>VZTG01002903.1:309466-349186 GCA_013397845.1 Melanocharis versteri | reverse complement strand
GAGTCAGCCCCTCCAAAACCCTGCCACACTCTGGCCATGCCCTGTCCTGGGAACTCTCCCAGAACATCCAGAAGGGCACCAGGCTTCTTCTCATCCCTCTTTTCTCTTGAATGCAGAAAAGGGGTGACTTGGTGTAGAACAAGCAAATGCTCTGCTGGGAAAGGTTGTGGAGTTCCTCAGTACAGAGAAAACTCATACAAATCTCAGTAGATTTCAGAGGAAACTCTAGGCAAGTCAGTAATTAGCTTAATTAACTGAATAGACAATGAATTTATTGCTACAGAATAATTTCTTTTTTAAGGTTTTGGGCAGCTATTCTTTGAAATTCCACATGTTGACATTTGAATCAGTAAAATGGGTTACTGCTGTTAGGAAGGTGGAGAAGTTTTTCACTCTGGGTCACCTCTGTGCTGTGTGGTTGTTACTGAAATACTAAAAACTGTGAGCAAACAGCTAAAAATCTTTTAATATTCTGTATTGTACTCTGAGTGGATAAAAAACCAGCAAACCCTGTCCCAGCCTCTGTTTGTAAACCAGGTGTGAACAACACAACCCAGGGATCATGGAGGTGGTGGGATTTAGGGAATTCTCTGCAGGACAGTGTCAGTGTGATGATCCAGCAAATGCAGCAATCAGGGCCCTGGTGAAGGCACAGCTTTGCAGTGCTTGGACTGCTCTTCACTGTGCACAAGCCTTTTAACTTTACTCACATCCCATGAGCTGCAAAGATGCCACTCCTGCTGTCTGAGTTCAGTATGCACACTGGTATAATTACAAATGTCAGCTTTTGGATTAATGAATCAAGTTCTTCAAACTTGGCTCCATCACTAAGAGACAACACTGAGGAGGCAGTGGACAAACAGCTAAATTAGACCTGTATCATCTCCTTTCTTCCTCCTATCATTTCCCATTTGCAGATTCTGCAGCCCTTTGATCTTAAAACACATTAGCCAAGGTCTCTTGGTTATGGGGCTGAAATTCAGAGTTTGCCTGGATATCCACAGGTTTCCTTTTGGCATCAGAAATAAAATTGCAAATTTCCAAAGCATTTTTCTGAAAGGAAGAACAGGCTGAAAAAGAAATCTCCCACAGTACTCACGCCAGAGCCATGATCCCATAGGGCCAGGAACGGATTTCCAACCTCTTGGGGCTTTTTATCTCATCTGAGGTCAGCACCATCCCACTGTCAGACTCCTGAGGAGCAAAAGGAAGGGAACATCAGGGACATCTGGAACCTGGGACTGCTGTAGGAGCTACCAATCCTTCAGGACTTTCTCTTATCAAGGCCTGCGTTATCAATTTTTATCCAAGTGTTCCTGATAATGCAGCTCTGGAGCCTGGGAATGTTTCCCCTTCTTTTTATGACATTAAAGGTTTTGATCTGCATTTCCAAAGAGCACCCTTAAAATGAACAGATCAAAAAATAATTTGACATTTTCAAATTTGAAACTGATATTAAGCATGACATATGGGCACCATGTACGTAGGATAGCTGAGATAGGAATAGACTGAGATTCATAAAGAATATATCCAATAATTCTGGCTGGGCTCCTCTGAGGAAAAGCTCCCTAAATACCCACTGGAAACACACAGTTAGAAACCCTGGGATTTGAAGGAAGTGGAAGTTCAGCAGCATTTTGTAAATGCAAGTGCTTTGCAAAGATAGATGGCCCCAGCCTTTATGGATTTTTTTATGAGTTGTCCAACAAAACTGTCTTGATTAAAGTTGGGGTTGTGCTTCTGCTGCACTTAAAACTGAGTCTCGAGGTTGCAGTTAAACTTTGTGCTAGGTTTATACAAGTACACAGACATCACAGTCCTCATTTTAAGTAATTTAATAATATTAAATGCTCTGGGGGTTTCTTTGCATTTGAAATATTTTGTGATGCTGGAAAGTTGCACATCTGTGCATTTGTCAAAACCAAGACAGCAAAAGCCCTCAACACAGAAGCAAAACTCTACTTAGTCTTATTTTACCAGTCAAACCTATCAAGATATAAAAAATAATATCATCAAACAATATATAACAAGCAAAAGCTGTTTTATGACCTTGCTCTGGTCATCTATCAGTTGTTAATAAGATCAGTTTATAAACGAGTTTATAAAGTGAAATCCTGAATTAATGAGGTCTGTCAAACCCTCAGTAAAACCCAGCTTGTCTCTGGATTTTATCTTGACTGTTTCCCCTTCAAACATGTGCTCTAGGAACAGTTTATCTGAGGGCTGCTCTGCATTCTGCTTCCACCTCTCTGGTAAAAGAATCTCCACAGAGATCATAGATAATGGCACAATGGCAGGAAGGTGTGGTGGAGCAAGAGAGCTCCGGGCAGCTCTTTGAAATCATGACCTAATGACTATTCAGGGCTGATAATTAAAAAAACTTCAATAACCCAAGTGCATTTACTTTGTCCAAAAGCAGATCACACACTGATTTTGCTTTAAAATATCCTTGTTGAAACATCACGTTTATTTCTGATCTCTTGATGTATAATCAGCCTTTTTTGAAACTTTTCCCCCCTCATGTAAAGGCTTATTTGAAAATGCCACGAGCAGGGAGCTCTTAGGCAGGTAATGCTCGTGCTGGCAGCAATAATCTCTCTCTGAGACTGCATTGATCTAGCAAATGTCTTTGTGTGATTCTCAGGGACAGATTTTATCCTGCAAAAGGGAAGATGCAGGAACCAGGGAAATTTCTAAGCCTTCTAATCCCTGAGATGCACCGATAAAGAGGCAGAAATTCCATCTGGGAAAACACGAGGCAAGAATGGGCCTCAGTTTGTGCTCAGCAGAGAATAAATGAGAAATAGGCTGCGTTTGTCAAGGACATGAAGTATTTCCAGGACAAGTTGGAGCTGGAGACTTGAGCCCTCTCAAGGGATCTAGTCTGAGGAATGGCTCTGTCCAAGAGGGACTCTCAGCTGGAGCCTTTCCTCACCCTCTGAGACTTCTCCTCCTGTGTCAGGAGGATTCCAGAGGGATTCAGGCTTCCTCCCAAAACTTTGATCCACCTGGAGCATTTGAGCATTGCAAAGGTCCCTCCTTAGGGGCACAGAAGGAGCAGGTGGGGACAGCACACGGAGCTGCAGCCAGGGGCTGCCTGAACCTCAGAGGGAATTCAGGAGTCCTTCTCAGGGATTTTTTTAAAGAAGAAAATCCAGCCCATAACCTCAGAGGGAATTCAGGAGTCCTTCTCAGGGATTTTTTTAAAGAAGAAAACCCAACCTGTAACCTCAGAGGAAGCCAACAAGCAGAACCTTCATTCTGTAACAAAACAAGCCTTTGTTTCCCCCTGGAGGGAAAATTAAACCCTTTAACACTCTCCCACCCTGCAATGGCATTAAACTGGCAATAAATACATTCACTTGCAGTGAGAAAGTGCCAGGGTTAAAGTAATTTGTGTGAATCAAGACCAGGATCTTGAATCTTGAACAGAACACCTTCACCCCCACCAAGTGAGTGGCAGTCTCAGCCAGGCAGAATATGTTCTGGACACATTTCCCTCAAAGAGCTTCATTTCAATGAGCTGCCACTTTCTTATGCTGGAAAACCATCTTGAAATATCTAATATACAGCCCTTTAGCCTGATCAAAGCCAGGGCAATCACACGTAATTCTCTTTAAATTATTTGTTAAGAGAAACACAGGTCCCTCTTTGTTGTCACACAGCCCCGGGTGTGAGATGCCAGGGCCAAACCTGCCTGGTTTAAAGCTCTCTCCTACCAAACAGATTCCAAAAGCTCTGATGAGTGTTGGTGGTGCTGGTGATGGGTGACCTGTGAACCTGCTGGGGAAGGATGCAGTCACCTCTCTTACCTCATGCATCACTTTCTCCTTTTCCACTGGCACCTCATCAAATGTCTTCACACTCAGGGGTCTCTTCTTGCTGTTGTTACTGAAAGCAGGAAAGTCAAGGGGTCAGCATAAAACCCAGGCAGATGCTGCACCTGTTGTAGCTCAGTTGCATCCTCACACAGCCCAGTTTCTCTTTTTTCACCTCTTGCATCCAATAACCAACACCCTGACAAATCTGTCTGATTCTTTCATCAGCCATATGAAGAGAGGACACCAGGCAGTGAAATGTTTCTTTGCCTCCCACCCTGTATCTGTTTTTCTCACCCAGTTTCCACTGCACTCCAGCGATTCACTCCATTGTTCAAGTTTTCTTCTGCAGGGCAGGTTTTGGAGTTGGATTCTCCATCTGGACACAAGGTGATGTTCAGTGGAATATAGTCTTTGCCATCCTGTGAAATTAATAACAGGAAAGAGCACAGAGCTGGTGAAATTTTGTGTGAGAGGTTATTGTATCCTACAGAGTTTTGGCTGAGAAAGGACTAAATTGTGTTTTAACTTAACTCTGTGATGCTTCTTCAAGGTGATTATGGTGCTCCTCACACCCTGTGGAAGTCATGGAAATTAGAATGCACCCTTTATCCTGCAGTTACTGCGCAGGAGGCTTTGTGAGGAAACTGGGGCACTTTGGGAAGCCCGTGATGTGGAATGGCTGAACGTGGGCTCTGATATTCCAGTCCTGCTCAGAAGCAATGGCCCATGTACAGACTGCTTGGTTCTGTTCAACTTCAGGAGCTTGGGAAGAGCCAGGCTTTCAAATGGGAGCCTGAAAGGATTTAATTTCTTGTCCTTCCCAGGAATTGCTGCTGGTAATGAGCTCTGCACTGTCATTACCCCCTGCAGTAATCCTCGGGAATGACTCTGCCTTTAGCTCCTGAAACTGTTTTTCCAAAATTCCCTGTGCTTCTTTCTTTTTGTTTTTAATTTTGAGAAGCAGTTAAGTGCCCTATTCCCTTATCATGATTTTTATGTCTCTTCAATTTACTTTGGTTATAGAATCAAACTCTCAAGCTCTTCATATTGCAGACTGGGCCCTCTTCAACTCAGCTCCACTAAATTTGTTTACAAACAGGAAGGAGCTGGAGGAGAGTGTTTGATTTCTTCTTCAATTAAATTGACAATTGCATAACTGTTCTGGTTGTTCTTACTGAACAAGAAAACAACTGGTTTAACTATTATGAAATTAATCATGATATACCTGACTTTCTGTGCTTCAAGCTTCATAATTGTAAAGCTCCTCAGAGCACTGGTGAACATAAACTTGGAAAATGAGAGACAAAGTTCAGGAGGTGGAGAAAATCAGAAGTAAAATTAACATTTGAGTAGTTAACATTGTCTTTACTCATCCCAGCAGGCATTTCCCTTGGTGAATCTGCTAGGAAGTGAAATCTCCTCTTGGTGTTTAATAACCTTCACCTCTGCCCATGCACACAGGTGTCCACCCACAAATGCACATTTCTTGCAGTGAGCTTGGCCCTGCTGTACCTGCTGCACGTTGGCCTGGAGGAGATCCCCCAGGCGCTCCACGAGCTCGGTGAACGTTGGCCTCTCCGTGGGGACTCCGTGCCAGCAATCCAGCATTGTCTGGTAGCTGGAGAAAAAAAAAAACAGGGATTAAGAAAGGGAAAGGATGGGAGCTTTTTTTCCAAACTGTTTCATTCAACTGCTGCTTGATTTGGTCAGGCTTTGGCTGAAGACAGGTTCAGAGCTGCACGTGCTGAAATTCTGTTTTAGTTTCCTTGTGGGATGCTGTTTGCTTCCATATTCCTGCCTCAGCTGAGCCTGCAGGGTTTTGGTTTTCACCTCACTTAAAGTCTGGCTGCTGGGCCCTGCTGATATTGCTGAAATAAGTCCTGGGTATGGGTACTGGGTTTCTGTCACAGAATCTGAAGCCTGAGCTCCATGAACTACAGCTGACATGGGGCATCTGATCATCTTCTGGTTGGCAAAGGTCAGGCTGACTTTTGCTGTCCTTAGCATTAGTCTGTGCTACCAGACACCCAAAATATTCTCAACCACAGCTTTACTGAAAATAAAATACCCAGCTGTGGTCTCCTCCCCATCCCCACTTAAACACAATCTCTTTGGTGAGATGTATCAGCTCCCAGCACACCCCAGCAGCTCTTACACTTCGGGAGTGGAATACTCTGGAGATCTCATGCGAGTCCCTTCCTTGAGCCGCCGGCAGAAATCCTCATCTATCTGCACTCCAGGGTATGGAGAGGCACCTGGTGGGGAAAGGAGAGGGCCTCAGGATGGAACAGTCCCTGTCACAATGACGGACACGGCCCGGGGAGGAAGGAGAGAACCGAACTCCGGAGGGACTCGATAGAAAAGCCCATCTTTATTTATATACAGAAGAGTTTTATACTCTAAGTTATAGGAAAGCCATTGGATCTTAGCTGACCACCCACCAGGGCTATTGGCTAGATCCTAAAAACACACATTTCCTAAACAGACCTCAGTCCTGCAATAACAGCGTCCAAAAACATCTCACCGGTGCAAGATGGAAGAATTATTTACAAAAGCTCTCCAGCTGTTTTGCAGCTAGCTCCGTGAGAAAGTAAGAATGCTCACGGACACAGGCAGACACTGAAAAATCTCTCTGCCACCAAGTTTTCAGCGTCCACAAGTCCCTGTTTGCCAGCCCAGGGAACTGGTGATCCCTTCTGAGCAGCTGAGGTTACCCAGAGTCTGGCAGGAACAGGAGCTCGAGTGATGGAGTTGCAGTCACTCACAATCTGCAGTTTTTGTTTGGAAACCTGTTACAGACTCTGTCTCTTTAGAGATTTCAATCACACTGTCTCCTCTGCATTTGTGATACAGTCAGGACCACTCCAAGGTAAAACAAGGTCGAGGAGAAATAAACTTTATTCGTTTAAGACTTTAAATGATCTCGTGGTCAGAGATAGAAAAGTTCCAGCTCATTCAATGGGTTACTTGGTGCTCTCCAAACTGTTAGCCTGATGTGGATACCCATGGAGTGAGTAATTCCTGCTCATCCTTCACTGCCTTAGAACCCCTGTGAGTAAGGGCAGAGGGAGCTGTTTGCACCTGGCTCCTGCCAAGGACCACGAGAACCTTGGTTCAACCCAAGCATGGAATTGCTCCTCTCCTGGTTCACCAACTATGCATTATCCTGCAGAGAAACCTCCCTTGACAGTGACCTTCCAGCTTTTCAGCCTTGTTTTCTTTCCTGGCTGTGTGTTCAGTGCTGTTTACCTTGAGTGCCACTCGAGTGTTGGCTGAACCCTGGCAGGACAGCTCGTGGCAACTGGAATTGTTTTGGAGAGGCTGAATGCTGTGAAGGGCTGGGAGCTTTGTGTTAACTCCCAGAAAAGTTTTGGAGAGTGCTCTGGCATCTGTGTAATCCAGAGTTTGCAGGTAAAATTCAGGAGAAATCTGAAGTTTGAAATGTTTCTGAACCTACTGTAGATAAAACTAAAGGATTTGTCATTTCCCTCCCTCTCTCCCTCTCTTCTCAGCAAAAGCTTCCTATGAAGCACAACCCTTGTCTTGGACATTTTGGCATCCCAGAGGCTGGATGATGAATTTAGAAACAATTTAATCAAGTCTTAACACAGGAGATTGAATGGAATCTCTATCCAGCCCTCGAGGAATCTGTGTATGATTTACTGTCTATAACATTCCTGCATATTTCCTGCAATGTTTTTCCCCATTTGGAAACACCCTCATGTGCTGTGCGCTTGGGGGCACAACGAGAACAGCAGAAATCTCTTGGAAAAAGCAGTGAACAAGGGGCCAAAATGTGGCTGCTTCCAGAATTATTCTCCTCTGAGAACCTGACTGCTCAGTGTGCAAAACCTGCCCTGGGAGCCGAGATCCCAGCACTGCCTGAGGGGACATCTCAGCACCAACGGGCTCCCAGAGCCCAGGGATGCTTATCCACGTCTGAATTCCCTGGATGTGCAAGTACCAGAGCACAGGACTGACAGTGTTTCCTGCAGTTATGTAAGCTGGAGACCAGCACCATCATTTCTGCTTTACAGCCAGATTTTCCTTCCCAGTCTTGCCTTTGGCCTGTCATTATGCTCAGAATAACCTGGTAATTAACTGCTCATCTCACGGATGGAGAATTCCACTTGATCTCACAATCTGAGTTCTCTCTCTTTGGTTACATCACTGATCAGATCAACTGCAAGATGCTGGTGAGAGCAAATTCAGGGAAGGCAAAGGATAACAGTGATAGGACAGGGAGTAATGGGACAAACTGAAAGAAGGGACATTTAGGTTAAATATTAGGATGAAATATTTTCCTGTGGCGTGGTGAGGCCCTGGCACAGGTTGCCCAGGGAGGTTGTGGATGCCCCAACCCTGGCAGTGTTCAAAACCAAGTTGGATAAAGCCCTGAGCAACCTGGTTTAGTGGGAGGTGTCCTGCCCACGGCAGAGGGAGTTGGGGCTTGATGATCTTGAAGGTCTGTTCCAACCCCTGAATTTTCCACGATTCTATGATTATTTTTTGATTGCAGGATCTTTTGGTGGTTTATATTTTGGCCAGTGCTGGCCTCCTACCAGCTGGAGGCAGCTCAGATCAGAAAAGCAGGGAGCTCTCCCTTTCCCACTTCCACTCAGCACTGTCTTTATCTGGACTATGGATAAGTCTAATAACTTGGATTTGGAATGCTGAGACAGCTTGGGAGAAATGTAGGCTGGAACATATGGTGTAAGGCCTACACATGATGTTTTCCTTAGGGGAAATCTCCTCCAAAACGCTCAAAGATGTGGCATGCATTGGATATGGGAGCCCTCTTTTGATCTTGGTTTTATTTTAGTGGGATAATGAGATGCTGATGTTACTACCAGGCACTGCTTGTTTACATAATTATCTCTGATTGCTTTTGGAACAGTGCACATTGAAATTCCAGGAGACACTGATGTTCTGTGCCGTTAGTGGTTTCAGGATGTGTTAAACACTGCTGCCACTACCTGACACGAGGTGTGCTGACCCCATTTGAATAATTTAAAGCTCATTGCAAACTCGGCCCCAGATGGAAATTAATACTCCCTCAAGTCCTTATTTCCCTGTGTACCACCAAAGCAGATCTGGGCTGCCAGCCTTTCTGCAGGCAGCCTATTGTCCTTCACTCAGCTTCTGACCCTGCAAGGACCCAAATGAAACTCTGCATTTTCCTAATCAGTATTTTTCCCTTTTTTGGAGGGTGCTCAGTCTGTGGGACCCAGTGAGAGCAGCAGCTGTAAATGGGAGCCAAAACACACCCTGTGGCAACGACAAATAACTTCCATCCCGCGGCTCTCAATGATCTTTAAAACTTTTATATGAGAGAATTCAATCAGTGACACAAATCCTTAATTAAATATTTATCGTTTGAGCTGCAGATGTGAGCAGTGCCAAACCACAGGCATGCCTGGATGAGCTGGATGAAAAACCCTCTCAGAGAAAACGACTGGTTTTCAGTCTGTGCCACCAATTGAAAAAGCAGTTTGTGATCTGCATCACACCCAGGGCAGAGGCTGCTGCACGGGTGGCAGCCCCTGCAGCCATTCGGGAGATTCCAAATTCAGAAGGGGACAGTGCCAAGAAAGGAGCTAAAAGAACCCAGATAAAATGGTTTTAAAAAATAGATGAAAATAGAGGTGAATTTCAGTGACTGGATTTTAATTTGTATTAGTGTTCAGTATTGAAGGCCATCTGTTAAACTCTGTCAGGACCTTTGGGAATGATACAAAGTTTGTTCCTGCAGTGCCCCTTGCATTTGTCAGCATTCCATTCTTCGGTTCCCAGTGGAGAGCCTGTCCCCTGAGTGGTCTCTAGATGCTGATGCTAAAGCATCTTCCTGAACAATCTGGTAAAACCAGGGCATTCCTGGTGCTTCTGGAGCTTTGCCTTTCTGTGGTGTTTCTAAACGTGCAGCAGGTGATGCTGTTACAGAGCCATGAGGGGTCACCCCAAAATAACAGCACCCTAAAAATCCAGGGCTGAACCCCAGGGAAAGCAGGAGCTGCCATGTGTTTCAACCACTTGAGTGGGAACTTTCTGCTTGGTGTGCAGATGTGGAGTAGGGAAAAGTCCAAATCAAAGCCTTGGACTGAGAGCAGGTTATGATTTTGCAGCCAGCCCTAAATAAAGATTAGGATAGAAACAGCTCCAGACTTTGCATTTTCACTTGGCATCTTGAGCCCAATCATTAATTTCAACTGATCCATGAACTAAAGATAGAAGGAGATTAGAGTTTGCTTTAAAATCCAGCAGCTTAAGTTGACAATGCTTCTTGTTTTCTTTCGTCTGCAAATGCTGATTAAAAAGCCAGAGCTGACATTCCTAAGTTCCCTCAGGAAAACAAATCTTGCCACTCTGCAAGGAGAATGTGAGAACAGCAAAGTCCAAGTGTCTGTAGGGCTGCTTGTCTAAGCTTCACAGCTTTATCTGCTGGACAGTAACCAGAGCTCAGCGAGGCTGAGATGTCCAACAGCACCCTGGGATGAAATCTCGAGTACATAAAGAACAGCAATATTATTCTTTCAGAAATGTTGTGGCTTGCAAATGATGCGGCCAGAAGAGCCCATGTTCTACCTTTGGTCTGCTGCCAAAAGGGCTTAGGCTGAGCCCAGCACTGGTCCTTGCACCAACCCAACAACAGCTGCTGCCAGGAGATTCTTCTTACCTAGGAAATCTTTGATTTTGTGGGGTGGATGATCAAGCTGGGATAAAACATCGTGTGGGCTCGTGTCCACAGCAAGGTGACTCTGCAGCCCTGGAGCTGTGGGGCTCCTGAAGCAGATGTGGTTTGATGGGAAACTTCTTCATTGCTCTCCTAGAAATCTCCCACTCCCCAGCAGCAGAGCCTTGCATTTTATCTCTGGGCTCTGTTGCTTTCAGCGGGTACAAATGTTAGGTCCAGGATTTTGGATTTTTGATCCCCCTCCCCAGTGTTTTCATGTCCTTTGTCAGGTGGAGTTCTCATTGAAACTGGCTTTATTTTACACCTGATCTGCACTGTGCACTTGTCCTCAGTGAAACAGAAACACTGCCCCACATGACCACCTTTTGTTAAAAGCTTTTCTTAGCTAAGCAGCCATAAATTAGGGAGGAAAAAAAGGGTTTGAAACACTCTTACCTAGAGAAAATATTTCCCACAGCAGCACTCCGAAAGACCACACGTCACTCTGCGTGGTGTAAATTTTGTCAAAAATAGCTTCTGGAGCCATCCACTTGAGTGGAAGCCGTGCCTGAAAGGCAGAGACACAACAGGTTACCAGATCTGCTGTTACTGATCTGCCCAAGCCCAACGTGAGAGTAACAAGTGAAGCTCCTTGCACTCACATCTCCCTTCCGAACGTAGTCGGGGTCTTTATAAATATCCCTGGCGAGGCCGAAGTCACAGATCTTGACCACGTTGTTCTCAGACAGGAGGATGTTCCTGGCTGCCAAATCCCGGTGGATGCACTGCCAGGGAAGGACACGGGGTCAGAGGGGGGCTGGGCAGGGAGCCCCTGCTCGAGCTGCAGGCAGGAGAGCTTCTTTGGGAATGGGGAGAGAAGTGAACTGTGCTGGGAGCAGCTTAGGGCAGTGAGTGGGAATCTGCTCCAAGTACACTGATACTCAAAACACAGAATAACTCAGGGAATAAGCCAGTACTGCAGTCAGTTTTCTGATTTTTGTGTCTGAGATAACTTCACAGTTACAACAAGGAAAGGAGTTCTATTTTCTAGTTAGCTGATCACTGGGAAATTTAGGAAAGGCCAAAAAAAGCAGCTGCAGCTACCTTTGCCAGTGCAGGTCCAGGAGGGTGTGAGATGGGGTAACCCTGCTCAGGATTTCTGGGGGCTGCCCTGGTGGCTGTGTGTGATGCAGGCTCAGTTGTGTGCACACTTTGGCCCGTGGATTACACTGAATTTACCTGAAAAGGTGTTCCACAGGCTGCAAACTACTTCGTGTTTATCCAGGAGGTGCTGACAGTCCCCAGCACTGCTGACAAACTAAAGGAATAACTGAACACTCCCTCGTCATTTTTCAGTAGTGCTGTTGTTCACCCCACTAAAAGCAGCTTTCTCTACAAGCCCTTTCTCCATTTATTTAGGAGGCAGTTCCACAAATTGTCTCTCAATCTGTATTCACTCCTGTCTGAACTCTCCTGTGGCAGATGCCAGTCCCTGCAGCCAAGAACATAATGGATGTTCCTTCACAGCCCCTTCAGTGCTAATTACTGCTTAACCACCAGAGCTAACGTGATCTCCAGCACTCAAATATAAGAGCAAAAAGCAGATTACTCAGGCTCAAAAGTGTGTTTGGGTTTCTTCATATCAGACACTCTGTGCAAGAAGTCTGAATGAGCTCACTTTTCGGGAGGCGAGGAACTCCATGCCTTTTGCCACCTGGAAGCTGTAGCAAATCAGATCCTCCAGAGTCAGGGGCCTCTTGTACAGATCCTCAGCATCTAGGAGAGATCAGAGACGTGGCAAAACTCCTCAGCAACAGCTCCAAACCCGTGTGGCACTGGTGCCACTCGTGTGCTGATGGCCCCAGCCCCACACCTGAGTGCTGGCTATGAGATCTCCGCAGGGTTACAGCTCTGGCTGAGCAACCACTGACCCAAAGGCAGAAGATCAGATGATTAATAAAGTTCCCTCATCCATCAGTCACTCATTTAGCTAGAAAACAACACCTGGGGATGAGAGTGAGGGAGACTTTATAGAGAGGAGCCCAGGGACAGAGTGACATCACAAATCTGGTCAAACATTCCTATTTCTCCTCTCACACAACAGGAGCAGCTTTTGTACACAATTCAGTGCTGCCAATCTCTTTCTGTGAGAAAGTTGGAGTGGAGAACAGAGAAGAGAAAGAATTTGGGATTTCAGGAACAAGCCAAGCCGTGTAAGGGCTTGTGAAGTGTGTGACACTGTGTGTGGCACTAGCCAAGTGACAGGAATCTTTCCAATAAAAGATTTGGGATAAGGTAGGGTTCTTTTACCTTCTTCATCATCTTCTGAGTCACTGTAACTCTTATCTTCAATAAATCCTGAGCTGGCAGAGCTGCCTGTGCTGGCCACACTCTCCAGGCGCCTCTTGATCAGTTCAGTCAAATCACTGTTGGACTCATCCAGACTTTTCTCTGCTTGGTCAGAGTTTTCTTGGGACTAGAAATGGCAGAAACCTGATTTTTAGCTTTGTATGATGCAATGCTTGAGGATTCAAAATACGTGACAGAATGGCATAAAGAGACAGGGTCCTCTGAAGATGAGCATGTTTGAACATGATGTTCCCTGAAGAGCAGAACTAATAAAGCCTGGGTTCCTATTTATTCCTACTTATTATTCCCCTGTCACTGATAGCAATATTCCACCATCAGAGTTAGCTGAAAGACTGAGAGGTGAGCAGAGAGAGGCTGTAATTCTCTTGCTGTCTTAGGAAAGCATGTTAAAAATCCCCTCAGGGTGAGTGCACAAAGGGCACTGATGTGTCTGTGCTGGGGAGTGAGGCACAACCAGCCCTCAACTCATGGCAACAATGGTGAGAAAGAAATTCTGAGGGACTGCACCAGGAAAATCTCCTTCACTCACACAAAGTCCCTCACGTACTTTGCTGCCTGTACACAATAGATTTAATAGTAAGAATAATACTGGAATCATCTGGGAAAATAATCTTGGTGAGGCTCCAGTTTCTGGCAGGGCTAGGATCACAGAGCCTGTTCCACGCTGGATATTCAGGAGGAGTCAGTCCCATCCCTCCCCAGCACTGATTTCTGCTCCTGTGTCCTGCTCCTCTCCCAGCCCAGTCTGTGCTGGCACAGCTGTTTGTGTGGATGCACAGAACTGCTTGGGAACCAAACCATTTGGTTGGTTTTGATGCAGAATATCCATGATCCTGTTGTTGTTACAGCACAGACTTCAGGGCTGGCACAGGACAAGGGATAGAGGATGGGAATGAGCAGATGGAGGAAGAATGAGCTGCTTCCACTTGGAGGGGTGGGCCTAGAAACGAAAATCCCCAAACCAGGTTTGAATTTTGGGAGGATTCACCTTCTCCTAGTTCAATTAATGCCAGTTTTTCACCACTACTTTATCGCCCCCCTTGTTCTGGGAAGTATCTCACGAGTAATTCCTTCTCTCTCAAGCACACTGCGGTGTTTGGGTACTTGCAACTAATTCTTTAGGAAGTGCTTGAAGAGGACAGCAGTGAGATCCTGCAGGGAAAAAAATCCCTCTTCTTGCTTGTACAAATTGAAATGTGGAGAGAAAATAAAGTGCCCATAGAAATACCCAACTGCCTCGGTGCCAGTGCAGAGAAATCCAGCTTTGGGTTGTTGATTCCCCACCTTGTGACTGTGAGAAGTCTCATTTTCTTACCTTGTATGCAATGAAATCTCCTCGTTTTCCTCTGAGATAGTTGGACAGATTTCCATATTTGCAATATTCCACTATGACCATTAAAGGACCTAAAAAAGACAGTGACAGTCAAATGAGTTTTGGAGCACTGCAAAGCACATAATTCTAATTTATCCTCCCAAATCCCCTTCAAAATTAGTGGCGTTTCTGTTATACAGAGGAGGAAATAAGGAAACAGAGGAGTGACACAACCAGAAGGGATGTGGAGAGAAGGAAAAACGCTCTTAGTTTTCCCCATTGGAGGGTAACAGTTGGTATTTATTCCTTATTTATAAACAAGGAATATTCAGGATGATCAACACAATCCCAGATGCTGCTAAGCTTGGTTTGTTCTGTACATAGCATGGAGCAGTTTTCATTTTCTCTGCTGGCTTCCCAATTGTTTGTTTTGGGTGGAGCTGATGCCGCTAGAGGAAATCAAAGTATGCAGGGCCATAGACAGATCTAAATGAAAAATTGCAAAAAGTTTTTGAAAGCCTGGAAAGTGCTCTCAGTTTCTTTCCTATTCCTGTGCAAACTGCTGCAGATTCAATGCTGGTTTTATACAATTATGCAGGTTTTTAAGATCTGCTTGAAACGCTTTTCTATTACAGTGTGAGGTGTTAGGGAAGGGAAAAGCTGCATTCTGGACTTTTATTTTTTGTAATCATCAAATGCAAGATAAGGTGAATTCATGGGACTGGGATGTGGATGAACATGGATTATTATCAATCCCAAACACAAGACTTTCATGTCCAGAACCTTTTTCTATGGAGAAGGTCTGCGGTTCAGACTGAGGAGTTTGCACTTCAAAGGGAAAATGCTCAGAGCTGCACATGGCCTTGGGGAAGGAGCTCAGCAGGATTCCTGCCGGAATTCCTGCATCCTCCCGGGCAGGAGCAGGGCTGCAGTGTCCTGCATTGCTGGGGACAGCAGCCAGGAGGGAACAGTGACCCTGGGGCAGTGTGGGACAGGAAGAGGAGCAGCCCTGGGGAGCACACAGAAAGGGAGATGCTGAATTCCTGCAGGCAGAACCAAGGCCGTGCTGTTCCCTGGGGATTCTGCAGGCTCTGTACTCAGCCCAGCCCTGTGGCACTGCTGCCTTGAGGGCACACCCTGGGGCTCTCCAGGGCCCCAGGCCCTCTGCCTGCAGCTGGAACAACCTGAAAACCTTGCAGTGGCTGCAAAAACACCGACCCCAAATCCCCAGATCCCAGTGGGTCCAGTGCTGACCCCAGAGCTCTGCTCAGTGCTGGGATCTGGCCATGCTCAAGAGAGTTGGCTCTGAAGAACCCAAAATCCAATGTTCCTCACGGATGCCCTGAGGAAATGCAGATTCCAGAACAGCTTTAAAGCTCTGCTCGGTGATTTATTCATGGTTTTGAAACGCTTCCTAGACATGGCCTCCCCATATTTTGTTCCCTCATTGTAAAGCACACACTGTGCATTAGTTCTGACTGCTGAACATCAGATACTCCGGCAAAGTGTTAAAATCTGTTATTTGGTACCTTGTTAAAGTAATGTATGTGCATACTTAATAGCAGTCTCCATCAGGAATACACGGTTACATAAAGCGAACAGGGGAGGGGAGAGTGCCGTGCTCTGCCCTGGAATTTCACAGGAACTCGGATCCGTGTCTGCCTCTGGAGCTCAAGGCTGTTTTTCTTTAGTCTGTGCTTGCCCTGCTCAGGGGAGAACAAAGCAGTGCCTGCCCCGAGGCTCCTCCGTGCCCTGGGAGCTCCTGCTGCACCCCTCTGCTCCAACCTCTGCCCCCCAAAGCTCTCCCCAGGCAGCTGGCAGGGAGCAGGGAGGGTCACCCCCCACCCAGGACGGGGCAGGCTGGAGAACGGGAAATGAGGGACTGCTGGGAGAAGAATTTTCTCAGAAATCGGACAGTCAGAGCCTTTATCAGTTCCTCAGGTGTGTCCTGCTGTGCACAAGAACTCTGTGGCTGAGTCAGTGCTTTGGTTAAGAACAACTGCCCCCTGGTCCTGCTGCCAGCTTTGAGGCTCCTGTTTGTCCTGAGCCCCCTCAGGGACTCGTCAGCACAGGAGAGTCTCCAGCATTCCGTGTTCCTGCCCCTCAGCTCACAGCCCCAAGCGAAGGCTCCTGGCTCCTGCAGCTGAACCCTAAATCCCTCCAGCTGGAGCTGCCTTGCTCCCACACGAGCTTTTGGGGTCTGGGGTGCTACAGTTCTTGAGAGTTCCCCATCCATGGCTGCTGGTTGCTGTTTCCTGAGGAACTGGAACCGCCTTGCAGGAGGGAAGATTTCTTCCCTGGCATCCTCCCAAATCTGCCTCACTGAAGTTTTCTCTCATGACTGGACAACAGCTGTTGGAAACTGATGGTTTTGGGGTCTCAGATGATGAGGGATCTGCGCACCATCTCTCTCACTTTCCCCCTTCATTTATTTCCCTCTGGGGCTTTCTTTGCCCTCGGGTCACTTAAATCTGTCCTTTGGGGGTGGTTTTGAAGGTTTTGAAGGTCAGCAGTGAGGAGCCATCCTCGAGAGCTGCTCCCCTGAAGTTAAAGCACAGTAAGAGGCACAGATGCTTTGTCTGGCAGTGTGGGAAGGGACGTTTTAGTGACAAAGGTCTGGGATTTATGGGACTCTGTAGGATGCAGGGCCAGTCCTGCCAGCTCAGCCCCGTGGAAGTCCCTGCTCCTGGGCTGGCCCAGCTTCCTGCACACGGAGCAGAAACTGCTGTGTTTGCCTGCAGAGGGTGAAGCACTGGGAAAGGAGGAGGCTCAGGCAGCCAAGTGCTCAGCCTGGTGCATCCTCCTGATAAGGCAGGGAAGGAGAGGGAGAAGAAGCCTGGAAATGCCCACGGGAATTGGGCACCTCAGTGCACTCCAGCGTCCTCCTCCCTTCAGTGCAGAATCCCTTTGGGAACAGGCCTCTAGAGAAAACAGACAAGTGACACCACAGGGGGGAGAGGTTCAGGAGCCCTGGCTGGGATGAGGCCTCATCCTGCAGGAGCAGCAGCAGCTCTCCCGTGAGCAGAGAGCTGGAAATGGCTGTACTTCCATTGACTGCACCACAGGCACACCCAAACACCCAAAAAGTGTCTGAAGAGTGTTTTCTTTCTTTGCTCCCGATTTACTGAGGACTCCTCACCTCCAGCTTTGGTGCAGGCTCCCAGCAGGTTGACCACATTCAGGTGATGTCCTATATGGATGAGGATCTTCAGCTCAGACATTAAAGCCTTGCATTCATTAGTAGTTGCACATTCTGCTTAAGATAAACAGGAAAAAAATCATCTTTACACAACAGGATATTTTCAACAGGACACAGCAAGATCCTGTTTATACTTGGAAACAAAACCCACCCAGGTTCTTTGCAGTATCTTGGCTTTTCAGACTCTCACTCAGATAATAATTCATCCGTTTCATTGTCTGCTGACCTTTATGAAGTAGGGTAACCCTTTATCTTTTGGGTGACTCTTCCTTTCTCGAGCGTGGGTTATGGAGGGTTACGGTCCCTTCCCCCAGTCCTGACCCCACAGAGCCTTTGCCAGGACTCAATTTTGCAAGCTTAGCAAAGCCAACTTCTGCAAGCTCCCACAGAACACAGAACGTGTCCCTTCCTCTCTGCTGGGCTGTGCAGTTCAGCAGGACTCGGTTACAATACCTGAGGACAGGTTTTTCCACGGCACTGAGCAACTCTCCACTGCAGGTGATGAGGAATCCACAGATCTGGAAGTTGTGTCCCAAAATGTCCCAGGGAATGCACAGCATTACTAAAGCTCAGGCCTCTAAGATCTTATTGACCCAAGAAATGCATTTTCCAATTTCTGTGTGTGAGCTATGAACCCTGCCTGGCCAGTGACATTAATTTAAGGCAGGCACCCTCAGACCAGAAGGTTTTTCAGGTGCTGCCTTATCTTCCCAGCTTTCTCTCCAAAACTTCCATGATGGATTTTAACAGGAGAGGCTTTGGCCTGTTTCCTTTGCATCATGTAAGATTTAAATACAAAGAAACAGTTATGTAACAAATCCTCTGCTGTGACAGGTGTAACCTCTTTATCTGTTTGTACAATTCCCCATAACCTTTCTCTGAACTGTGTCATAAAGAAGGAGCTGTTCCAAGACTCCTTCAGTGAGCAGTGTTTGGTGTGTCCATGGGTGGGATCACTCCTGATTTCCCCTGGCACGTGCTGGAACACGCAGCCAGCTCAGAAGGCTCTCAGATAATCCTGCACATTGAATTTTAGCCTTCAATCCAGACCAGACCCCAGCCTACTGCATGGAGATGGCAGAAATGCAGGCACCTCCAGAGCCTTTTCAATTCCCTGGATGGATTGACTGATACTAGAGAATCTTCTTTATTCATGGAAGTGATGAATTATGGGCACGTTAGTTGGGGAGGGGCAGACCAGAGCAGGAGGCAGCTGCCTCCACTGGGGGAGGGAGGTGTAAAACGATGGAGAATTTGCCAAATCTTGCTGAATATGTGCTGGCAGGGCAGAGCTGACATGAGGATCAGCTGGGAAGCGCAGCATGGAAGGGAATGAAACCCCAGAGCTGTCCAGGGCAGAACATTTTGGATGGAGATGGGAACACGTCTAGATCAGGGGCTTCTAGGATATTCCAGGGATCTGGAAATGGGCATGGAACAGAAGATACAACAGCAGGAGAGAAGATGATTTGAAGGATGAAAACAGAGAGGGGAGACCGGACCTGAAGGAGGTCCAGAGAGGTGATAAATGGGTGTTTTGTGATTTCAGAGAGATGGGAGTAGCAGAGCACCAGGAGAGGCAGCTGGTGGCAGAAGCCAAGTCCCGTGGCAGCAGTTGCTGGCTGGTGGCATTGCAGGGGTTAATGGTGTCATGCAGCAGCGATGGAGCCGTGAGGGCAGCATGGACTGAGCCTTTGGAATCACCCTGAGGAGCAGTTCCAAGCCCTGCCCAAGCAGGCAGTGTGTGGCTGATGCTTTCATCCCTCACTGCCTGCGAGGCTCCGTGTGCAGGAGTTCCCTCCCTCCCTCCACCAAACGGAGAAAGCTTCCCTTCATTTCAATAATTGCAAGCAAGATGTCTCTAATTTACTCCCCTGGCACTGGGTTTTTTTTTCCAGCCCCTTGAACTGTTCTACATCTGGCCGGGCTGCGATGGAAGGCTCAGCTCCAATTTCGGGCTATCTCGTGTAATTACACTCCATAATCTGGTTCCCTCCTCACCCCACAGACCTGGAAGCTGCTGTTTTCTTCCTCGAGGAATACAAGGCTCAATCAGCAGCGCAGCACGGAGCCCTCCTGTCATTTCCTCCCCTCGCATCCATCCAGGATCACTAATTGCTCCCACACGGAATCCCACTCCCTCCTGAGCCTGGGAGCTGAGCGCTGTGCTCCTCACTGCCCCCGGTTCCCTGAGCAGTCTGGGCAGGATCTCAGAGGGATTTCTGTACCTTTCAGCATTTTTACGGCAACTGTTTTGCAGGTTGAAGATTTATCAATGCCAAAAGCAGACGCCTCCACCACCTTCCCAAAAGCACCATGACCCAGAGTTTTACCTAGAGAAGCAAGAGTCGAGAGTGAGGCCAGGCTGCACCAGCCAGGAGGGGACATGCAACCTCAGCTGTAGGGGAACCAGGCACAACGCACAGACACAGGCACAGCAGCCTGAATCACATCCTGCAGCATATGGATATCCAGGGGTTTCCATCCATATGGCCTGGATGCAATAGAGCACGGGAGAGAACAGAGCAGGGGAAATCGCTGCACTCACCGAGGGCAGGGCTGAGACCTACACGGACTGAGGGGAGAAACGGTACCTGGGGCTGTCCTGGAGCCCAGGGAAGGCAGAGTTTGGGTTAATTGTGGCACCCTGATCTCTCATGAATCATGGAGAGGGCCAGCTGAGGCACTCAGGGAGTCACAGCCCTTTAACCCTTCAGTTATTGACACTGATTCCATGGAAAAGCTGCACTAAATGGAATTTCGGATGATAACTTTTCTTTATTTTCCCTTTCATTTGGATTTTCCTGCCTGTGTTACCTGGTGTGCTCTGAGGGCTCTGACCCAGGGTCTGGCTTTTTGGTTCTGCCAGTTTGACTCTGTCCCACCATCACCTCAGATTTTGTGATTTTTGTCTGTCCTCTCCTCCTTCCATGTTTTCCAGCTGCAGCACCGGGAGCACACACAAATACAGATATTTTCCCTGCACTCCTCAGTGCACACAGATGTTACAGTTTCGCTGTACAAACACTGCCAGCTTTTTGCATTTTCTCACTCCATCAGCCAGTGAACTGAGCTGTGCAGTGAAATGTGGCTCATTTTTCCATGAGGGCTTTTTACAGCTCAAAGCTGAGTTCTGATGGCTGATAAGGAAGTGATTATTTGATGATTTGATAGACTTCTTCAAAAGAAAATTCACTTTCCCTCTTCCTCTTTGGGAATGAAATCACACTTTTGGCAGGGACACTACCTGGAGGTCCCTTTCTTCCCTGTCAAGAGTTTGGCTTCCCTTTTCCAAGGAAAAGAGGTGGCAGCTATTTTGACAGAGTCTTTCCAAATCCCTCACTCCACCCTCCATTCAGGCTGATCCTGAACTCTGGGATCCCAGATCCAAGGCTGGCACTGTGCTAGGCTCTTCCTGGGTTATCCAACAGCTCCACTGCCATTGGGAAGCATTTGGGATCATTTTGGGATCATTTTGGGACCATCCTTCCCCCCAGCTGTGACCCCAAAGCACTCACCCAGGCGCAGCCTGTCCCTGGGGAACTCCCATTTACTGCTGTCGTAGGGCAGGCGGTCACACTGCTCATCGAGGGGCATCTCCTCGGGATCCATGATAATTGACAGGTATCCTGTTTTAATATCTGTGGCATCGGGCTAAAAACAGGGCGGGGAGAGATTATTCAGGGGATTTACGCTGCAATTCCGAAGGGAGGGAGCTGTCTGGCAGCCTGGGGAGTTCCCTGCCTTCCAGGCAAATTTATTCCGAGGCAGGAAAGCATTGCTGCAGCTTCCTGCCTCTCTCTATTCTACAGCTGAGACACAAATGTTTGTGTGGGGCTGCCGCTCTTGGGAAGAGGCACGGATTGATGCTGGCAAACACAAAATCTGTCGCTGTCTTCTACCTGGATCAACCAAAGGAAATCACTGATTTTCCATGGGAACTGCAGGAGCTGCGCTGCCTGCTGCATATTTTGGCATTTTCACCGTGTTTTGTTCTGCTGTCTTGATTCTCCACGCTTCTCCACTTCATGGCTACACCTTATTGCAATTTAAAATTGGTGGGAAGCTGCTGGCATTTGCTATTTCTGATGCTGCTAAAGTGAGATATTGTGGTTGGGTGGGTCCTGTGAGCAGGCTTGCACAGGTGTGAAGTGTAAGAGGAAATTCAGTGTTGTCCACAGCTCTGTTAAACTGATGTCAAGGATGAAAACGTGAATTTAACAACTGTATTTGCAATAGGAGGGGAAATTTTACTCAAATATTGGAGATCAGCACTGGAACTGCAGTTTGGTGAGAGCAGAGCAGAGAGCTGTGCTCGCCTTTCTGTTTGCTGTTTGTTTCAGGAAAAACAGACCTAAATTCCTTGAAACTTTACTGCAGCTTTACTCCTTTGAGTCACAAAAGGGAGGTGAAAAAAGAGCTAGAAGATCAAATCAGCTGTGTGGCTTGAGCTCATTTCTCGAGCAGACAGCCTGGGATCTTTCTTTAATATCTTTTAGAGTCAAGTGCTGAAATCAAGCCCTCCTTTTAGAGGATTTATAACCTTTTTTGTTATTCTCACAAGCCACTTGGACTCATAAAGAGGGAGGAGCCTGATTTTATCCACAAAAGTGGATGGAAACCTCACAAGTGCAAGGGATCTGTGAAGAAGTCAACAGAAACCTTGGGCTGAATTTTACAGGGACATTTTTCCCGGTTTTTCTACCATCTGCCCCAAACATTTAGCCCTAAACTCTGCTGTTACACTGAGCTGAGGCAGATCCCAGGCTTTGTGCAGGACGGGAGCTCTCTCACCTTCCTCAGTTTGCGAATGAAGAGGGTCAGGAGGAGCCAGAAGAGAGTGGCAGCCAGGCCTGTGCACACCAGAATGATCACCTCGATGTTGGATTTCTCCTCAGAACCTGCAGGTGAATGTACAGCCAGGTCAGAAATGTGTCCAAAATCCATGACTGAGCCCTCTGGAATTCTGCATGCCCTCAGCCCGGGCCTCACCTTGGATTTTGATGAAGGCTGATGTGCTGTCCTGGCCCAAGTCGTTGGAGGCCAGGCACTCGTAGAGCCCCTCGTCGTCCTTCTTCACTCTCTCAATCACCAGGGTGTTGTTTTCCATGGAAATTCCTGGTTTAAGGCATTTTGGTTAATGTTGACACAATAACCTGCCTGCCAAAAATGCTTTTAGGAGACAGAGCTGAAGGTCAGCTCCCATCCACGCAAGCTCTGGTGTAAGGACACATTTTCATCCTGTGCTCCTCCTGGTCTGGCAACCTTTCCCTGACTTTTTTGTTTTTCCTCTTCAACACCTGGATAAATTATTTGGCATCATTTAACCAACAGCAAACGTGGCTGTTGATTTAGAGTGGGCAGAGCCTGGAAACTACTCCAGGAGTTAGCAAAGGGATGGAGGATTGGTTGTCTGACAGCAGGAGGATGCACTAGGAAAAATGGGAACTCAGTGGAATTACTGGAGGCTGTGGGAAGGGGTGGGACTTCTAACGGGTGGAAAATGGAATCCAAGTTAGGCACTTCTTGGAAAAGTAATGGTGTGGAGCAATCCTGGATTCACAGGCAGCCAGGTGCAGTGGGAAGAGAGAGGTTGCCTAGATGTGACCTATGAGAGACTTTTCTACATTTAATTTTCCCAATTTCATTTTTCCTGATTTGTGACACTGCACTGAGAGCTCCTCTGTTTCACTGAGGGGATGATTGGGGTAGAAATAGGGAAATGGGTCAGGCTTGGAATCCAAAAGGGAAGGACATTTGGAATTTCTGGGTGTTCTGCCTGCGAATCTCGTTGTTAACAAGAGGACTGCACACAACTTGCCGTGCACTGTGCTGAAATATTTACCCTGAGGTGTTTTTTCCAAATATTTTATTTATGTTTCCATTGGTTGGATGAGTTACATGCTTGTCCCTCTAGAATTATTTATAAAATTTCAGTAGCTATAAAGAGTTTCTCTCAGAACATTCTGATCTGAATTATGGATGATCCTAGATTTCCTACCTAGGCCAAGTTGCAAAATTAAAGTCACAGGACCAGCTACTGACATGGGATTCTCCATGATTTATGGGAGGACTCAGGACATACTCAGCTCCGCACTGGGGAGGCCTCACCTCGAGTTCTGAGGGCAGTTTTGGGCACCAGAATTTAAAAAAGACATTAAACAAAACCAAAGGAGGCCACAAGGATGGGGAAGGGTCTGGAAGGGCCTCATGAGGTGGGGCTGAGGGCACTTGGTTTGTTCAGCTGAGGAGACTGAGGGGAGACCTCACCGAGGTCTCTGACATCCTCCCGAGGGGCAGCAGAGGGGCAGCTCTGATCTCTTCACAGCACCCAGGGAAGGGCTGGAGCTGTGTCAGGGCAGGGTTAGGTTGGGTATCAGGAAAGGTTGTTCCCTTGTGACCAGGGACAGCACCCAGGGAATGCCTGGAGCTGTGTCAGGGCAGGGTTAGGCTGGATATCAGGAAAGGTTCTTCCCCAGAGGGTGCTGGGCACTGCCCAGGCTCCCCAGGGAATGGGCACAGCCCCAAACCTGCCAGAGCTCCAGGAGCCTGCCACTGCCAGGGATGCCCAGGGTGGGGTTTTGGGGTGTCTGTGCAGCACCAGGGCTTGGACTGGATGATCCTTGTGAGTCCCTTCCAACTCAGCACATCCCATAATTCTATGGCACAGAGCTGGGGAGGAGCCCTGGGCTCAGGTGAGGCTCCCTGCCCGTGGTGGCTCTGTACCTGCAGGGCTCTGTCCCCACGGGGCTGGGAGCACATTGCCATCGCTGTGCTGTGGGAAGTGAAGGATGTTTCATACACCATGGGACACCCTGCACCCTCTGCCAGGTGACTTTGTCACCAGGACAGCTGAGAGCTCAGGCCTGTGTTGTCAGACCCACCTGGCAGCAGGTGCAGCCTGGGCTCAGTTCTGTGCCCAAACTCTGCTCTTCCCCAAGCAGCCTGAGCATTGCCCCCTGATCTCCCAGTGTCGTGCTAACGTGTGCTGGGCTGGCTCTGCACACAGAGCTTCCTCCCACCTCCAACTCCAACCTGGAGACCCCTGCAGGGCTCTGCCATCCTTGGATCTGTGTGTGTGTGCCCCAAGTCATGGGCACAGTCGTAGGTGCTGTGTCGTGGTGACCCTGCCAGTCCATTATCCCCCATTCCGAACAGTTCTGGGGAGCAGGACCTCACCTGACGCTGCTGAGATGGGGTAGCCGTTCTTCCTCCAGGTGACCTGTGGCTCTGGTGTCCCACTGACCTTGCACTCCAGCAGGATCTTGCCGCTGATGTTGACCTCCAGGTCTGTGAGGTTCTGGATCACGAACGGCGCTGCCTTCGCTGCAGCCACAGAGGAAAAGAGCCCCCAGTCAGGTTTGGGGAGTCACCTCCCTCACTGCCCCTCCCTGCACGGCCTCTCTGGGCTGGATGTGGCAAAGGCTTGGTTGATCAGTTGATCAAAAATCCCCCCAAAAGGTTCTGGGAGGAGTGGGTGAGTTTATTTGTTTTATTTTCACCCTGCCTAAGCTCAGGTTTGGCTGCAGCTCCAACTCCTCATCCTCTGAAGAAAACAAAGGATAGGGAGTGGGTGGTGCACATGCAGAGCGAAGACAAAAAAAGAGAAAGGAGGAGGCAAAGAGGAAACAGTTCTAAAGGTTTTATATCCTCCATCAGGAGTGCAGTTTTCTCCTTACTACAACCATGGTAACCCCCACTTTATGTTCATTTTTAAAAGGTGCAGGACAGCAATGAATCAAATCACAAGCACAGCATAAAAAATACCCCAAACCTGCAGTAAGGACAGAAGCTGGGGTGCATTAGAACATATGAAATGTTTGAATAGGGGAAGGAAAGCTGGTTTGGAGGGGAATTTCCATGTGTGTTCTCCACAAGAATTGCCTGACATGTGCCAGACAAACAACAGACCCCAGTCATCCTCACAAGAATGTGATCCTGATTCCTGTTCTCCACGGATGTATTCTCAGTCGAGCTGTGTTTTTCCCATAGCCATGCTGTGTAGGTGTGTGTGTGGGTGGAAATCTGACTGACTGAATAAAAATATCTGCCAGGGGAGAGGAAAGGGAAGTGCCTGAACGCAGAGTGCAGAGCAAGGCCAGTGCCTCACAGCAGGTGACACTCACAGGTGGCCCTGTGCTGTGGGGACCAGCCAAACCATCAACACTGCCCAATACCTGAGTGAGACTCCTTCCCTTCCTCTCTACCTCAGGAAAACGGAGATGTTTGGGAATATCTGGAAAGAAATCCCCTCCCAGCCTGGAATCAGAGCTGTGTGTGGAGGGAAGGCACTGGGAGGCTGCACAGGGAATGTGCTCCTTCACCCCACAAGGCTGCAGCCAGCCCTGGGCTGAACCCCCTGCTTGTGGCAGCACTGTCCCTGCAGTGCCTCAAGAGCCAGAGGAGCCAGTTTGAAAATCCCTCTCTAATTCAGCTTCTGACTCTGATTCCTGCTCCCTGACTTGCTGCTGGGCATCTCAGTTCTACTCCAGTTCTGTGCTTCGGGTTTTCTTCACCACTGGGAGATGGTTAATAAATCTACCCACTCCCCATGCCAGCAGCCCTTTTTCTTCTGAGGAGGTTTAGAGATGATCCTCCACTTTCTTCACTCTGAAGGAGAAGAAACTCCACTAATTTTCAGTGACTTTCTACTGGCAGAAGTGCCCTTTGTATTCTCACAGCCAACAGAACCAGGCTGCAGGATCTTAGTGAAATAAAAGAGATGGGGGCTTGGGTATAAGTAAGAAAATAATTATTATAATGAAGTCCATCCCTCTTACCCAGAATAAATGGCACATGTCACTCAATTTTACATTTGCCCAGGGACATCTGGGATCTGCTGGGTCCAAATCTATTCAGGTATCTCATCCTGGTAGCCGAGAGTGGATGCCAAAGTCATCCAGATTTGGGGAGAGCATCCCAAATTACAGCTATGCTGTCACTAAATGATGGGTGATGCTTTTTGTCCTCAGTCAACTCTAAATCTGCACCCAGCATGGAGCTGGGAAGATGAAATGCTGCTGAAATCACCTTTATGTGCTTTCAAATATTTTATCCAAACCCAGCAGTGGCTGGCTGAGTGTTATCCGTGCCAGGCTGTCAATCCACGTGGAGTAAATAACAAAATCAACCCAAAGCAGGACACAAAGTCTGTATTAGGACACGTCCCAGTGCCACCCTCCCCTGGCACGTACCTCTGACCAGGAGCTGGCTGTGGTGCTCCAGCGTGTCCGTGCTGTTGTGCTGGTTCTGGGCTCGGCACTTGTAGAGGCCACTCTGCTCCCTCGTGACGTTGGGGATGAGCAGGGTCAAGGAGATGGAATATTTGTCCGTTTTCCTGACCACGGAGGGGCCAGGAGCTGGCTCTGAGGAGGGCAGGTACCAGGCCAGGTGGGTGTAGGTGTACCTGGAGGCCCGGCAGGTCAGCTGGACGTCATTGCCCACGATGGCCGTGACTTGGGACGCTGTTTGCAACCCAGAGGGCACATCTAGGAGGAAGGGAAAACGTGGTTGGAATTCAATCCCAGCTGAGAAGGTCTTTGGCTGCCTGGCTGCTACTTGGGGGTCCAATTTCCAGCACTAATGGAACAAGCCAGGTTTAATGAGGAACGTGGAAATGTGGAAACAGGCACTGGAGCTGGGAATTGGGGAAGTGAGGGTTCCTCTCACTGCCCAGTGCTGACCTGTGCTAGTCCAGCCCTCAGCATTCTAAATCATCCCATCTCCAAGTAATGAATTGAAAGCTTATAAACAGAAGGAGTTAATGGACTGAGAGAGTTTAATCAGGAGCTGTTTCTATCCAGGTAGATAAATGTGTTTGTGAGCTCTTCCCTCTCGATCTGCAATCAGGGCTGGAAAGTATTAACTGCAGAGGAATAAAGAAACCCATTCCCATCCCTCAGGAGCAACACCTTCTTCCCCACTGAACAGTTTCCTCAACTCCCTCTTATTCCAACTATGCCAATATTTATTTTCATCACACGTGCCTCGGTGGATATTTACTTGATCACTGATGGATTAACTGATCTAATGATGTCCAAGTCCTTGAGGCCCTTAAATTTAGCAGAGAAATACTCTGAGTCATGACTCCAACCTAGCCACAAAAGAGTGAGTTGTTTCTTGCTGTATTTTTAGAAACTTTTCACTCCAGAAAAAAAAAAATCAATTTTCCTGAAGTGGTGAACTGAATCCATTTGAAAACAAGAAAAACTGAGTGGAAGGCCAGAGCCTGCCCTGCAGACACATTCCTGCAGCAGCTGCCAGAGACCTGCAAGTAAATTGGGGCTGGAAGATAATTTATTCCCTTTGGATTTGTTAATTTTAGGGATCCATCCACCTGAATGAACCTGCATGGATAATCACAGTGACCTGGAATTGTTCTGCTGTCTGTTAGATCAGGATTTTTAAGCAGCTGAGAGCTATGAGGAACCTCTTATCAATGTTACCAGGGATGGGACATTTGGGAGGGCTCACTCTGGGCCAGCTTCTGAACAGGAACAGGTTTGCCCTAAATCTGAGAGATTATTCAGTGCCAAGCTGTTAGTGAGATGCTTTCTCAAGCCAGGATGAGCTGGGTGGGACTTTGAGAGGGACAGGAGTGAAAGCAGAACAAGTGTGCACTGCACCTGCAGTCTGCAAATTCCACCTGGAATTGGGCCAGGGGTTCCCACTGCAAAACGTTCTGCAGAAGCTACAGCAGAGCAGAAATAGCGAGGCTGCTGAAATAACCAACCTGCCTTATAATAAACCATACATTCTGTAAAATACAGAGCCCTAGAGGAGCTTTCAGATATGATTAAAAGTCTCTCCTCTTCACGAGTCATCTGGACTAGAAGCCATCCGCTTTTGCTTCATGGTTTTTAAAGGCTGGCACCAGAAATACCTCACAAAAGATCCAAAAAGAGAAGAGACCCCCTCAGGCCACTGCTGTGGAAATTGTTATTTTTCTCTCCGTTCCTTGTGCTGGAATTGCAGTTTGCTCTCTGCAGGGTGTTGTCAGGCTCAGTTGCTCTCTCTTGGTGCCAGCTGTGTGCTCAGGCTGCCTTGTGTGACACATCCACTCCTCGCTCCTGATGTCCTGTGCTTCCAACATGTCCAAACCCTGCTTATCAACGTGGGGGGAATGTCTGAGGCCACCAGAACCTCTCTAAATGGGAGAACTGAGAGCCAGAGAAAACAATGGGATGTGGCACCAGCAGCATTTCACATCTCCTGAATCTCTCCAACTAAAACATGGAACAAGTGCTGCATGCCTTGGGATATGGCACTGCCTTGGGCATGGCACAGCTTGGCCTGGAGCATTTGGGTGCAAATTCCCAGTGAATGGGATGTGGCCATTCCCAAGTCCTGAGTTTGGAAGGATGCTCCACACTTTTGCTTTGCTGCTGGACTTGAAAGATGCCAGGTGGTTTTTTTTTTTCTATCAACTTAACATTCTGGGAGCAGAGACCTGGCTTGTTTTTCTTATCATTCCTTCTCCTGACATTTTTTATTTAGCATTTTGAATATTTTTAGCCGGAACCTGTGCTGTTCTCTCCCATCTTGTTTGCCTTTCAAGCAGCTCTTTCAGCTCCAATAGAATATTCATTGATTTTCATTGGGGTGCAAGGAAAAAGAGAGGGGGAAAAAAAAAGTTGCTCTGCTCTATCTTTTCTTGCTCTCCTCTCTCTTTTCTCCTCCTACCTGGATTATCAGGGGAGTGAGTGCAGCTTGGAGAGCACATTATAAGTCAGTTCATCTCTCAGACAGCTTTGCTTACATAATCCTGAACCTGAGCAGTGATTAACTTCCTCCCTCTGAACAGATACCGTGTTTTAGAAGGCTCCTAATAAATTGGCTAAAAGAATGCACCACGGGGCCTTTTCCCTTTTATCAGCAGCCACCAAACATTTGTCTTTGGTATTGTGTTACACTGTAGTAGCTGCGAATTTCCCTCTCCACCGTGAGGGATTCCATTCCGTGGCAAAAGGGGGAAAGAAGCCATTGGGGGGAGGTAAAAAGGCAGCATAAATCAAAGGCAAGTCTGGCTCCATTCGTATTTACAAGGAATTAATTGTTTTTAATTTCCTGTGCTTTGCACAATAATCTGGGTAATTCAAAACTTCTGCTCTTGCCCAAATCCCAGCCCCGGGCCTGGCAGGGGGGCTGCCCTCAGGAATAGGGATGGAGGGAAGGGGGAGCCCCACTATCTGAAACAGTGGTGCTTGTCAGGAATCCTGTCAACACCTTGGGAATAAGCAGTTTGGAGTGGCACAAAATCCTGGAACAGCCCAGCTCATCCATTGTTCTGCTATCTGAGAGCAGATTTTTATCTCCTGCTGGAAATGCAATATTTTCTTTCGGGCAGAAATCTTTAACTCCATTTTTCTCAGTTGTTTTGGCGATCAGATAAACCCTTGATAAAAGGGCTTTGGTTATTATTTGTTATTCTTATAATAATTCATTTCTATTCCCAGAACATGCAGAGTTTTCAGATGGGTGGGATCCCACTTTGCTGAGTGTAGTGCAGTCAGACAAAGGCTGGAATTTGATTTACTCTGGACCTGCAGCTCTGCAGAGCTGCCCTTTCCAAGGTGCAGAGCAGAGATTAGAAGGTAAATGACACTCGTCCATGGCAGAGAATCCCTGCAGGAGACACCAGGGCAGCTGTTCACTGCACTGGGAGTCTGCAGCCTGCCTGGAATGTCCTCTGGAGCTGGAGGTGGACAGTGACATCTCTGAGCCGCTGATGGCTCACCCAAGGCTGAAATGGGAACTCTGGAGTCAGAGCAGTGCTGGGAAAGGCAGGCAGGGGACAGATCCTGACTGGATTGACACAAAACCCAAATCCTGGAATAGAGTTAGGCCAGGGCACGATGGATAAATCCCTTCAGGAGAGACTCCAGAGGGCTGCAGAGGGACAGTGACAGTCAGGACATCTGCAGGAGGGGCTGCCACTGCATGATGAGATTTCTCATCACTCTGGACCCCTTATAAGGTTTGGATTCCGAGTGATCTCCAAACCCTGCTGACCCTTCATGAAATGAACTCTGCTGGCAGAGAAATTATTTAAAAATAGAGCCCAGTGCTATTTCTGGTGTCCGTGGGAGTTTTTGTGGGGGCTCTGCAGTGGAAGAACAAAATGGTTGCTGACAATTATTCCACAGGGATAAATTAATTTTTCTGAAATGAGCGTGGTGGTGATGAAAACATCAGACTGAAGTGAGCACATCCCCAGAGAGCAGCTGGACAACACCTGAGGAAGTGTCCCTGGAACCTTCTGCCATGTCCTGGGAAATCATCTCAACCCTGCCCCAGTGGAACAGGGCTTTGAGGGAGTTTAGCCTCTGCATCATCTCCAGATTTCTTACCAGGGAGAAGTGAGTTCAGCCCAATTCAGCCAAAAGGTCTGAAAGCAGCTCAGGGAGCAGCAGCTTGTTTGTTGGTAGGAGATAATGGGAGAGCAGGTCTTGAAAACCAACAAATTACTGAATTAATTGTGGGGTGCCACAATGTGCAGAGAGCTGTGAAGTGCTACAAACATTGCCCAGATGTCCCAAAGCCCCACGTGTTGCTCGTGTGCTCTCAGGCTCTTCCCCAGCCTTCAGCTCAGGTTCAACCTGCACAGAATGAACCACCTCACAATCAGAAAGTGACCATCTTACAGCCTTGTGCTCTTGGACTTGCTCTGCCTGGAACCTCACAGGCTGTCCCCGAATGTCCCTCAACACTGAGACAGCAGAAAACTCCTGGGGAGAGCAACCTGCAGCCTGCTCCAGCTGTTCCAGGTGTGAGGATGACCTGCAGAACTCTGCCCACAGCCTGGCCCTGCTGGAGCAGTGCTCAGAGAGGACCCTCCCGTGGAGGAAGCCCACAGCAGGTCACTCTGCTGTTTCACTGCTGCAGCACGACCTACTTTAGCACCAGGACGGCCACATTTAGCAAGTTTTCATTCCTTTCGAATCCATAAACATCACTATTTTTAAACCCAGCACTTCCAAAAGCCAGCCATGCTCGGTCAGCATCTGCCTCTTCCCTGGAATGGCACAGACTCCCAGTTTTCCCCTCACAGGCTGGAATAAATCTGTCTTGCCAAGCCCTGTTCACCTTGGTCTGCTTGGGTGGAAACATTCCCACCAGAACTGCTGTCAGTAATTTCACCCAGTGATTCATTTCCTTCATAATTCAAACTGCGTGGTTAAAACACTTGTGTCTCAAAACATCGCTAGATGGATCTTAAAATAAAAAAAAATTGAAATATTAGCTCACCGTGGGTGGGAAAAAAACCCCTACATAACTTTATTATTAAAATAAACCAGAGTTGTGCAAGGTGCATGGGATGATCCAGCCCTTTGGATCCGACCTTATGCTCGTGGTTTATTTCTTTGGGTTTAGTCACCAAGTGTGGCAGTTCTGCGAAGAGCTTGGATAACCCAGCCAGACATAACAGCTGGCAGAATTCCCAGCAGGAAACTCAACACTTGGAAGTGCAGAGGTGCAAAATTAATAGCTGGTCTTCAGCCCGCCTCGGGCATCTTGGGGACCTCTTAGATCTGAGCTGTATCTCCCCAAAATGCACCCTGAAGGGCATTTCCCTGAGTAAATATGAGTTAGAGCTTTGAGAAATATCTTCTGAAGGCTGAAAGCCTCTCCTGTCTCCTGTCACCTCTAATGGAGGTGAAATCTTTCCCCTCTATGGCTCCAGCTTCATTATTGTTGGATTTTTCCTGCTGGCACTTGTGTGTAACACCAATAGGAACAGTGTTTGGTGAGCCCTTTTTTGGACAGCAGGATTTGAAAGGTGCTGGATTCCTTTGGAGCAGTGGAGTCAAAGAGCCCAGGAGGGAAGAGAGGCACAGGAGTGCAGATCCTGCCACGAGCCAACTCTGCCCTCCCAGCTTGCTTCACAGGCAAGGAACCAAGGCTTGAGAATCAGACATTTACTTTCCAGGACACTTCTGCACTCTTTGTTCTAAAAAAATCGATATTTTGATGCAAATCCTGCCAGCCAACATCCACTCATCCAGAAAATGAGCACAGAAATGTTTCACTTTGTTCTGGGTGAGCACTGGAACGAGGCTGTCCCTGGACTCTCCTCTCCTTTTAAACTGTCACGATGTAGATCTTGATCTCACTCCTAAAGAATCCCTGTGCTGAAAGGTTAAGCAGATATTTGCTTGGATTTGTGTTCTTTGGAGAACCTCCTCCATGCACAAAGGGCACTGCAAAGGCCAAGGGCTCCAGTGTCACAGTGCCACCAGCCCTGGCCTTGCTCACTTTTGTGTGGCTGCTGATTTCTTTGGACACCAACCTTTCTCCTGGCTCAGGGAGAGGCTCCAGGCCTCTGGAAGACCACAAAAACCTCAGCTTTGCCAGAGGTCTCCTGGGGACAGCGCTCAAATGTCACCAGTGTTGCTTTAAGACACAGAGAGAGGGACTTGGGGCTGCAGCTGCAGCTGGGAAGGGCAAAAGGGACATCGGGGCTGGACCCTGCCTTGTGTGGGGTGAGGAGCCTGGGATTGCTCCAAAACACAACACACAGCGATGGCCAGGAGTCTGAACCAGCACTCACCAGCCACGGAAAACTTCCAGGGAAATCAGAGCAGCAGCATCTGCCTTCTGTGAGGAGTTTCTGTTTCTCACCTGACACGTAGAACTTGATGCTCCGCTCCTCCTCGCCCACCTTGTTGGAAGCCACGCAGTAATAGATTCCCGAGGCACTGCTGTTCTCCATGGTGAGGGTGCTCACGATCTGCCAAGAGAGAGAGAACAAGGAATGGCTCTGAGGGTGGGGCAGCCCTGGCAGGGTGTGTGCTGGGGCAGAAAAACTGTTCACAAAGTTGTTTCTAGTTGATAATGGGTGAAAATCCCAGACAAGTGCTGCTACCTGGTTTTTGTCTCACATCATCTCAGCCCAGCTGATTCTCTTCCCTCCTCATTACTAAACTTCCCTTTCCTTTTTTTTCCTGTCTCACCCATGAAAGACAGGGTCCTCTTTTGAGAAACTGCCAAGGGCTTTGTGTGGCAACATCAGCAGAAAGCTGAAGTGAAGGAGCTGGAGGATTTATCCGAATGCAGTCCCACATCTATCTATTCTCTTCCCTGCTTTTCAGCTGTGGTTACGTGGGGAACAGAAAATCCACGTTTACACGGGAAGCAGGTAATTCCTATGGATGTGGTACAAAGAGCATTGCAGGATTTTGCTTTTCCCCCCAGAGAAGGGAGGGAAGGACTCAGCCTCTTTAGGCCTGGGAGCCCCTTGATTCCAAAACCCTTCTTGGAGCCGTCCAGGGCTCGTTCAGTGAGGAAGGAAGCTCTGAAGAAGCTGCCAGTGCTGCAACTCTTGGCAAATGCAGACAGGGGGGATCGTGGAGAAGGAAGGAACACTTGTCCTGAGCTTCAGCACATCGGAAAAGAAAGTGGTTGTGTTATTGCTTGTGTTCATTAAACCTCCCAAGGCTCCCGTTGGTGAGGCACTGCCCTGTTCCTGTCCTGGTGCAGCCTCACAGGCTCACCCAGGAATATCCACACACCAGGGCTTTCATTATTCCCTATATTCCTTTGGACTTAGCAGGAAAACAGGGCCTGAGCCAGCAAGACAGAGATGTTCTTGCAGGATTGCTCTGCTTCCCCTGCAGCCATTCACCTGAGGAGCTCTGAGCCCTCACATTTGGAACAAATATCGCTTTCTTTGCCATCCTCTCTAAGGCCTTTGAGAATCAAAACTTATGACGCCCTCTGGCCCTTTGTCCTTATCTCCAGAGAGCTCTTTGAAGTGCACAGAAGCATCTCTGGACTTTCTTTTTAATATCCTAAACTAAACTCGCACAAGACATTCCTTTCCCCCTCCTCAAGCTGCCCCATGAGTGTGTCTAGAGCTGTGTGGGACGTATTTTCTGAGTTATTTAAGATTTGCTGAGATCTGGCACTTTAAATCCCGCAGGGAAATGAGTTCCAAAGGTTTTGATCCCATGTGCATTTGACATTCTAATGGTGAGCAGTTTCAGCAGAATAAGGGCTGAGTGGAAAAGTCTTTACTTTTCATGAGCACCAAACACAAGAATGGGGAACCCCCAAATTTAGGGGTGAAAAAGGAGAGCAGCAAACCCAACTCCCTCTGGTGTCCACCACAGAAAGGGCTGTGCAGTCCTGAGTGATTTATGATGTGAAAATTGCTCTGCCTTGGCTATAAAACCAGCCTGGAGGTAGAAGCAGCCTGCTCCTCCTCCTGCTGCAGGTCCTGGAGCAGTGGCCCGATGCCACGGGCTGGGAATGAGCACATGCCCAGAGTCCTGAGCAGCAGCCACTGCCTCTGGAATTCCTCTGGAATTCCTGCTGAATGCCCAGAGCCCCGAGCAGCAGCCACTGCCTCTGGAATTCCTCTGGAATTCCTGCTGAATGCCCAGAGCCCCGAGCAGCAGCCACTGCCTCTGGAATTCCTCTGGAATTCCTGCTGAATGCCCAGAGCCCCGAGCAGCAGCCACTGCCTCTGGAATTCCTCTGGAATTCCTGCTGAATGCCCAGAGCCCCGAGCAGCAGCCACTGCCTCTGGAATTCCTCTGGAATTCCTGCTGAATGCCCAGAGCCCCGAGCAGCAGCCACTGCCTCTGGAATTCCTCTGGAATTCCTGCTGAATGCCCAGAGCCCCGAGCAGCAGCCACTGCCTCTGGAATTCCTCTGGAATTCCTGCTGAATGCCCAGAGCCCCGAGCAGCAGCCACTGCCTCTGGAATTCNCTGTGGATGCCCAGTGCCGTGAGCAGCAGCCACTGCCTCTGGAATTCCTCTGGATGCCCAGAGCCCCCTGCTCACTGCCTCTGGAATTCCTCTGGATGCCCAGAGCCCCCTGCTCACTGCCTCTGGAATTCCTCTGGATGCCCAGAGCCCCGAGCAGCAGCCACTGCCTCTGGAATTCCTCTGGATGCCCAAAGCATCAGCCACTGCCTCTGGAATTCCTCTGGATGCCCAGAGCAGCAGCCACTGCCTCTGGAATTCCTGCTGAATCAGGACCAACATCCTTCTCCTCATGACTGCTGGATCTGAGGATTTCACGCTTGGGAAGAGCAAGAGCCAATATAAATGTACGTGCTGAGGACAGAAGGGGATGCATTTGGACAGCTTTTAACAGCAATTAGTCTTCCTAAGTGACAGCTCTAGCTGGGAAGTGAGGGATAACGCCGTAGAGCCAGGCAAAACCATAAAATATCAATTTTGGGACATGGCCAAAGTGTTAGGGGTGACACTGTGGCTCTTCTAAACACTGATGCAATGCCTCAAGCTGCTTGGTGGCCCAGAGGTGAATGCTCATGAGCACACACACAGACAGATGCTGACATCTCCAACTCCATAACTCAGGAAAACTCTGGCAGGGCAGTGGGAAAACAAAAAAAAAAAAAAGAGCAAATAGCTATCCTGAGACCTCATTGAGGCTAATCTCAGTCGTGTCTAGATATGAAGGTGAAAAAGATGGTAAATTATGGTGGGAAACAATCTGGGGACAAATTCTTGGGGAAAAAATCTACTGAGGGATAGAAAGAAAGTAATTTGCTTGTTCGGATGCTCCAGTCATTGTTGTGCACTTGGAGACCAGCTCGTTACACACCTGAGCACCAGAGACAGGGCACTTTCCAGAACTGGCACCTCCCAGAGCCCCCCAGACTGTGACTTTTAAACCAGCAGCATCCAGCAGAGATCTACGTGTGATCCCAGAGCTGGAAATTCAGGATTTTGAGTGATTTCCTTGTAAAATGAATCCCTTGGAATCATTCTGTATCACTCTTACACTCCAGCTGTGTGCTCCTGGGTAAATCCCTGAGCCTGGGAGCCCAGTTCTCTTTCCAATATCTGAAATCAAGTTCTCAGTGCCCAAACTAACCTAATCCTGGTTGGTCTGGTAGCTGAAATTTGAAATTTTTGTGTGTTTGGTTACAGTGGCAGGTCGGGATAAGGATTTTGTTCTTCTAAAATGCCATCCCTAATGAAAAAACGGTTTGAACATCCAAACATAGGGATCTTTTCCCATTTTTAAGTGCAAACTGCAGCAGACTTCTCTTTGCAGGGGCACAATCCCAGAATCTGGGGACCTTCAGTTGACAGTGGAAAAATTCGGAGGGGATAATCCCTGTGTGTGTTTAGTCCATGCACCTGGAGAAGTATTTTCCACTCCTGGAATCAGAGCCAGGGTAGAAAAGCTTGAGACCTGTTGGAAAAAATCCAGAGGAGGCCACGGAGCTGCTGCAGGGCTGGAGCCCCTCTGGAGCCAGGCTGGGAGAGCTGGGAATGTTCCCCTGGAGAAGAGAAGGATCCAGGGAGAGCTCAGAGCCCCTTCCAGGGCCTGAAGGGGCTCCAGGAGAGCTGGAGAGGGACTGGGGACAAGGGATGGAGGGACAGGACACAGGGAATGGCTTCCACTGCCAGAGGGCAGGGATGGATGGGATTTTGGGAGGGAATTGTTCCCTGGGAGGGTGGGGAGGGGCTGGGATGAATTCCCAGAGAAGCTGTGGCTGCCCCTGGATCCCTGGCAGTGTCCCAGGCCAGGCTGGACAGGGCTGGGAGCAGCCTGGGACAGTGGAAGGTGTCCCTGCCATGGCAGGGGTGGCACTGGATGGGCTCCAAGCCCCTGACACCCCAAACCCCTCTGTGATTCCATGGCCAGGGCAGGGCTCACCCACAGCTGCCTCTCCTGCCTTTTACTCAGAAAGCCCAGAGTGCAGCACTCTCTGCTGAGCTGAATAATGATTGATGTGAAACCTGCAATCGCCTTAAAACTTTGGGTCTCTGCACTGAAAATGCCATTAATGAACGATTTACAGGCTGGAAATGTGCAGTTTCCAGTGTCCCTGTCCCCGTGAGCAGCAGGGACACGTCCCAGGTGCCATCGTGCTGCAGCCACAGGGACTGTCCCTCCCTCAGCTCCTGGGCAGGCAGCTCTGGCACGAGGCTAATTAATAACAAATTATTGGCATGTCGTGTCTAGACATCTTCCTAGTGGGAGCTGGATGGGATCCTGGGAGTTCACTGCACAGCAAACACATCCCAGTTTGGATTGCCTGGCTTGGATTTGGAATGAAGGGCTCCATTTCCTATTACTTAACCCAAAGGCCACCCAATACTGCGAGCCCAAGGAAGGGATTATTAGCTAATAAATAATTACTAGGAAAGAATAAACTAAGTTTAAAACTCAATAAGCAAAGGAATAAAATGCCTGATCTCTGAAGAACAGCTCTGACAAGTAAATAGAGCTTGCTGCTGGGAAAAGTCCTGATGGAGCAGCTCAGTAAAGTCCATATGTAATGTTCCCGAACTGATAAAAATAAGTTATTTTAGAAGCAGCCAAGTAACATTCCCCAGCCGTGCACTGTGAGTGTTTTAAGACATCTTGTAGTAAGGACAGAGCAATGAGACCCTTTTTAAGCTGGAGCCAGCATGAATTAATATCTCTTGTTATTCCTTGCTTTCTCTTTCCCTTGTCTAATCCCTCCCCCCAAGAGCTTTAGTTAACAATCCTTCCTCTTTCACGTCGTTAGCTCTCCGTGGGCGAGGATGAGGAGTGGAAAACGTGGGTGGAAAACATCTCAGCTGTCTGACTCTGGCAGAGCTGGGCTGGAGGTGGCTGCAGGGAGGTGGAATTATAGGAACTCCACCAGGGACCCTGCACTGAAAACGTTTAACTCGCTCCTAATCCATCCCCTTGAGTGGCACCCAGTAACACTTGTTTGCATAGCCTGACAGTCCTGATCCAGGGCTGGAGTTCAGTCACTCAAAACATGCTAAAGGATGGACTGAGGAGGAGTGAGAAGTCTGGGAGCTGGCTGAGAACTCCCAGCTTTGCTCCCATCTCTGCTTTCTCTCTCTGGGAAAGGGGAGCAAGCAGTGCCCTCCTCAGAGCGAGCAGAGCAAGCAGCACTGGGTGGTCAGGAAAGCTGCTGGACTGGGCTGGGAACTGGGCAAACTGGAGGTGTGAGGTGCCTCTGGAGGAACCGTGGGCTGCATGGACTGATCACCCTCCAGCCCTGGAGCAGTGGGTAAATCCTGGCTGGTCCTGAGCAATCACCACCCCTGCTCCTCCCTCCAGTGACTGCAGGCTTTTTGTTCATTTTATACCTTCAGGAGGTCTAAACTTGGCATGTTTGGGTTTGGTTTTCTTGAGCGGTTGTGAATTTAGGAGGTCAGGGAAGAGGAAGGGCCAGTTGTGCTGTCCCTGCTGCTGGCCAGGCTCTCCCCAGACCCAGCAAGGACAGTGCCCTGTGCTCCTGTGCCTGGGCAGTGCCTGGCACACCTGGGCTGATCCCCAGCGAGTGGCTGCTGTGCCCCAAGCCCCTCGGGTGCCTGTCCCCCTCCCTGGCACAGCCTGGTGTGACAGGGCTGGAGGAGCTCCCCGAAGTGACAGATCTGAACAGCCCGGCTGAGCTGCTCGCACCCTTTTCACCACACACATCCCACTGCTCTAATGTAGGCTTTTTGTTCCTTCTGGAGGTCTAAACTTGGCATTTTTGGGTCAGTTTTCTTGAGTGGTTGTGAATTTCACCAGCAGAAACACCCACGTGGCCCGGCCACTCTCATATAGACATGAAAGGGAGAAAAGAGATGAAAAGAACCCCCCAGTGAGGACTGAATTATGCATGAGCCTTGCTATTCTCTTCTGCTGGTCCCAAGCTCAGGCCAGTTCGTTATTTTGCTAACAGGAAAGAAAATAAAATAGCAATCTAGCTCCTTGTGGCTTGAAAAGTCAGGCAATTCCTGCAGTCACGGGTGTTACACCTGGTGTGAAAAAGCAGATTCAGAGGAGCCACGCAGTGCTTTAAATCCCAAAGTGAGAAGTTCCACATGGAGTCAAAACCCGAGGGAAAATGAAACTATCACAACGCAACTGCCTCAGCCACTGTTTGACCAAAACTTCACTGAAGTCCATCATAACCTCAACCATAACCTCGTGCTTTTCCTCAGGAATCACACTCAGGCTTAGGAAGGCAGGAGGAGGTGAAATTCACTTCTCTATCTGTGGAATACTCATGGAAAATTGTGAAGACGATGACAAGAGTGCTCAATTTTACATGGCACTTCTGTCAGGAGATGTCTGAAGAGCTTCATGTGATCAAAGAGCACCAGGGCTTTGCTGGAAAAACCCTGTGCTTGCTGCCCTGCCAGCTGGCTTTGGGCAAATTTTGGGGTCTGGTGATTCCAGGGGACTTATTCCCAAATTTTTAGCAACTCTAAACAGTGAATGCAAATTTTCACATGTGGCTAGAGCAGCTTTTATTGCTGCAGCTCCCAGGGGTGAACTCCTGGGTGCTGACAAATGCTAGAGCTCAGGTGAATTCCCCTTCTGCCCCAAAAGCTCATGGGACAGGATCAAATCCCACAGGAAAATCC
>VZTG01002903.1:244974-307480 GCA_013397845.1 Melanocharis versteri | reverse complement strand
AATTAGCACTTTTAGGGAGTTGCTTTCACCTAAGTTCTAAAATTCTTGAAGAATACACTAAAGCCAGAGCTTAAGGGGCACTATGCCATCTAAATAAACCCAATTTATAAATATCTCCCAGCAATGGAAAAACTCAGGAATGAGGTGAACACTGATTTTCTCCTGCCCAGCCCAAGCTCCACGTTTTCAGAGCTCTGGTTTGGATTATGTTTAGAACTGGAAAGTCTCCCTGAGAAAGAGCAGATGGCTGAGGCACTGATCCTGCCAGATGCTGATTTAGTCTGGACCCAGTCCAGAAGAGCACTTTAGCTTTGTGCTTAGCTTAAGCACGGGAGTAACTCAAGAATTCTCCCTCTCTCAAAGGTGAGCCAGGATTTGAACGGCAGCGTCCAGCACCCTGCAGGATCAGGCACGGAACCATCCGGAACATCCACCTCCAAACCCACTCCTGGAGCCTGCAAGCCCTGCAAGCCCCACAGGTAACCCCAGCAGGGCCAGGAGCCCTGAACCCACAGCAGATTCCCAGCATGGACGTGTGGAACATCAGCCAGTGCCACCACAGGACCCGGGGGACACTGAACAGGTAATTCCTGCTGGGATCTCTGCACTCCACACGGGCACGGTGATCCCAGTGCTGTTGTGCCACCACGCAGGCAGGGAAGTGTCCAAGGAAGGTCCTGCCTCCTTCATGGTCCCAGGGAAGTGGTTTCAACCCAAGAGCTGCACACTCTGGGAATCAGAGCAGGTACCTGGGCCCTGCAGGGCTGCACATCCACACCTGGGCAGCTGCTGCTGCTGGGAGCAGAGAGAACAGGGCAGGACAAAGGGGGCAGGACAAAGGTGGGCAGGACAAAGAGGGCAGGACAAAGAGGGCAGGACAAAGGGGGCAGAACAAAGGGGGGCAGGACAAAGAGAGCAGGACAAAGGGGGCAGGACAAAGGGGGGCAGAACAAAGGGGGCAGGACAAAGAAGGCAGGACAAAGAGGGCAGCACAAAGAGCTCTCCAAGTGTTTCACGAGCTCAGAGTCCTTCTCAGCGTTCATGTCACAGCATCCCTCACACTGGACCACTCTCACACTGTCTCAAGACTGAGGGAGACACAGAGGGTGTTGACCCAGAAGTCTTGGGAGAGTTCAAACAGAGTGTGTGACATCATTCCCAGAATCCTGGCATTTGTAAACAGCACAGATCTGGGATGATCCCAGCGCTGGGGAATTCCAAGCATGCAAAGAACCCTCAGCAGCTTGGGAACCACGAGCTGGGGGTGAGCATACCCTGACATCATCCCCAGGCCATCCCACACATACCTTGGGTTTATCCCCCTGCCTGATGTTCTCAATGCTCCTGATCTTGTTTCCTATGACCGTGTTCTCCCGAACCACAACTTTTGGCCCCTCGGGATTGCACCTGGAAGTAGAAAAGCAGAGGTGGTGTTCAAGGTAAGCAGGGAGGTGTATTGGAGTGAGAAAATGTCAGTCTCAGACAATAATCTCAGTTAAAAACTCCCAAAAGCTGTTGCTGCTGGAGTCTGCTACCTCTTCATGAAATTACTTCATTCCTTCATTGTACCATTTCAAAATTATTCACAAAGCACCTTGAGAGAGGCAAACAAAATCAGTACATGACCAGCAATGAACCCCCCAATCTTTCCAAAGATTAGAAATGGAAAATACTGGACAGTTAATTAAATCATGTGAGTTTAATCAGGCTAATTTAAGTTATATTTCCAAATTCAAAATGCCAGTCACTCCAAACTGCGGGGAGGTGGATGTTGCTGAGTGCCTGTCCGTGCTCAGCTTCCAACAGGAAGTGTGGGCTGAGGGAGTAGAATGGATAAATACTGGGTAGAAGAGCAGAAGGCTCCTTTAACGCTGCACATTCCACAAAAGACAGTTTTCAATCTTCATTTTGGAACAAGGGCAAGGAGCAGAGTGTGTAACACGGCACGTGGGAAGGTCCAGCTGCACCATCCAGGGCAAAAAGCTTTCCTGTCTTCCTCAACTTGGAAAAACCAAGCAGAGACCCAGCTCTTCTCATTCCTAGAAATGCAAAGGCCCTGAGCCCACCACGGGGTTCCAGGGGGTAAAATGAAGATGGACTTTTATAGGTGCTGACCAAGGGCTGATGCTGCAGAAAATTCCTCCATAAATCAGCCGTGCCTTTGCCAAAGCCACACAAAGCACAGGGGCAACACCCTGGGTCAGGGGAGGCTTTGCAGCTCTCCAAGGGGCCTAATTAGAAGATCTTGAGGGACTTCCTGCAAGGCACAATCCTGTCCTGAGGATGAAGGGGGAACAGCTCAGAGGAAGTAAAATCACATCCCAGCTCTAAGGAACAATGCTGGTGCTCAGGGATTCAAAGGGCACTGCTGAGGCAGAGTGGGGGGAGAGAAAGAGAGAGAGAGAGGAAGTCAGACAACAGAAGGAAATGGGGGCTGTGTCATTTCCCACAGGAATCCTCCTCCAGCTTCTGCTGCAGAAAGATAAGGCTGCCCCTGGGGCCAGCAGAGGTAGAGCCACTCTGCAATTGTATTTAAATTGATAAGATCAGAGAGCCAGAGAGCTGTAGCACGGGTTATGTGAGGTCCTTTGCCACCAGGTCACTGCTTTGGATCTGGTTTCGTTCAGCACTCATGGCCAGCTCTCTCCCCCTAGACAGAAAGGTCTGGAAAGGATTTCGGGTCACCTCTGTGGCTTTCCCAGAGGATGCAGAACCTGTTTCCATGTGGTGTTTCCACTCTGCTCTTGTTGAGCCCCTCCCAAGCAGAGCCCCTGTGCCTCCTGCTGCCCTGCAATGCCAACAGAGCCATGCAATCCCTGAGTTTACATCCCTGGGGCAGGCACACCAGATCCGAGCTGAGGCTGGATCACCCAACACCCCTGAGCTGCACAGAGAACCTGGGAAAGGAGCTTTCCCGTGGTTTTCCCCTCTCTCAGAGCTTGCCATTCACAGCAATAAATCAGTGAGAAAATAAGGCACTATCCAGCAATTTTCTCCCTTGCATTCTAGACCTGTCTTCATTCATTTTATGGATGGAAAACCTGATTTCATCCCTCTCACTGCAGGGAGGAGCTGAAGTGGTCAGAACTGTGCAGGACCTGGCTCCTGCACGTGCCCAGGGGCTGCCAGGGAGGCAACTGGGGCTCACCCAAAGCTCCTCTCTGAGCAGAGCCCTCTGCTCAGGGACCTGCAGGAGCAAAGGGAACGTCTCCTCAGGCAAATCTCCAAAGGCACCCTGGTTTTCCCTGGCCTCCTTCCTCCCTGGTTTTCCCTGGCCTCCTTCCTCCCTGGCAGCTCTGATCCAGGGACTCTGCCGTGTGTTCACACCTCAGCCTCCAGCACAGCAGGGCTCCCAGTAAGGCACAATTCTCTCCCAGTAAGGCACAATTCCGTCTCCCAGTAGGACACAATTCTCTCTCCCAGTAAAACACAATTCCCTCTCCCAGTAAGGCACAATTCTCTCTCCCAGTAAGACCCAATTCCCTCTCCCAGTAAGACACAATTCCCTCTCCCAGCTGCTGGGACACAGAGGCTGCCACAGGAGCCTGAGCCCAGTTTGCACGAGTGAAGACAGCCCTTGGGAAGTGCCATGAATCCCACATGGATTGAAGGAAGCCAAGCCTTCAGCAGGTTTGTCTGGAAAAAGCTCTTGCAGGGTAAAGAGTGTGTTAGCTGTGCCCACAAATCCTGGGTTTCCTTTGTCAAATATTCACAGCATTCAACAGGGCTAAGGAAAGTCAGAGGGGCATTGCTGGTCAAGGTAAAGGAAAATTCAATGATCTTTAGTCACTTTAAGCTTATTTAACACAATTCAGGTAATACACAAGGTGCACAAACACAACCAGACACCAGCTGGGCTCAGAACCTCGGCGATCTTCACCCTGCTTGTGAGTTTAGCTCAGATAAATAGGATGGAGTGGAAAGAAAACCTGACTGGAAACAGCCAGCAATTCAGGAACATGTTCATTCATCCACAGGGATGTCACTTACAGGGTGTCTGTGGGGTTGCAGGGCTGCCACTTCCACTCGATCCTGGGCTCGGGATTCCCACTTGCTGTGCACTGGATTTTGTTTTTGCTTCTCAATTCCACCTTCACAACCTTATCAAAATCTGTTTCCTTTTCATAGATCTTGGGTCTCTCTAAAGAAAAAAAACAAAACACAAAAATGCAAATGAGCAAATTTACATCCATAAGAGGTTGTGAAACATTTTGCTGGGAGAAGTGATGATCCAATGAGGCTCCTGATGTTGTGGGGAAATTCCCAGCAGTTGTGAAAATATTCCTTCACGGAAACAAAGGCGTTGGTTGTGGTATTTCACAAAATACGTTGCAATGCTACCACATTCATCCTCTTCCCTTTCACGTGTTGTTGTGGACCTGCTGGACTTCTGGAAAACTCATGCCATGGAACATCTCCTGGTCAGGGCTGCAGGATCAGGATCAGTCCATGGACTGTGGGCAAAATGGGATTGGAGGGCTGATGTCACCTCCTGAGAGGAACCTTAGCCAGCAGCTGCTGCTCTGCAGTGCAGTCAGCAGCTCCTCAGGGCTTTGGGAAAAACCAGCTTTTTCACCTGCAATCTTTCCTTTTCTGTGTGTGTGTAACGTGCACTGGATGGAGGGGAGAAGAAAACAAGGAAGGAGTGTGGGGAAAACACTTGGAGAGAAATGCCAAGAAATTCTCACCAACCACAGACCCATTAAAAATGTCACGGCATTACTCACGTCTGGAGGGGCTGCAAGATCACACCCTCACACTGGAAAGCTCTCAAGAGCAAACTTTTTGTGACACTTTCAGGGCTGCTCGTTGCCAGCAGGAAAGAAACGCTTTGTCCTGTCTCCTTGCAGCTCCCACGGGAAGGCACGGAAAAGGAGGAATAACGGGAAAAAAGCCCCAAAGTGAACTGAACTTTTGCTAACCTCAGACAGGGTGGGTTTGAGTTTGGGGTGAAAGCACAGGCTCTTCCCTCGTGCAGACAGCTCTGCCCATCCCTGGCCGTATCTCTTTGTCTGCTTCTCATAACAGGAAATCAAACAGATTTATTGGTGGGGTCCCTCCGTGGGACACCCCTGGGCAGCCAAGAGAGGCTGCTCTGCACTGAGGCCCTCTGACAAGCTGGGAAGTGAATGTAGATTAGATTCCTATTTTTTGGGTTAACTTATTTTTTCTGCTGTCAGGGAGGCCCCAGATATGTAAATATGAGCTATTGCCCACCTCATCAATCTTAAGCCCTTTCCCTCTTTTTTTTTAAATAGTCTTTTTTTGCTTTCCAGCCCTCTTAGGAGAGGACTGACCAGGCTGATCCCGTGTCTTGGTGGGACCCTCACTTGGCATTTCCCATGGGCAGACTCTGAAAGATCTTCTGACCCCACCAGTGCCTGAAAACACATCACTATTTCCTTCTCCACCCCATGGAAGCCCTGACTGGAGTAGGTTCAGCCATATCCCGTCCTGTCATAAAACACTGGCTGTTTAAATGACCCTCAGGAGGTCCTGATTAACGTTTCCCCTGGGAAACCCAAATGCTGGCCCCTGTTTGGTGTGGCTCTCGTTGAGCTGAGCTGTAGCATTCCAAGTGCTTGGAGATTCCTGAGCAACTCACAGGACAAACTTTTGGGATGAACGATGAATTTCCTTAGCTGGCACCTCATTTCACATCATTAAATTATTTCTGATCATAAAAATAATTCCGTAAAGCTCCCCAGAGGGAGAAGCACATTTTTTATTATCTCGGTCGTTTTTCTTTTAAGTCTCGAATCCTAAGTTTGACATGTCTGGACTGACCTCAAAAGCGTGATTTCACTTGGAGAAAGACTCGAAGTTCAGTGTGAAAGGTTACACGAGTGTTATGTGAAAGGTTACTCAAGTGTTGGTTTTTGGGCTGTAAAGACAAAGCTTTACACACTTGGGCAGAGGGACTGGTGTTTGTGTGTGTGAAAGAGCATGGGGAGACAAGGGTTGATCACAATCATTTAATATCAGGACATTTTTCTATATTCTTGCTTGACTGTCATTTAAATTGTCCTTCTAAAAAAGAGATAATAATCTAATTTGCTCCAATTCTAAGAACATACACGAGTGAAGAGTGAATTCTTCATGCCACAATTACGGCACTATTAAATATGACTCGAGACCTAAAATGAGTCCAAATGATTCATCAATTGAAATAATCATTATTTATGATCAAGCAATTATTTTTTTTTTAAGTGTGAGGGGAAACGCCTCCCCATCTGTTCTTTCACATAACACAGTGTGGGATGGGGGCTGATTGTGAACACAAATTCAGAGATGGAAGAACTTTTCCAAGTGTCTGTGCCTTTCTCCCTGCAGAGGTGGTGGTGGAGGGGGTGTCACCCTGCAGGTGACTCTGCTCAGGTGTCCAGGATGGGGACAAGGACAGGGCCCTGCAGGTGACTCTGCTCAGGTGTCCAGGATGGGGACAAGGACAGGGCCCTGCAGGTGACTCTGCTCAGGTGTCCAGGATGGGGACAAGGACAGGGCCCTGCAGGTGACTCTGCTCAGGTGTCCAGGATGGGGACAAGGACAGGGCCCTGCAGGTGACTCTGCTCAGGTGTCCAGGATGGGGACAAGGACAGGGCCCTGCAGGTGACTCTGCTCAGGTGTCCAGGATGGGGACAGGACACTGCAGGTGACTCTGTTCAGGTGTCCAGAACAGGGACAGGGCCCTGCAGGTGACCCTGCTCAGGTGTCCAGGATGGGGACAGGGACAGGGCCCTGCAGGTGACTGTTCAGGTGTCCAGAACAGGGACAGGGCCCCTCCACACCCCCCTGTGCTCCCCTGTCCCTGCAGGATGCTGGCCCTGGAGCACTGAGGGTTTAGGGGGGGAAAGTGGGGTCCTCCAGTGAGGGATATTTCTTGGGATGAAACCTTTCCAAGCCTCTGCCACGGTCGTGTCACCCCTGACTGTGCCCTGAAGGCAGCTGAAGCTTCACCCTTCCCTTTGCTGGGCCAAATCCTATTTACAGCAGTTGCCTCTATGGGTGATGGAAACCTGATTTTAATAGTTTGAAAGTTCTTTAATGGAAATTTTCATCCTGTCTCTGGTGGTTTGTAGTAATGCAGAGTGTATAAAAGGAATGGTAAAATCCCTGTTGTGGTGCACCTGCACTCTCGCCAATCTCATACCATATTTTCAGAATTCTAAAGTCATGATGATCTTATCTGTGGTAACAATTGTGAAGAGAACTGGTTTCTGTGGAGGGACTGGCCTTTTGGGTTTGTTCAGACCTGCTGGTTCCTCAGGGCTGGCACCTGCACAGTGTCCCCTGAGGCCAGGCTGTCACAGCAGCCTGCTGAGCCCAGAGCCTGGCGTTCCTGAGGGTGCACCTGGCACAGTTTCCCAGGTAACTCTCTCTCTCTCTCTGCCCCTCCAGACAGAGTGTTGGGGAAGATGAAACAGGGAAGTTTTATTGCCTGGCCAAAGATGCTGAGAACATGGAAACTACAGGTGAAATAGAAATGAAGGCATACTTTGAGATACCAGGCCTCAGTTACTGAACAACTGGAAAACAATGGNATCAACCCTACAGTTTCCTACAACAGAGCTTTGCTCTCTCTCTCTCTCTCTCATGTTTGCTCACTGAGCAGCACAGGGATTATGCACAAACCCTTCTCCCTGCTCCCGTCCAGTGTGGGGAAGGCTGAGGGTACAACCCCCTCTGCCAGCACTGCCAGAGCAGATCTTTCCACACCCTTCCTTCCTCCTCCATCCCAATTTTGCTCCCCACCCCTCCTGGCCAGGACCTGCTCCCCGCAGCCTCTCCCAGCCCTTGCCCATGGCCCTCCCCAGGCTGAGCTTTCTCAAGCAGAAGCCAAACAAATTAAAAGCTTTCTGCTCCCCGGCTGTGCGGGGAAGGCGGGCTGTGTGGATGGCTTTAAAGTATCCAAATAAATGGCTTTTCGTCCTCCCTGGCTCCAAGTGTGATCACATCCCCAGCTCGCCTTGCAGAGGTGCAATTGCTGCTGTGAGAGCTGACCTGAATAACTAAAGACCTGGCTGCTGCTGCACTGGGAAATGCAATCAAAAAGCACTGCTGCTTGCTGTAGGCTCCAAACTGATCAGCATTATGCAAATCTCACCTTCCTCGCTGCTGTTATCTCCAGTTGGTGGCATTAGGAGCAGATAATATGTACAAGGATTAGGACATGAGCCCCTCCCTGAATTCCTTGCAGGTGCCATCAGGGGTTGCACACCTGCCACCCAAAGGAGCATCCAAATATAGAGGACAGCACTGAGAAAGGTTCTCTGCCTTTTTTAGAGAAACTGTTCTTTCCTTTCGGTGACCTCTGACTGACCTGCTGTTTATGCACCTTCCCCACTACCACTTAAACTGCTTCAGAAAATCTTTTCACATTAAGCACATCATTAAAATAACACAGAGAGGCCAGTGAAGCATTAATCTCAGCCTTAGGTACTTTGCTGGACATGGGGCTTCATTAAAACCCTTGATGGAGCTGCAATTTGTTTTCTATTTATCTCTTCTGCTTCTCAAAACCTAAAAAATATTTGCACTTGGGAGCCTTCCAGCTGATGTTTGTACAGTACTTAATGGAAATTCAAGTGAATATTCTGTAAGGTAGAGAGGGAACTTCCTAGTGAAGGCTTGGACTGGGAAAGGGTAAAATTTCCCTTGAAGTAAAACGTAAAATGACAAAGTTGTCTGGGTTTGCTTCACATTTCTTTCCTTCCCTTTTTATTAAAAGGAAAGAAAGAAGAAAAAACGGAGTGAAATGACCTGAAAACACAACTTTTGTTTCAGACTGACCACCACATTGTGTTTGACCCTGGCTGATTTTGGCTGGGAGCTTTTCTGGGGCTGATTGTTGCTGTTTTGTAGTTTTTTTCCCATCCCCTGCACCCAGAGCTGCTCTCAGGTGGGTGCACAGCTCTGTCCTGTGAGGAAACAGCTGAAAGGAGGGGCCAAAACCTCTCTGGGAGTCAATTCCACGGCCAGGAACAGAATTAGGGACAGGATTGTGCCCCTGCCTGATCTCTGGCTGCTCCAGTGACCCTCTGGGATGGGCTGGGAATGCCAGGGCTGGGAGAGAAGCAGGCACTGCATCCTGGAGGAACAGACATTAAGAAAAATCGCAGGGCACTTGACCTGCCCCGCAGGGAATTTTGGTGTTAAAATAGCTTGGTTTGGGTTTTTCTGCTCTGTGCCACTTCTGGCTGTCTCTCTCTTCCCCGAGCAGGAAGAAATCTCTTTCCCAGTGCTCTTCCAGAGCTGTCATTCACCCCCAATACAGCTTTGGGGCAAAAAATGGGGTTTCTCTCACCTGTCTCTCCCCATCTTATTTTTTTACAGAGTTCAGAAGCAAATGGGTGATGATGAACTGCTCATTTTAAGCAGAGCAGGCAGTTTTCTAGGATTTTTCTCTCTGTCCCCTTTGCCTGCTTTCCAAAAATCAGTTCCTGGACCTGCAGGTTGGCTGAGGGACAGCACGGGAAGCACGAGCTGCCACTTCCCCCCTCACTCTGGGTTTTTGGGGTGTCAGACAGAGATTGCTGCTGCAAAGACATGAGTTAAATGCTTTGGATGCTTCTGGCAAAGTCCAGCAGTCCTCCACCTTCCCCTTCCTAAAATTGCTTTGGCTACTTCCAGCAAAATGAAAATAGCTCATCTGACTTTTTCATCAGGGGCTCTCCTGGGAGCTGCAAGTGTGCAGGGTTTGGATGACATCAGGGAGAAAACTCTTCAGGATTTGTTGATAAATGTGCAGGAAAGGGCTGCTGCAGCCTCCTCGTGCTGCTGCATCTTTCTTTCATAATTCCCCCAGAAAAAGTTGTTTCTCTCCTGCCTGTGCCTGATAACTGAGGCTGGGAGCATGAATTGGAGCAGCATGTCCTGCATCCATGGGTACAGACATCCAGAACCCAGCAGAAAAGCAAAGCCTTGCACTTGGAAACCCATTGGAACAGTGGCTGGATGGGTTTTATTTTGGGATTTCTAGTTTGCTCAGCTGGCCCAGGAGGTGGAAAATTCGATTTTCTGTTTGGACTTCTCCTGAGTGGCTCATCCTCCCAGGAGCTGGGCAGGAGCTGGATGTGCTCCAGAAAGGAAACCCAGCCCTGGCAGGACCCCGGGGAAGGGCCAGCATTTGTGTGGCTCAGCCCTTCAGCCTGAACATCAGCTGCATTTCACCAAGAATCCAAAGAAATTCCTTCTCACTGCGTCCGGCTCAGGGGTTTCAGTGACCCTTCCACACACAGGGGACTGTGGGATGTCCCTGTGCCCTGCACTGATCCCCCACCCTCAGAGCTCTTTTCCTGTGCCCTGGCACAGCCCAGCTGCAGTAACCTCATCCTCAAGGCTCCTTCCCCTCTCCCTGCTCTGCCTCTGGGGGAGGCGATGGGGCTTTGTTCTCGTGGATCACCACACATTTCTTGGCTTTTGTGGAGATCTCTGGGGACTCCTTTGATGTCCACTCATCCCTTGCAAGCCGAGGAAGGTCAGGCACAGAATTGCCTTTGATTTTTAAACCGAAATATGAAGAGCTGGCCTGCCTACAGAGCAGGGCAATGTGCATCGTTCAGGGCTGCGGAGCTGCTCCTGCCTGCTAACAAATCGAGGTGTGACCAGGACCATGCTCCCCTTTCATTCCAGTCCTTCCCAGGAGAGGGGCATTCTCAGCACCCCGAGTTTCTGCTGCTGCTGCTGTGGAGGTTATTCCCAGCCCTTAATCCTGCTTTTCTCACAGATACAACACGAGCTTGGGGGATCAAGGATTCTACGAGGAAATGTAACTTCAGTTGGCTGGAGCAGCTGGAACCCAAAGCCATATTTGCTGGAAGAGTCTTGAGGGAGCACAGGAGAGGAACTCAGGGACAAAGAAGAAAGGCAAAGTGGTGAAGGAGGTGATTCATGCCACTTGTGAATTAACTGGTGCTTCAGGACACTCCTCACTCCCTAGGTGGTGGCCAGAGCACGCTGGCTGCTCCAAAAGGGCTCAGCAGGAACCCTGATGGACGCAGATGACTTGGACAAGGCTGAGGATGAAACACAGTCTGCTTGCCCAGAAATAGATTTGAGGGGGTTGTTTGTGTTTTGTTCTGAGTCTGCTTTGCACTCCAGCCTGGAATAACTCTTTTCTCCCACATTTCTCCTCCTTGGCTGGCTCAGATTTTCAGCCACCAGCTGTTTGCTCGGATTGTTCCTTCTCCTTGCTCCCTCCCTTCCAAATTCTTCAGGACATTATTTTCTCGAAGCTTTTCTCAATAAGAATTTAATCAAACAAAACAAAACCACAGCAACCCGCCGCTTCTTGGCCAGTGTTTGATGTGTAAATATGTAAAGAAGGAGTGTTTTGAAAATGCAATCAGCTACCTCCTGGGGACTCGAGTCCTGCAATGAGCCAAGGTGACTCCACACGGAGATCTGTGCTCCTGCAAGATTAAATTCCAGCTGCAGTGGGAGCAGGGCTGACCAGAGGCACAGCTAAGCCACTTCTTACAGAGGCATTTTTGGAATAGCAGCACGATTCTCCTCCAGGCCAGGCTGGACCTTGTTCTCCCAGTTCCCACCCTGCAGCTCTGGGGTTATTTGCCCATTTTGCTCCCTCTCCACTCGATCCCTCTGCAGGTACTCCTCAGTTTTGTGGCCAAATCAAACTTTGGGGGAAATAGCTCCTCATGTTTGACTCCTCCCCATGGAGAGAAACACCCTGTGCCCACAGTGGGGCAGAACTCTGGGATTGCTCCCAGTTAAACCCCCAGGAGGTGATCCAAGGAAAGCTTGTGCAGGTCAGGAGAGACACTGCCCACAGGGCTCAGGCAGGGGATTTCTGGTCTTGTTCTCATTCTGCTCAAAGGGTTCTCCTCTGCTGCATTATCAGTGAATAAACACACTGCCCAAATTAATACAGAGCACTTGGAGGGTCGAGCCCTGCTGCTGTTTATGCTTTGTTTGTGAAAAACAATTCCCAACAATATTAACTTCAAACTTCCTCTGCACCCAACCCAAATTTGCAGCTGATGGCTTTGTCACAGCACGCTGAGTGCCAGCTGAGTACCTGTGGCACATTAATGATGGATTATTGTGAAGAGACTCTCAGGAGAGGGGGCTGTGTGATTACTGATCATTCCCGCACTGCAGTGTCCCCTTGCAGCAACAAAAACATTCAAATGACATTTATCTCCTCATTCTGAAGTCTGGTTATGTAATTTCCCCTCTCCTCTTTAACAGTGTGGATCAGAGCTCGCTCCCTTTCATGGGGTGCACCTCTGCAATGAAAGGCTGGCCCTGGATTTGGGGAGCTGTTGTTCAAACAGAAATGGCTCCTCTCTCTCAGGGAAGGTGGTTATTACTCAGCAGGAGGTTTATCAGGGGCAGGCTCCACCTTTCAGACACGATGCAAATCTGATACTCCAACCTCTGCGTCCACTTGAAGCCCAAGAGGATTTTTCCATCAACTCCACTAATCCCTGTGTTCAAATTCCACCTTCAGTAATTGCAGGCTGCCTCTGGTTCTGAGCAGGGACATTAATCACACCCCCAGCTCAGAGGTGGTTTTTTCAGGTAATCCCTGCAGAAAGGGGCTACAAAGTGTGTTTTGGTCTCCTTCTCCTGTCTCAGAGTCTGCTGAAACTCCAAGCAATTTAATCAATTCAGGTGTGATACCCAGATATCAGTCATGATGGCTGGAGATAAAGTGCCAGGTTACTTGTGGAGAGTTAAGGGGAAAATTCCAATCTGCTTTCAGTTTGGAGCTTCAGAGTGTACTTGAAAGGGAAGCAAAGGATGCCCAGATCTGAAAAAGCAGCTCCTGAAAAAGCTGTGCCTGCTCTTTGATGGGAAGCACAAGAGAAAGGGCAGTTTGGAGAAGCTTCAAGAACTAAATTTGCCCTTTTTGGGCTCTAGCCACGTGAATCTCAGTGAAACAAGTCTGTCCTGGGCTGAGTGCTTCACACAGAGCACATCAGGGTGGTGCTGCAGGGAAGTGCCTGGCACGGGTGGCAGAATTCCCTGGGTGAGATGGCAGAATCCCCTGGGTGCTGCAGAGGTGGCAGAATCCCCTGGGTGAGATGACAGAATTCCCTGGGTGGGGTGGCAGAATCCCCTGGGTGGGATGGCAGAATTCTCTGGGTGAGATGGCAGAATTCCCTGGGTGCTGCAGGGATGGCAGAATCCCCTGGCAGGGATGGCAGAATCCCCTGGGTGCTGCAGGGATGGCAGAATTCCCTGGCTGCTGGGTGCCAGTCCTGCTGCAGCCTCTCAAACCCTCCCTGTGTGCAGCCTCAGCCTCCACCCCTGGCACCCCTGGGCAGGGTTTCCCTGCTCTGCTGCCATTCCCTGCCTTTCTGTCACCAGCAAAGTGACCCTTGCTGGGTGTTTTTCCTGTGCTTCACCACGGGACAGTTGGGAGCTGCTGGACTTTGAGAAATGGGGGGTTTGCAATTAAAGAATTACTGCTGGAAAAGCTGAGGATGAGCAGCACTGGGTGAGGGATGGGATGCCCCGAGCCTGGACACACCATGGACATGAAAAGCTTGTGCTGGGATGGTTGAATCCTGAAATAGCCTCTTGCTGATAGAAAAAGGCTCTGTTTGTTTTTGGTTGCCTATTTGGGGAGCGGCGGCTCCTCGAGGAAACGCTCTCTTCTGCACACAAACACCAATATTTACCTTGACAAGACAGTTTATTATCATTCTTAATTTTCTCTTCCTTTGAACGTTTCCGTTCTCTGAAGAGGCAAAACCATTGTGTGGAAAAACAATCTCAAGTGGACAAATTATGCAGCTTAACACGTCCCTCCTGCTCAGCTGAGCTGCAGGACCTGACCATGAGCATGTTCTTGGCTCCCTCCACTCCTAAATCACACATTAATTTATGTCTTATTTCAGGTTTTTTAAGCTATCATATCTTATTCAACATTTTTTAATAGGCCAGATATGCCTAAGTGATTAGTTCTCAATTTTTTAGGCATTATTCTTTTCTGAAATGTGAAATGAGACAAACACAGCTCCTGGAAGTGACATGGTGCAACAATACTTAGGTATATAAAAATTGGACAATTGAGAATATTTTTAGGTGTAGAGAGGGTAAGGAGAGAAGAATTCACCACAGAGAAGAAAGCAAACCTGTCTCAATAACTACTCACTGCCCAAGTGGAAATACAAAGGGAAAGCAGAGCTAACTTTTGCTGAACTCCTACTTGGCCTCATAATTCAATCTCTGTTGCCAAATTCAATGGATTAAAAGAGGCAGTGGATGTGCAAAGAGCCAACGTGGCTCTGTCCTGCATTATCCAGCAAGGGAGGTTCATAAATGGCATTCCAATATCTATTTTCCTTCTATGGCAAGTGAACCCACTTCAGTGCACACCACGGTTTTCTCCAAATTCTCCTGAAAATGAGCCTGTTCCTCTGGTGCTGCCAGCAGAGAAGTGACAGCACAGAAACTACAGCCTCAAAAGTGGATCTGGAGCAGGATGATGGACAGACATAAAAGCCAGGGCAGCTCCTCCAGTTCCTTCCGTCAGCCCCACTGGGACCTTTCCTGTCCCAGCAGATGTTCTCCAGTGCTTTGCCCAAGCTGCTTTTAAATCTCAAGGGAAGAAACTTCCAGCTCTTCTCTTGGGAAACTCTGCCCCAAGTTCTAAGACCTCACTACTTGATATCCTCCCAAGCTCCTATGAAAATGTGAAGTTTGTGCCCTTTCCAGGCATTTCCACCTCCCTGTGTGGAGCCACTGCCCTGGCACTGGGTGCTGTGCCTGAGGGAGGTGCAGCGTCCCAGGGGAAGGGACTTGAATGACCCAGGGTCACACCAACTCCTCAGAGCAGCTGCAATGAGGGGTTCAGTGGTTCTAAGGGAGGTGCTGATCTCTGGGCAGTGCTAAACCCTGGGAAGTGCTAAACCCTGGGAAGTGCTAAACCCTGGGAAGTGCTGCCCATTGCTGCTGGCTGGCACAGTAGGATCACACCAAACAGGATAAATAACCCAGTCCTTACCTGTCACCACCAGCTGCATGGTGAGGTTCTTGTAGAGGCCGTATTTGGGGTTGCTCAGGACGATGGTGTAATTCCCAGCATGTTTTGGTCTCACGTCTCGTATTCCCAGCCTGTATTTCAGTGGATCTGGCTCGTAGCAGGTGTGGTTGTCCTTGATCTGTTTGCCATCCTTGTACCTGTTTGGGAAGTCCCAGCAAGGCTCATCATGTCCCTGTCATCCCTCAGAAACCCTGTCACCCACGCTGGGGGGGATAAAGGGTCATCCCAGCAAAGGAAATGCAGCTCTGGAATCACTGCTTGGATTGGGGTTTTATTCCTGTTATCCTTCCCCACCAGAACTGATTCACATCTCCAGGGCTGTGGAATGGATTCATTCCACACAGGAAAAAGTTGTTTTGTTGGGTCTGAGTGAACAGTGCCTCTCACATGCTCAACTACAACCTAAATGCCCCCAGATGAAGCTGGATTGGCAGCACCAAGTATGGGAAATCATGGAGTAGCAAAACATGTGTTCTGAGTTTTAAAGGAAGAGATTAATTCAGCAGAATTGTCTCTCACGGTGTCTCTGTGAGCCTCTACTGTATCTGAAAAAGTTAAACTCTGTGACCTGGAGGAGGTTGGTCCATAGGGAGGGCAGTGAGGAATTCCCAGCCTGGAATATTCCCTCAGGGCAGGAGAGCAGCATCTGCAGGAGAGGCTCCTCTGCACTGCTCACCCCACACGCAGGTTTATGGGTAGGAAATAGGCCAGGCTTTGCCACACACGGAGCTTCAGCCTTGGTGGAAGGATGCTGGGGCATCTCCCACTGCCTGAGGATGCTGGAAACTTCCTTTGCAGCCGTAAAAACAACCATCCTGAGAGACCTCCAACATCAACAGCTGGGGCTGCGAGGGAAGGCAGCTCTGGTGGTCCCAGGCAGCCACCAAAGAGCTCCACGCTGAGCCCAGGAACAAAGGCTTGGCAGGGAGAAGGGCTCGGTCCCCACTTCAGCTCCCAAAACATCCCCATCCCTCAGTAACAGCAGCAGTTAAAAACACCTCCTGGCACTGCTTCCACTAAAATGAGAGGATTTTGTGTTATTTCACTGCTAATAAAATGCAGCAAGGCCAGGCCTGAGCAACCTCTTGCTGCCTGCCAGGCTCTCAGCTGGCCAAGGACAGGTGCTCCGGGGAAATGCCACCTTCTCTGCCAGGACAGGCACCCCCTGCCAGCTGTGCCATGGGATTTAATGCAGTTAAAGAGGTAAAAGGCACTGGATGGGGTTGTTAAAGACAGAGCAGGAGAGAGGACAAGTGATGAAAGGGTAAAGAGAGACTCAAAGGTCTCCTGGAGTTGCTGTTGTGTTGCCCATCCTGTTTAGCAGATCCGTTGCAATCCTGGTGGATCCTTTAGTTTGCTCAGGAGGATTCACTGCACTGTCTGCAAGGAGCTGCTGGCACAGGATTGGAGGGCATTATTGAAAAGTTCAGGAGAGAAACAATTTCTTCTGTTGAAAATGTCTCCTTTTCCTATTATCTCCTGCCCCCTTGCAGGCTGACCACCCCTGCTGGGGGTGAACAGGAAACCCTTCCCCAAGAGCTTTCTCCTTGGATCTCCCAAATAATTCTGTGTCCGGGAAAAGTGAAACACACATTTTTCCTGCAGGGACCTTTCTTGCATGGCTAGGAGAGGAAAACAGCTTGGGCATGAGGGGTGGCTGGCCCAGCCTGCCAGAGCTCAGGCAGCCCAGAGCAGAGCCCAGCTTAGCCGAGCTCAGCCCAGGGCTCTGAGCACTCCCAGCTCCCATCTCTGATCTGGAGTGGTGGTGATGTGTCCCAGACTGGATCCCTGCAGGAGGCCAGGCGTTCCTGCTGCTGCTGGGGACACTCACCAGGTGACAGTGGGCGGAGGAAAGGCATCCACCTTGGCAGCCAGCTTCAGGAACTTGTGTCCTGAGGTGATCTCGTAGTAAGGGCCTTTCTTGTGGGACACCGTGATGTAGGGTTTTTCTGGGGAGAGAAATGAGCAGGGAGACTTGGGATGGCAGCTCTGCCCCAGGACAGAGCTCACACCTGTGAACTGCTCTGCTCCCACACGGGATTTTTTCCAGTAGGGACCTGCAGAGAACCAGATGGATCAGGCTGTTCCTGCAGCTGCCCTGTGCAGCCCACCTCAGCCTGAAGGGCTGTCCCCACGTGAAGGAATTCATGTGGAAAGCAGAGGATATGCACCAGCACTGCCCCTGGGTCGGTGTGGGAGATGCCTGGGGCATCACTTGTCCATGTGGAGCCAGCAGGGTGGATTTGCCAGAGCCCCAGCTACCACACGTGGTGCCAGNGATCCAGGGGCAGCCCCAGCTTCTCTGGGCACCCTGTGCCAGGGCCTCACACCCTCACAGGGAACAATTCCTTCCCAATATCCCATCTAAACCCCTTGAACTTGTCTGAAGACGTGGGAGCTGACTCTCATTGACTAATTAGAGGCTATAGATAATTAATGGATGTTTTAACTGGTTGACTTTCTCCCTAATGCCATGTCAACCAACAGATTTTACAGCCTGGCGTTGTCCTTTAAGCTGAACACTCCTGGTCCTTGGTCCATCCCTGGCTGCAGCACTCACCGTACACGGTGACAGTGACATTGGCCTCCAGCCTGGTGGCATTGGATGTCCTGCAGATGTACAGGCCCCCATCTTCCATGGTGACATTTTCAATTTTCAGGCTGCTGCCAACTTTGTACACGACATCACTCTGGTCCATCGTTCTCCTGGGCTGAGGGTGCTGGGAGTCACAAAAAGAGGGTCAAAAAGCAGCATAAACTGGATTATTGTGTTCGTCCTTTCAGAGGCTGCCAGTAAAGAAAAGCAGTGATTCGTATCCAAACGACCACATCTCCCCATCACTGAAATAAGTAATATAAAAGGCAAATCAGCAGGAAGAGCTCTTGTGTGAAGTTTCATTATCAAGTCTAATAAGAGAGAGAAGCAGAGTGGAAATGTGGCACCTTGGACTGAAATCTGGGCAGGTAAATAAGGGATGCATCCCAGCCCTTCTCCAGGACCAAATCCCAAGGATCTCAGGGCAAAACAGCTGCAGAGTCAGAGTTGTGCTCTGAGGGTTTGGTTTTGAGGGTTTTTAAATTTATTTTGGTCACAGTCAGTATTTTTTCTGTATTAAAAACCTCCTGCTTTCTAAAAGAAATATATTATGACAGAAATGTAATATATTATGACAGCCAAGTGCCAATGCAAATTCCTGGGGAATTCTAGAAAGCATTATTGCTTTCGATAGGATTTTTGATCCCAGAGATTTGGCCAATGAATTTTACATTTAAAATGTTAGAAATATAAGGAGAGGTCATAGGAAAACAAGTTTTTTCCACCATATGGGGTTCAAGAAGCCAAATTCAGTAACACTGTAGTGCTTACACCTCTGTAAATTCTGTGTTATATTTTCTGTAGTTTCCTCACCAAAACAAACTCAGACATTCTTTTTTTTTTAAGGAAACAAATCAAAATCAATCAGTTTTTAGGAATCCCATTTTACACCTTCCCAAGAGGCTTAGATGCTTCTTTACAATGTGTATTTTGCTGAACTAAAAAGCAAAACAAATCCAATCATTTTAATTCTCAGCACCAAACAGACCCATGAGTAGAATCTCAGATAAATGAACTGATTTCGGAAATAATCCCCCTCTGTTTTGTTTTTTAGGAGAAGTGAGAGGGTTTGGTACCTCAAATGTTCACTCTCCTACTTATTTCTACTTGAAATCTGGCACATTTGTATTGTATCCACAGTAAGCTCAAGACTTAGAATTTAGATTTCATTCTTTGGGGACAATTTCCACAGGTTCAGTTGTGTTTTCCTTTGCTTTTTCCTGCTTCACAAATACCAAAATAGATGGGGAGATTGACAACTCACAACCTGCATTTAAGACTTGTCACTGTGAGCCAGCCAGGACAGAAGGAATGAGGGAGTTTTTCTTCCCAAAAAAAGGAAACACTCCTGGCTTTTCTTGCCAGGCTTTATTGACTGAGGTTTGCAGTTTAATCTGCAGGTTCAAGAAGGGCAGAGAAGTTTTAGATTCATCCAAACAAAAAGTTCAGTCAATGATAGGCTTATCAATGGTTGGATAATTGCTGAATAAGTGATAATGAGGTTTTCTCAGGCCTGTGGATTTTGGGAAGAGGGGGAATGCAGGAGTTCCATGCACTCACTCTGCCACGGGGACACGTCCAGACGAACTCGATGCGCCCGTTGATGAAGGTCTCTGCCTTGCACTCCAGCTTGAGAGTTTCTCCAACCAGCAGCTTTTTGGCACTCGCCTTCAGAGCCAGGTTCTGTACTCTGCCCTCTGCAATGGAAGAGGCACAGCTGTGACCAGCAGCACTCCCTGCATCAGTTTGGGATCCACCAGCGGCTCCCCGATCCCATGGACACAGTCAGGAATGGCAGCTCTTCCCCGTGCACGGCTCCAACCCCCTCATCTGCTCCACAGAAAAGAGTTTCCAAAGGTGGCTCCTCCTTCCCAGGGCCTCAGCACCAGAGGATCCCCTTTTGTTGGACATGAGATGCGTTTCTGCTGCCCCTTCCTGCCCAGCTCCCTTTCCTTCCTGAATGGGATCCTCCAATTCCTGAATGGGATCCCCCAATCCCCAAATGGGATCCTGAAATCTTTGGATGGAATCCCTCAAATCCCCTAATGGGATCCCCAAATCCTTGAATGGGGTCCCCAAATCTTTGGATGGAATCCCTCAAATCCTTGAATGGGATCCCCAAATCCTTGGATGGAATCCCTCAAATCCCCGAATGGGATCCCCCAATCCCTGAATGGGATCCCCAAATCTTTCCCTTACACCTTTATCAGTGCCTTAAATACATCAGCTCTGAAGGTTCATCAGTTTTTGGTGCCCAGTACCAAAACCATGCCTGACCACTGACAGTAACACAACAGAGAAAGGGATTTCCTGGGTCCTTTCAGTTTGTAGGTTTTGTAGGTTTGTGTTCATGATTTTAGTAAAAACATTACTCCAACAAGGGGAAAAAAAGGAGAAGGAGAGAGATTTACAGGACTTTTATTTGGCTGCCACACAAATTTACAAGGCTGTTGTTCAAAGCTGAGTGCTGATTGTATAGAAGGATGCCATGAGCTAATGGGAACGAAGTCCCAGTAAACAGAAGATCTATGAGGAGATAAAGAACAGACATGGAAAACAAAAGAAAAATAAATTCTAATTGGTTTCATATAAATGCCCAGCACTCAAAAATTTAATGTTTAGTTGCTTCAAATTCAGATTTTAATTATGAGCTGAAGCTTGGCTGTAAATCCAAGGGAAATGGTGTAGTAAATCACCAAGAGAAGATCTATAAAAAGCAAAGATGTGAATTAGCAGTGTAGTAGATTTTATACGATGATCACACGTGGTTAATGACCAGAAGCAAAAAGAAAGCTGCTGTTTGGTTTATCCCGAACCAGCAGTTGTTTTAATGTAAATACAGCTCAACCCAAGCAAAGAAAGCCTTGGTGGGGTTGGAATCAAACCCTCCTGTTTTGTACCACCTCAGCACTTGGTCATTTTTCAAAACCAGGAGTGGCTCCAATCCAAGCTCTATTGAATATGGGGGGAAAAAAGGAAGAACGAATTTACTTTTAGCATTCCAGCTCAGACTTGCTACAGATGCAGCCCAGTGAGATCTCCCAGATATAACTGAGGGTAGCCAGGCATGACACCCAGGAGCTGCCTGTGGACCAGAGGCCCTGGCTGCTCCCTGGCACTCACCCAGTCTCTGGGCCATGTAATAGGAGTTGAAGACGCTGCCGTTGACGTGGGCTGAGCACGTGAGGATCCCAGAGTGCACGAAGGAGTGCGAGGGGATGACAAAGCCTCTCCTGGGGTCCCACAGCATCTTCTTGAAGTTGATCTCTGCAGAAGAGGGGTACTGCAAGGGAACAGACACGGAGTGAGGATTCCTGCTCCCCTCGGAGCCTCAGGGGCAGGGCAGGGCTCTGACCTTGCCCAGGGCTTGGGCATCTCTGTCCTTGCAGATCTGCAGCAGCAGCAGCCTGAGCAAACACAAAAACCCTCCCTAAGTCGGGCTTTTGAAACCCAACCCTTGGGCATCCTAACAGGGTTTTCATTCAGGAGTCCCAGTCCTCTCAAATCTCATGTGTGGGACCCATTTCCCTCATCCTTTCTCTGGAAACCATTCTTCCCATCTTATATGAATTTTTTAGGGTGATCCTTTTGGAGGTGTTTCCTCCCAGTGCCACGCAGAGCTACCACACATTTTCCTGGCATCTCACTGTACTTTAAAAATATGTGTGAAGTTAGAGCCCCCCAAAATCAGAATTAATCACTAACTCACCTGACTATGGTTATCTACAAGCTCTGGTTTGTGGCCACTCCCCAGATTCTCTCTATCCCACAGAAAGGAGGGAGACACTCTCAGAGACCCCATGGATTTCCATGGAAGCAGCCTGGGTGACTTGGGAGCGTAAATCACAGAAATAAAGGGACTTAGGCACTTTTCGTCCTAAATTCATAAATACTTGTCATGTTCTGAGATTCTTGAAAAACCACGCTCAATTCTGCTTATGAGGAAGAAGTGAGACTAGAAAAGACAAATGTGGAAAATAAACAAGAGCAAAAATTCATTTAATAAGAATGAACCCTCCTCTCTCTACGCTTGGACAGCACCAGTGTCAAGCAGCTTGGCTTTCGTTGGGAGGAAGAATCAGTTTATTGTTATTATTAACACACAGGGAAATCCTCTATTTGCTGGAGAGAATGTAATTTACTTTCTCGAAATTTTGAAAATCCTGGGTTATAATGTACAAAAGAACTGCGTGACATCAAAAGAGCTTCCTGAAATGCCCCATTTCAGGTGTTTGCAGGTGGGGGAATGGAAGCACAGGTAGCTCTGGGTTTCCCAGCAGGACACAGGGAGGCTCTTTAGGACTGAGGATGTTCTGTGGGAATGTTGAGATCACTTCTTCCAAAATATGAAAGGTTTGGGCAAACCTCAGTGTGCCTGCAGTTACCTCATGAAAATTAATTTTATTTGCTTCTCCCTCCTCCTCCTCCCATCCTGGCTGCTCAAAGGTGAGGCACGTGGAGGTTTTCCTTTTCAGAGAGAGCCTGTTTTACCTTTGAGGGCTAACCAAGGCACCAAAATCAGGAATTTCACCCCTGATAGAACAGTTTTGCTCCTATTCCTGATGTGTGCAATTCCTGTTTGTCTCCCAACAACTCTGGTTTGGCAGTGCAGCTTAAATTCACTTTAAACAACGCTCCTGTTCCACACAGCTTGCAGCTTCAGGCTCTGAACACACGAGTGACCAGGTTGGCTTTGGTTTGGGTCAATTGTTACAATTCCAGCATGGACAAAAACCAAAGGAATTCTGGCTGAGGAGGTGGTGATGCTGCGTGGGGAAGGGGGGATGGCCAGACAGCCGCTGTCTTTTGGAGCAGCATCTCTTCTGGCAGCAGGAGCAACCAAGGATTTCTTGTAAATGCTTTTGAAATAATCAAGCTGTGGCGTCTCTGTTTAGAACCATGAGGAAAAATAAGAAAAATTACAGAAAGAGATCTGAGACCTGAGGCTTAATCATGCTTTAGCACTCTTGAAGGTCAAAGCTGGAAGTGGCAAATGCACACTGAACCAGATCAGCGACTAAACAGATCTGACAAGACTGAAAAAGCTCTTTTTGCCCTGAATTAAAATCACGTTAAGCAAAATTAAAAAGCCAGAGTTGTGTGTCTTAGCATGAGTTTCTTAATAACAAAGATGATAAATTGAGATAGCTGGGATCTGCTTAGTATTAGCAAGAGGCACCTTTTTCTGTGCATGTTTAAAGAGACTGCAGTGATTTTAAAGTATAATGGTAACATAAGGAACTTAATTTACGGTGGCAAAGAGTCCCTTTTCCACAAGAATAATAAAACGTGATAAAGCTGAACTTCAGGGTTTGGCAGCTCTGCTCCCCGACGCCTGGGGGAAAGGGGAAGAAAAAATAACCCTACTCAGGAGGCCCTTTTCAACACCACACTCAGATTAAACGTCTTCATCCAATATTCACAAATACCCATTTAAACAATCAAACAAGACAGCATCAATGCTGCTCGAAGGAAATCACAGTGCCTTTCCTCCCTTTGAAGCGCGTTGTCTCCTGGAGATGAAATTCGGAAGGAGAGGATGTTCTAAATTTGTCCGACGGCCTCGCTCACCTCTCCTCCCCTCCACCCCTCTCCTGCCGCTTCCTCCCGGCGCGGGAGCCGCCGCCCTGGCGCTGTGGTGATGCCTCAGGATTTCAGCTTTTCTGTGTTTCAAATCCTGGACGGCATGAGGGCCTAGCTCCAAACTCCATACAGAGCGCTAGTTAACTGTCCTCACGTTTTGGTCACACAAAACAATCCCTCTAGGCCCGAGATCCAAGGGCACCCTACGGCCTCAGGCCCGAAAAGTATAAACAAAATGAGCTGGGAGGGAGCAAACTGGGAGTAAATGACTTCATTGCCTGGAGCTGTAATTGCAGGATTAACCCCCGATGTGTAAATGGACCAAGCTTATAAAAGTGTGAAAACCCGTGAGCCGTGGTCCATTTTTGGGTGTAGCTGTGAGGAGCAGAGGTGCTCAGACCCCTCTCTGCCGTGTCCAGAACGGCCTCATCCCTCCAGAACAGGCTGGGAAAGGGGCACAGGATGAGCTCCCGTTCCCTTTAGGATTTCCCGAGCCATCAGCCTGGCAGGGGAATGGAGAAGCACAGAATTCCTGATGGAAAATGCAGGATTGGAGCCAGGAGACCTCTGTCCTGCTCCTCACTCCGTGACAGGCTACTCTGGAGAGCAGTTCTGAAACCCTTTAAATGAGTGACTCCATCGACTGATCAGGGCCCAGACCTTAAATTTCCCTTTTTATTATTCCCAAACAGCCTTGGCCTGCACAGACTGTGCTGTAACCTTGACATTCAGGTGTGAGTGCTGCCAAAGGGATGGATGCTGGAGCCATCTATTCCCACGGCTGAAACTGGGTTTGAATTGATGAAATGAAGCAAAAATGGGCAACTGTTCTGAGGATGTTCAAGGTATAAAGGAGAGAACCTTTCAGAGAGAGCCAGGTGTTACACAAAGAATTTTGAAGGAAAATAGTGCTTTGTCATCTACCCCTGCCAATTTATGGAGGAACACCAAGCCACAACGTGAGAAAAATTTGTGATAAACTCAGCCTAATCCCCAAAAAATCTTTGTACCCAGTTCAACAGTAACACACTGCAAGAACAGGTTTTCACATTTCTGGATTTTCAGTGTCTTTGCTGTTTTTTATTGAATTTACCCAGCTTCACACATCTTAATTCGTGTTTTTCCCTGCTGTGTTGGCAGCCCAGACCTTGAACTGAGCTTCTCTGAAGCCGTGTCTTACCTGGGTGAGCTTGGGCCTGATGTCTGGCGAGGTGACCCGGCAGGGGATCACCACTGTTCTCCTGTCATCCACGATGTAGATGATGTCGGGGTGTTCCGAGTACATCTCCACAAATGGATTCCTGTAGTCTGCAGGCAGAGGAACATGGATTTAGAAAACTGCTCAGTCACTGCAGGGTGAGCACTGAACTGCCCAGAAAGCTTCCCTTGGAGTCAGGACATCCAGTGACGTCCTGCCACTGTCACACAGGGTGAGAGCCAGTGACCAATTCCTCGGGTTTAGCCCCACGTTCATGCAGAAATTGCCCAGAACGGCACATTTCTGTGCAGACACATGGAAAACCTCCTGCATTGCCAGCTCAAGATGCCAAGATGCTTCTGGGCCTTGGGAGCCCTCCCGTCCTTCATCTGGGGATATCAACGTGCATTTCCTGACTGATGACAGCAGCCTTTGCTCAAGGAATGTCACAGAAATACCCAAGTGCTGTCACCTGGAATTAACCCTCCGAGGATCAGCTCGGTGCAGAGCTGGAGCTCCTCTGCTCCACAACCCAGCCCAGTTTCACTCCCAACCACACCAAGGCACAGAGGGACACAGCAGGCTGGCCCTGCTGCCTTTTGTGGGGTTTGGAGCTTCATTTTAGCTCTGAGAACTGGGAAGTTTGTCCTTAGCAGACAAAACAAGCTCTGGGCTTCATCAGGGGGAGAGCAAGTGTTGGTTGGAGCTGTGTGTGTGACAGAAAAGCCACGGGTGAGGTGATGATGGTGTTTTACTGTGCAAGGACCAGAGATGTGGGATTGCTGTGGGGAGCTGGGATGAGGGGCTGAGCACGAGCAGTGAACCTGAGGCAGATAAAGACCCAAAATCTGGATTATTCCTCTAATTTCTAGTACTGTCTTTCCATGGCAGCTTTTCTTCCACGCCATTGGTTTGTTCTGGCTGTGCTTTGGAGTGAGGGCATTGCAGGAAACGTTATGTGAGAGGGATTAATTAGAATTAAAACATGAGATCTCTAATCTCCCCACATTTAGGAAGTTTCAGATACACATCTGAACTTTCTGGTCAGGCAGGCCCTGGTTCTAATCAAGCCTTGAGCTGAGAAACCTGATCTTCAAACCACAACTTTGTAGCTTGGTCCAAGCCCCAAAACAAATAGGAAATATTTATACTCAGTCCAGCATCTCATGCACTTTCCCAAAAATGCTTAATTCTCCTGTTGAGTCACATTATGAAAATGTGTTTAGTGTTTGTCCCTGAGCTGCTCAATCCCTCTGCAGTCTTGCTCTCCACACTGGGAGGTATCAAGTGTGACAATATTTTTATTTTTATTCTATTTTTTAAAAAAGACACTGGATAATTAAAAGAAGATCCTTGGGTTATTTGTGATAGGAAAAAGCAGAGAAAGTAGATTTTTGTGTATTTGCAACAAAGGGCAAGAAAGTGTCAGGGGAAATATAATCACAATTATTTCTTGTCCTGTGGAGAAAAGGAAAGAACAAGGAATGTGCCACATGAGAAGAATATAGAATGGATGGAAAAGGGTGTAGGATGGATGGATGAGGATATAGGCCAAGAGGAAACTTGCTGAGAAAAAAAGGAGCTTCCTGGTAGCCAGCTATTCACAATTCAGGATCAAATTTTGACTGAAAAGATGGAAGCACTGAATTTTAAAATATTTCTGCCAGTGTTTTTAGAAGGATTTTCAGAATGCCGCTGTTTGCTTAAGGAGTGACATAAATCAAAAGAAGGCAGCTAAGCAAATATGAAATAATCCTAAAATGCAGGAAAAGATTGAACTGTGCAATGATTGATGCATCTTAGTCAAAACAGAATAAAATTCCTGAAAAATATTTCCTGTTCAGGGAAAAAATCTAATTATTTAACCCCATTCTCCACCATCTCTCCTGAACTCCAAGACTCATCTCTACCAAAATTTCACATTCACAAGAGACCTAAAATTAATCTACCTTTTTCCAGCTGCAAATAGGACAGAGATGGTGCTACTGATTCACCTAATGGGAAGGGAAGCAGGGATTTCCAGGGTGTGTGACAGAAGCTGTATTTCACTCCTAATTGATTTTTAATAGCAGCCTGCTCCTGAATTGCCACATGTCCAACCAGGGGCTGCAGATAAACTCTCCCAGATAAGCTACGATGGGAATTGGAAGCCAAAATAGATAAATCTGGCCTTCTACCATCACTCTCTGACATCTTGATGGTATCTTAAAATCACCGTGCACTTAACAGCAGCAAGAGGCAGTTTCTGGGTGATAAAAACTGGGAAAAGGAAAGGATGGCTTCAGCTGCGGTGATTGTTAATCACTCGTGGGTGTCAGGTCTCCTGGGCATCATTCTCACTCGGTTTTGAAAAAAAAAAGAAGAGAAAAAGGTTTTCTGTTTTATGGGTTCTCCTCTTTGCTAAGCCAGTGGGGTGTCCTGGAGCAGATGGCTGTGATTTGGGTTATCTCAGTGATTTGTGTTATCTCAGTGATTTGGGTTATCTCAGTGATTTGTGTTATCTCAGTGATTTGTCCAGTTTATACCCAAGCTTGGAGAGTTCTCTGCCTGTGAAAGGGCTTTTCCCTCCCTGCTTCCCTCTGCAATATCAGAGCTCTTGAACAGGTGGGGATATCTGTGGGTGGGATACCTGTGGGTGGGATAGCTGTGGGTGGGGTATCTGTGAGTGGGATACCTGTGAGTGGGAATATCTGTGGGTGAGATACCTGTGGGTGGATATCTGTGAGTGGGATACCTGTGGGTGGGGTATCTGTGGGTGGATATCTGTGAGTGGGATACCTGNTGCGGTGATTGTTAATCACTCGTGGGTGTCAGGTCTCCTGGGCATCATTCTCACTCGGTTTTGAAAAAAAAAAAAAGAGAAAAAGGTTGTCTGTTTTATGGGTTCTCCTCTTTGCTAAGCCAGTGGGGTGTCCTGGAGCAGATGGCTGTGATTTGGGTTATCTCAGTGATTTGGGTTATCTCAGTGATTTTTGTTATCTCAGTGATTTGTCCAGTTTATACCCAAGCTTGGAGAGTTCTCTGCCTGTGAAAGGGCTTTTCCCTCCCTGCTTCCCTCTGCAATATCAGAGCTCTTGAACAGGTGGGGATATCTGTGGGTGGGTATCTGTGGGTGGGATACCTGTGGGTGGGGTATCTGTGGGTGGGATATCTGTGAGTGGGATACCTGTGGGTGGGGTATCTGTGGGTGGATATCTGTGAGTGGGATACCTGTGGGTGGGGTATCTGTGGGTGGATAGCTGTGGGTGGATACCTGTGGGTGGGGTACCTGTGGGAGGGATACCTGTGAGAGGGATACCTATGGGATCCACTGGGATTGGCCCAGTTGGTCAGAGCAGGATGCCAATAAAGCCAAGGTTGTGGTTTTGATCCCTGTTTGAGCCATTCACTTAGGAGCTGGACTCGATGGTCCTTGGGGGTCCCTTCCAGCCCGGAATGTTCTGTGATTTCAGTTCCTGGAGTGAGGCTGCTGCTTGCAGGGCTGCTCTGCTGCAGGTTTGACACGAGAGCTCAGGCAGGAGGTGAGGGCTGCCCTGTGGCCATCAGGGGACAGTGGCCCTGCAGGGACAGGGACAGGGCCAGGCAGCTGCAGGGGAAGGTCAGGCACCTGGATATGTCCCTGAGGCCAGGGAGGCTTTGTTTCCCTCCCTAACCGTGGAACTCTGTGCAAAAGGACAAAACAAAGTCCTAGGATCCCAGAATGGTTTGGGATGGAACCTTAAAGCCCATCCAGTTCCACCCTTCCTGTGGGACAACTTCCACCATCCCAGGGTGCTCCAAGCTCCATCCAACCTGGCCCTGGACACTTCCAGGGATGGGACAGCCTCAGGTATCTCAGTGATCAAGCACTGAAGAGCCCCAGGACGCAGAGAGAGCTCCTGCTCCTGCTGCAGCTGCTCCAAACCCCCTCCTAAGCAGGAGCAAGGCAGTGCCATTGGGAAGGAGAGGCTTTCCAGCACTTTCCAGGCAGCTGGACTGCTCTCTTAGCAGATAAGCAAATAGAAAGTGGCTCAGCTTTGGGGCTTAACAGAATGACAAAGAATAAATTCTGAGCTAATCAACTGCCAGCTGATACCTTTGTTATGGTTTGTGCAGACAAAAAAATGGATCCTTCATGAAATCCCTCAGTACTTCAGACTGACGGTGGCGTGGAAAAATGATCTGCTGGAACATCAGGAGTGTCACTGCCAGCTTTACAACCATGCTCACCACCTCCAGTCCACCAGCAATCAGTTAGCTCCTTGTAAAAAAGTCTCCCAGAGACAGAACTTCTTGAAACAAAAGGGACAGGGTCACTTTTCTTTAAAAATGATAACCTCAGCCTGGAGGAAGATCTCCAGTTCCAGGTGGTGTAAATCAGTTGCACTCAAGTGTTGCAATCTGGAGAGCTGTGGCATGGGAAGTGCAGGTGTTGTCCTCTCCTCAGTCACCAGCACTGAACTCTGAGGGGAAACTTCTCAGTGAAGAAACGCTTTAGGAAAACAGAGAATTTCCCTGTAGCTTGGCACGTCTGTTCCTCCCGAGCTGGGAAGGTGAAATGCCCGATGAATCTCACCCAGAAAGAAACCCCCAGCAATTCCCAGAGGATAATTAAAAAGAATGATTTACTGTGGGCTGCAAAGCTCATTACATGTGAAGAAAGACAAGAGCTGAAGCACGGTGGGGACTTATCAGCTGCAGCCCCAGCTCGGAGGTGAGGGAAAGGCCCCTTCCCCTGGGTCTCAGACTGGATGTCTGGCTCGCCAGGTCAGTGGAAGTTTGCAGGAAGCTCAGGGTGTTGCTGTTTACCCAGCAGGGCTCGGCAGGGAACACAAAGAGCACAGCCAAGGAAGCCGTGGCAGCGGGATGGGGAGGGAAGGGACTGTCCAGCCCCGGGACGGCCAGGCACGGAACTCACACAGCAACTCAAAGGTCAAGTGTCTACAAGAACATTGTTTTCCTTCAGGCAGTGAAGCCCTTCATGTTCAGATGCTCGTTGTGCCCAGGAGGAGATTAATTGCTGCTCTGCTCGAGATGAGCTTTGGGAGGGTCCTTCCAGCTCAGCTGGGCAATCTCAGCTGAACCCTCACGCCTCCGCGGTGGCAGCGGGACACGGGGCCGGGACAGATCCAGGACACAGGTCCAGGACAGATCCAGGACAGGTCCAGGACAGATCCAGGACAGGTCCAGGACAGATCCAGGACAGGTCCAGGACAGATCCAGGACAGGTCCAGGACAGATCCAGGACAGGTCCAGGACAGATCCAGGACACAGGTCCAGGACACAAACCCAGGACATNAGGAGGAGATTAATTGCTGCTCTGCTCGAGATGAGCTTTGGGAGGGTCCTTCCAGCTCAGCTGGGCAATCTCAGCTGAACCCTCACGCCTCCGCGGTGGCAGCGGGACACGGGGCCGGGACACGGGGCCGGGACAGATCCAGGACACAGATCTGGGACATGGGTCCAGGAGAGGTCCAGGACACGGGACCAGGACACAGACCCAGGACATGGGTCCAGGACACAGATCCAGGACACAGGTCCAGGACAGATCCAGGACAGATCCAGGACATGGGTCCAGGACAGACCCAGGACACAGACCCAGGACACAGATCTGGGACAGATCCAGGACAGGTCCAGGATAGATTCAGGACACGGTTCCAGGACACAGGTCCAGGACACAGATCCAGGCCACAGACCCAGGACACAGGTCCAGGACACAGGTCCAGGACACAGACCCAGGAGACAGATCCAGGAGACAGATCCAGGACACAGATCCAGGACACAGATCCAGGACAGATCCAGGACTCCCTGTGTCACCTGCTCCTTGTTCAGTGTCACCTGCAGAACAGGAGCCTCTCTCTGGGCCTCTCCACTTGTGTCCCCCTCTCAGAGGCATCACAGCCTGAAGCTGAGGGATTTAAACCCTCAGCACTGCACTCAGCGTGTTGTAGATTCAATCTCTCCTACAGCTCTTTACTTCCCTGCCTGTGCCTCTGAAACCTCCTCCTGGCACACACACAGAGGATTTTACACAGGGTTTTGGGTGCTTTTCATTGCTGCCCGTGTCTCCTGCACTGTGACAGCGATTTGTCTCGTGGTATTTGTCTCACACCCCAAGCCCCGGCATTGACATCGCCTCTCCCTTCAGGTGCTGTCAGCCCACGAGGATGATGAGCACTAAACAGCCTTTGAGAACAGCCATTCACGGCTGTTCACATCCGTGAAATTCCTGAACATTCTCATTTTGCCTCTCACTTTGTTCCAGCTAAAGATAATTCCCTCACCCTCGCCATTTATTTTCTTCACTCAGCCATACCTAAGCTGCGGAGCCTGGGCAGAGTTTCGCAGGTTCTTTCAGTTCATGTTTTGACATAATCCCCATGAAGTTTGTCTTCATCAAGGTCAAAATCACCGAGTGGAGGTTTATAACCTGTTCTTTACAGTAATAGCAGCATTAGCAGTGCAGCCACACTTTGGGCAGAGCATTTTGGAAAGCTTCACAAGGAAACAGCCTGGCCTGCTGAATTCCCCCTGGTGACCCATCAAAGCTGCCTCCAGGTACAGGAGTAACTCCTATAAAGGCACTTGTTTTGAAACTGGATCTTTGAAAAATAAAAGACCTTTCAGTCTGGCAGGCCAATGAAAAGAATTGGTGGTGGAATGTTTAGATTAAACAGAAAGTAGAATATTTTCTCTTTAGGCAAAACAAAAGTGACTGCAAAACCCCCAGAAGCCATTCTGAGTCAACATGAAGCATTCTGTTTTGGTCAAATGAAATGCATTCTTCCCCTGGAGATTACTGTTAGAAACACAGGAATATTTGTAGAGAAAAAAAATATTACTCCAAAAAAGTGTTACTTCAAAAATTGTAGAAGCAAAATGCTCCTCACTGCCAAGCAAATAAAGGCAAAATGGAATGATTTATTTAAAAAAAAAATCTCAACAAAGCACCACAGAAAAAGAAGCCTCCATCCTTTGTCTGGAATTATGTTTCAAGCAGCAGAAAAATTTATAAATTCTGACTCCCCCACCAGATTTTAGGCAGGCTTTGACTTTGTAGAAAATATTCCCCAGCTTTACCTGAAGTCCCATTAAGAACAGGTCTCCCACCTTGGGGAAGGCTCAGCAATTAGCAGCTCCTGAGTGGATAAAAACCAGGAAGGAAGCAGTGGGGGGAGCATGTTTGATTTTGGCCTTTGGGCTTTCATTTAGAAATCCTTGATCCATGAGGAGGGATGGGCTCCTCCTGCTGCTGGGCTGTCAGGAGCTGTCACTGGCAGTGCCACACTTCTGCTCACTCATCGCATCCTCCAAGGCTGCTCTGCTTTAAACCGAGACCCTGCAGGCTGTGATTTGAAGATACTGAATGCTTTGAGTCAGAGCTAAAAACACCTTGCTTTTCCCTTGGATGCAGCCCTGAATCTCGAGGGTCCTGCCCGGGGCACAGCCTGTGTTCTGTGTGCTCTGACTGGGATGTGCAGCCAGCCCTCCCACACTGCTGGGGGACAGGGACAGCTGCTTTATCTGCAGGGCACACAGCTCAGCAGCTGCCTATCTCGGCTGGCCCAGGCTCTGGCAGCAAGTCTGCAGCCTCACAGAAAGAAGAAATGCAGCTCCAGCTCTGTTCCCACTGGTAATATCTTGGGAAAAGCGAGCCGAAGCCCAAAGCTGTCACCCTGGCCCTGCAGTTCTGCTTCTCACTTTTAGATTATCTCTGCGAACTGTCAAGAGGATTAAGGAGGCAGAAATCAGCTTCAGAGAGCATCGGAACTGAAATATGATCTCATCTGAGGGGTGCTTCCATGCTCTTCCAGCCTCTTTAGATGTCTCCTGGTGGGAAAGGGACGAGGCCGAGGGGGCTGCACATCCCTGGGCTGTGGCTGATGTGAGCTGATGTGAGCTGATGCAGCACTCAGACCACCTCTCCTCACTCTTTGCAGTAGCAAGGCAGAGCTCCTGCCCATCCCTGGAGCTGACCAGCAGGGAGATGCTCCAGCGTGACAAGTTGCTTGGATGCATCCCCCTTTTCCCCCTGGAATGGCCTCAGCAGGACTTGTGCTCCCGTAGAAATGTCTGTCTTGCTTCAAATTTGATTTCCAGTCCTCGTGCTCTGGACTCCTGGCAGGACTGCAGTGTGGCTGGTGCCTTCATGGGGCCCACATGGGCTTTAGGAGGAGCCAGAACCCAAATTTCTGCAGGGGCATCTTCTGGGTTTCTGGAACACCAGTGCTGAGAGCCAAACAGGTGGAAGCAAATGACTCCCTCAGTCCTGTGTGTTCCTCACTCACACTCATACTCACACTCACACTGAGGTGTGAAACACCAGCAGCTGACAGCTCTGGGTGGGCAGACACTGTTAAAATGTTCACTGTTAAAATGTTCACTGTTGAAATGTTTGTGTTCATAGTCAGCCACATGGGGACGAGCAGGAATTGGGGAATCAAACCCTTGTGGGCAGCCAGCACTGAGCTCACACACAGCATTTTGTGCCAGCTGCAGTCAGAGGAGGTGGGACTGGTGTTTCTGAAGCAGTTATTTGAGAACCAATGCAATCATGGCCATAATTACTTCAAGAAATAGAATAACAGCCCTGCTTTGCACAAAAGATGCTGAAGGATGTGTGTTGGCTGGCCCCACACATTGAGGAGGTGCCTCTTTTAGCCCTACAGTTGTGGCAAAGCAGATGCCGTGGAGGGGTGGGCAGGAATCCCAGCTTGGAAACCTGGATGAACTTTTCCAGGCACTCTTTGGCAGGATGTGCCCAGCTCCAGTTACCTCAGCACTGAAGTCCCCCAAGGTGGAGGCAGCAGGACTGGGTGGGCTCGTTCCTTGCTCTGATCACTCACTGAGGGGTACAAAATGTGCAGCAGATCCTTGACTGTGGCCCAGGGGCTGCGGGGGGAACTTGGAGCTGAGGCAGGATTTGAGCCAGGAGCTCTTCCAGCTGACACCCTCAGGACTCTGACTTTGCTGACTCTGACAGTATTTCAAACAGCTGAGAGCTGCAAGTCCTGACTCCTGTCTAGACTGGAGCCTGGGGTAGCCCTTTGGGAAGGTGGAACGAATCTCTGCCTGATTTGTCTTTTTTTTCCTCCTTCTCTAAGCCATGTTAAATTTTATATGTGCCCTGGTGTCCCGGTTTCAGCTGGGAATGATGCCTGTAATGGGGTATTGGAAAATGTGGGATGTGGGACCTGGCACGATGGAAAAGGTACAGAATGAGGGGTGGATGCTGACCTGGTTTTGTCTGAGATGAAGTGAGTTTTTTCTAGCTGGAACAGCGCTGTGTTTTGGATTTAATGTAAGAATAAAGTGGATAACACACCGAGGGCACCGCTGTCAAGAGGGCTGTCTGCATTGTCACACAGCCTGCCCTGTCCCTTGGCACAGGGATCCCAAAGGCTGCTATAAATGAGGATATTCCTCCCAGGGAGGTCTCCCTTGCCCAGGAGGGGTAGCTGCACAGGGCAGATGGAAGCAGATGCTGTGTCTGGGTGGCCGTGGCAGCATTTTCCACGGAGCTGCTCTGCCCACCCAGCACTGCAGCGTGGACCAGACCCTGCCTTTCCCTGCAGAGATGATCCCTCCGGGCTGTGATGGAATTCACGCAGTTAAAAACTCCCAACTATCCCTGTTCCAGCCCTGGGCTACTCTGTATTTCCAACAAGGAGATGGGCAACAGGAGAAGGGGTTGTCTTCCTCTTTAATTATGATCCTTGGGACTTGCAGCTGCAGCAGGAGGCAGAAAAGGCCTCGGGAACAATTAATTCAGGATGAAGCTGCTGAGCTGTGCCTCCCTCAGTGCTGGAGCACAGCTGAGGGGTCCAGCTGCCCCTGCTGACCCCAGGGATGTGCAGGGCCACGGCCCCACCACCCCACGGGGAGAGCTGCCAGTGCCAGGTCCTGCCAGAGCTCACAAACCCCACCAGGGAGGCTGGAAAAACAGGAGCCAGCACAGGAAATAATGGCCAAGAACAGGGCTTCCGATACAATCATGTTCTCGTTTCAGTGTCAAGCAGCCGGCCAGGAATGAAGGGAAAAATACCATTCCCCTGCCTTTTTTGGCAATAATGGCTTGTAACCTCAGAGGAATCTCCAGCCTTCAGGGGCTGGCTCCACATTTTCTGCCTCCACCTGGCTCAGCCTCACAAACACCCCGCTGAGCACTTGGTCTCTGCACAAAACACCCACAGAGATGAGCTTTGGGCCTCACCCCTGTCTGGCACTCCCAGGGATCTGTGAGTTCCCTCACTTGGAGACAACTGATGGGTTTCTCAGTGCTGCCCAGACGCTGTCACAGCAATTTCCTTCAAAAGGCACGTTGAAATATTGAAGAAAGCCATAGGTGTGCTCTGAACCCCTTGTTTAAATCGCACAGCCCGCTGGCTTCCAACAAATATCCCCAGGAACTGAATGGCAGGAAGAGCGTGCCCTGAGGACAGATCCAGGCTGAGGTATAAATAGCTCCATTTCACGGGCCAAGCAGCTTCCTCAGCCTGGCAGGCCAGCTCCCAGCAGGAACCTGCAGCTTCTGGACCGAGCTGCGGGGCAGAGCTCTGCTTTGGGGTGCACAGGACAAGCCAGAGGATTTTCCACCCACTTTTCCTTCCACGGCTTTTCAAGCACAGGAGTCTGAGTAAGAGCTTTCAGAGCAGGGAGGACGTGGGACACAATTAAAGTGCACCTGAGAGGGTGATTTTGTGCTGTTTGTCAGGAGAGCCTTGGCAAGCAGGAGGACATCCTGCCATTTTTTTTAGATCAGCTCTGTTCCAAGAGCATCCCCGGCGAGGCATTTCATAACTTGGGATATTTTCTTCAGGAAAGTGCTCCGGCAGTCCCAAAAGATCCACAACATTTCCTGCACGTGCTCCTGCCACAGAGTAACGCAGGGCTGGGTCAACAGCCAGGGCACTGAATCTGGACAGAGAATTGAGTTTCCTGGAGCGTGGGACGGGCTGGGTTAACAATGTTGGACCTGGGGCATCTGAGCTGGGTGTAATGGGAAAAGGAAACAGCTCAGCACAAGAACCAGGGTGGATAAAGCAACCAGAGCAGCAAGAAAAAACAGAGAAAGGAAATAGAAAGGGAGAAAAAAAAAATTACTTCAGGAACTAAGAAGTAACGCCAAAAAGCCACTTTCCAATTAGAGGAAAACTTGCTGGGAAAGCAGGATAAGGGTAGAAAGGGACTATTTTCAACAGGCAGGAAAGTGTCAGCCACATGAATTGAGCAGGTGTGTTCACCTGGAGGTGCAAAAGCTGAATTTGAATTTAGCTGTGTGGGCATATCAGAGTCCCCTGGGGATGGAAATCACTCCTCGTGTTGGTTCACCGTCATCAACAACACCCTGAGACCCTGAGTCAGAGCTGCCCAGCAAAGATTGGTGTTTTCTGGAAGTGTAGGTTTGCAGCATCTTCAAATACCATCAGACAAACTCACTGCCTCTCCAGCATTCGAGTAAGAGGATTCAAAGAACCACATTTTAGCATTTACTAGGAAAATGAAATTAATTCATCCACACGAGTATTTGTGGGGAAGCGAAGGCTGAGCCTATCCAGCACCAGAGGAGTTCATGTCATCCCCTGTTCAAGGCACTAAAAGTCAGCTCCTTCATCTGAGGAGTCACAATCCCAGCTTGGAAGATCCAAGATGATTCAGTGTTTAGTAATGCATTTGTCAAGCAGATTTGAAAAAACCCCAGCATTTAGGGGGAATATCCTAACAAAAATCCCCATTATTGGGATGGTTGTTCAATAGGTTGCATTCACTTAACCACAGAGGACACTCCTCTGAAGTTCCTGCTTCCATTTATTCTTGGATCTGAAGTCAATGATTCTGACACGTGGGGGAGAGGCAGCTCAAAGGGAAGAAAAATGAGCAATGGGACGTTTTTTACAATACAATATGTCCCATGCAGTCACCCAGCTCTGCTAGGAATGGCTCACAGATGTAAGGACAAATGGGTAGGAGGGGAGGAATTACAAAGAATCCTGTTGGGAAGGTCCGTGCCTGGGGTGGAAGGGAAAGAGAGAGGGCTTGGGCATTCAGGATGAATCTTTGGAAAAGCACTGTGACAGCAAAACCCTTTAGGATTGAAGAATTTAGTCCTAAAAGGAAAGGATGTTTGAGGAAGTTGGTGTATCTGTTACTCGGGACACTAAAACGATGGGACAATGCAGCTTTCAAATCCTGGGACTGAACAGGGTGGGTAATCTCTGGTTCTCACATCCATGTCCCTGAGAACTGAGCTGCCATGAAAATCCAGCTGCCATGAAAATCCAGGTATATTTGGTCAGTTCAGAGCATCAGAACTGCTGCTTCCTCCTGGGCCCAGTGGGGAGGTGGGATCCGGGAGAGCCCCGCACTGCCGCTTCTGCCTCACGCAGCTCCCACAGCCCAACCCAGTTTAAAAAGTGCAATCCTTACCTTGGACAAAGACGTAGATGCTGGCCACGAGGCCCTGGTGCTCGGGGGTGCTGGTGAGGGCACAGCTGAGGTAGCCGGTGTCGTTGGCCGTGGCTCTCCTGAGCACGAGCTGGCTGCAGCTCAGCCCGGAGACATCGCGGCAGCCGCTCACGTGCACGCGCGGGTTGTCCTCCCTCAGCTGCCAGCTCACAGACGGGGCTCCCCTGCCAGCACAACACACCCAAATTACTCCAAATTCAGGCTCAACTGGGGCTTCCTTCTGGCCAGTCGTTCCCAGTGCTCCCACCCTTGTCATTCCCAAATTAATGGTGGAGGTCGCTGGGTGTTTGCATTTCCGCCCATCAGAAATGGAGCTGGATCACCCCACACTGCTCCTCACACATTCCTGAAATACTCCGTGGGAACTGCAGCAAGCTCCTGGAGAAAAGTTTAATTTTCCTTCTAACACACTGCCTGAACACAAGTTTGTTTTTATAGCACTGTATTTTAGCGGCTTCAAACATTAGAAGGCATCAGATAAAATTATATGTTTGTTCCAGGCGGACGACTTTGCATATTTTAACAGCTAAATTAATGTATATTTTCTTGCACTGAGGCTGCATGGAGAGAGGAGGATATTTATGCAATTTCACATCACCTTACTTGCTTAATCAGCAGTGACTCAGTCTTGATTTTTGTGAAGGGCCTGAAACTAATCAAGTTACCAATCTGGGAATATCTGCTCAGGACACATTTTTTCCAATTCCCCTTGTGACAGCAGCCAGAACATCAAGCCAGGAGGGCAGAGGATGTACATTGCACCCACCTGACCCCTCTGCTGCCAGATCTCTGAGCACAGCTCGTGAAAAATGCAATTCCATGGGGTTCAGGACAAAAAGCAGGGCCTGGGTGTCACCTGCTGCAGGACCCAGAGCTCTCAGCTGATCTGAGTCGCAGCTGGATGTGCTGGAAGCATCAGGCCATGGCAGCAGGAGCTCCCATCTCTGGGGATGGACCAGAGATACCACCCAGGCCTAGCAGATGAAGGTGGTGGTGTTTTTTGTAGCAAACTGGTTTTCAGTGTGCAAACTGGTGGGTTGGGGGATAATCCCCTGTGGATTTTCCCGGGGAAGAAGTTGGTGTTAGAGAGAGGGAGTTCTGTGTGTGTTTGCAGAGGAGCCACTCTTCCCAAGAACGGGGGATTGGCTCTCCCTTCTCACTCTGAGAATTCCCACTGGCATTTGCTGGGCTGGGGGAGGAGTGGGAGCCCCTGGATTTCCCCAGCTCAGTGCTGCCAGGGAGAAATCCGGTCTAGACACACTGAGCCAGGACTGAGATGGCAATGCCCAAAGCACGCGTCTGAGTGGAATTCCCAGCCAGCCAAGAACTCCAGAGCTCCAGGGGCCTGCAGGGCTGCAGTAGGTGCAGTCACAGCACGTTTGCCAGGACATCCAGTGACATTTCCACCAACATCCTCTTGGCCCTCGTTGCTGCCCGTCCCTCTGTCGCCTTCCTGGAGAGGAGGCGGACATGGAGCTGGGCTCTTGAGGTTATTCCCAGCACAAGGCTGAAGGAGAGCACTGGGAAAAGCAGGAATATCCTCTCTGCTGAGCAGCCTCGCCCTGGTTCTTGGATGCTCTGGTGGCTTGGACAGCCCCAGCCCACGTCAGAGCAGCTTCCTGTCCTTCCGAGCACCCAGAGCTCTGTCCCCACCCTACCAACGTCATTGGTGACTCCAGGACTGGGATTGCTGGCCCGGGATAGGGAGCAGAGCCAGTTCTCATGCAGACACAGCTCCCAGCACGTCACCGTGTCCCTGCCCCTCGTCACACACACCCTCTCTGGTCCATCCAGTTGTGCTCTGGTGGCTCTGTGGGGCAGCATTGGGGTTGCACACCTGTGCTTCCTTAAACCTGCCTGCTTTTCCCCCCTGCATTATCCTGGTGGAAGGTGCAGCCTTTGGCTGCTGCTTTGGGATTTTCACACATCTGGCAGAGCAGAGTGGCAGCAGCAGCTTGGGCCCCACTACCACACCTCAGGAAATCTTGGCCAAGAGCCTCAAAAGGCTGGAGTTGAAGGGATGTTCCCCCAGACCTGCTGGGGCTGCTGCCTCGTGCTGTGCCCCACACAGCCCAAATGCCCCTGGCAGCACAAAGAATTCCAGAGCTCCCCTGGGCCAGGAGCTAACCTGTGAGTGTGGCAGAGGAGGCAGGAGAGCAGCCACCCCCAGAGGGGCTGATCCAGGGAATCTTGCATTCAGAAACCACACTTCCCTTCTATTCCCAGCTCCTGCATGACCTGAGCCAAGGAGCTGAAGTGCTCCGGGCCCTGGTCCCGTGTTTCATCCTGTGCTCTCATCCTTTTGTGTTTCTCAGACCTGTCACGGGGATTTCTTGCTTTGCATCCATGAAGCAACGTGGGACTGGAGTGCTCATAACTCCTTCAACTATTTATTCATCTGGTGATACGAGAGAAGTAGGGTGCTCCTCCAGGTTAAAAAGGTGGTGGATGGAGGATTGCTGGGAAATGTTGATTTAATTGGCCTGGGGCACTCCAGGGACCTTGTGTCCACACAGGTTTTATGGAGAGCACCATCGAGATGTTAAAGGGCTGCTTAGACTTTATTGCCATCATGTTTGCTGTTTGCCAAACTAAAAATACCACTGGAAGGTTGCTCTGACCTCGTAAGCCACATGGCAAGCTGGAGGGATTTGGAAAAAAGCTGCCTTACGCTCCAGAAGACATCCCAAATGTACACAGTCTGAGTCCATGCACCTTTCACTATAACAAAGAATTAAATAGTCTGGGACAAAAATCAGAGGGGACGTGTCAGTGTAACCTAAAGCTTAGATTCACCTTCCCACTGCTTTTTTTTACTGTTTTCTATAACTTCTGTTGCAGGAAACCATGCAGGTAGTGGCTCCAGCCAAGGGAACCTTGCAAGAAGGTGTAAAATCAATGTGTGTGAGAGAGAGAAATTGTGAGAGTTTGTGTTACCTTGAGCCTTTCTTCCTACAACACTCTCAGAAAAAAAAATCCTGAAGAACAACCTCTGGCAGTAGCGAAGTGTAAAAATCCCACTCAGACCAAGCAACAGCTCCATCCATCTCAGTCTGAGCCTTTTGTGGGACCCAGCAGCTGCCGTGTGTTCTGGCACAGCACAGTGCTCTGGGATTGCTCCTTCCTCGAGTGTCAGCTGTATCCCCATTCCCAGAGCATCCTCTCCCTGTCAGCACCAAAATCCTGCAGGTCTGGTCCTTGCATGGCTGTGACACACGTTGTGCCAGGACTGAGGAGCTGCCGTGATTTACAGCAGCAGCACTTTGGTTTTTCCCCAGTCCTGGTTAAATTTGATTTAAAGAACATGTTTGTTTAAACAGGTTGGGTCTTTGAACGGACACACAGTGACTGCTGCTTATTTAGGATCATATTATGGGCTAGGGGGCAGTTCCTGGTGATCTTGTTTGTTGTTTCCTCATGGACAGGGAGCAAAGGAGAGATTTCAGCTGCAGGGGAACCGAATCTGCCCCTATTCCAGAGAGGATTTCCAGCCATGTCCTCCAGCTCGGTACATCCCATTCCCTGTGCTCTCCCCTGTGCTGACTCAGGGCTTTGCTTGGGCCCCTGAACGACACAAAGAATTTGGCCAAGCTGACCCCAGACCTTCCTCCCTGCCCATCCACCTCCCTCCACACAGCCCCAGCTCCCAGCTGGCCGAGCCTCAGGCTCTGCTCTGTCCTGGAGCTGTGCTGGGCCAAACCAATCAACACAAGGACAAAAATCCAGCATTTTTTTGGAGCAATCCTTACCAGCATTTTATTTTTAGGGTGTCTCCTGGTGAGATGACGATTTGATCCTTTGGAATGCTCAGCCTTGGTTTCTGAAGAAGCTCTTCCTCAGCGAGAGCTGACCCCAAAAAAAGAAGAAGAAACCATCATTAGTTTAGACGGGCTATTCAGTGGCGTCAGAGCAGCACAATGCACTCGAGGCAAGCTCTTTGTTTTGTAAATAGTTCCTAATTTGAGGGCGAACACAGTGCTTGCATTTATCTTTGGTCGGGAGATGCCCTCGTTTGGTTTTGTTTCCTTTATTCCTCTCTTTCTTTTCTGACACCGAGCACCTGCGTTTGTGCCAGTAGTGTTTGGAGCCAGCTTTATTACTGAATTATTGCAGATTTAGGAGAACAGATCTGTGTCAAAAGGATTTTGCACACATATAAAAGTGGAAGGAGCCAGGTCCTTGGGAAATAATTTGATGGGTGAGCTCATACATAACATTTTAATCAGTGGGAGGAAACAATGATTCTGGGGAGCAGCTCTGTGAAGCACCTGGGATATTAAAGGCAAATTGAAAGCCTGGTGTAATCCTAAATCTCCATTCCCCAATCCTGCCTCTGAGCTGGAGCTCGGTGGGCTCTGTGGTTGGGGTGATGCTCCCCGGGAAGTCTGGGATTTTGTCAGGTCTCTGATGACAAGGGGCGTTAATGACAGCAGTGACAAAGGTCTCTCTCATCATCTCCTGGCCCAGGAAATGTCTGCTGCCCGTGGAACCGTCCCCAGGGTGAATCTGAACGTACATCTACGATGAGACAATGTTCAGAAAGTGAAACTGAGAAGAACCAGAAGTGGAGGTTGGCCGGGCTGGCTGCTTTGTCCAAATTCAAAGTAACGCAATCAAGGAGAGGAGAAACCAGGCTCAGATAAGGATCTCCACTTCCAAAGCTCTGACATTAAAGCCGTGTTTGCTTTCCCCTCCTGCTCTTCAAATCTCTCTCTTCTCCTGTGCCTCGAACTCGATAAGCCAGAAATCCCCACTGTGCTCCCAGCACGGGCATTATTTGCAGCAGAGAGGGAGATAACAGAAAGAGAAACACCAGGCTTTAACTTTTCAACTGCATGAAGCAGTGATTTTCCTGCCCCCGCCTCTCTACTCTCACCTCAGTGCTGCTTGATTTCAGTGAATTTCTCTTTGCCTGGCATCAGAGTCACTCACTCCCACTTCGGAGTCTCTGGCTTTTTCCAGGAGTTCTTGGAGCTCCCGTTGGGAACTCAGCGGAGTCCAAATAATCTCATGGCACCACAGAGTCCTTCCAGAGGGGATCCTGCCCAGACACCAAGATGCTGGACTGCCCTTGGAGCCCCTGACCCTGCCTACAGACTCTGGCTGAGGCTTTGAACCAGTGCTGGCCACCAGAGCCAGATCCAGCCCGCTGCCCCCTGCTCTGGCACTGCTGCTCCATCTCCAAAATCCTTTGCAGAAGAAGAACTTGGAGTCTGGCCAACCCAAACTCCCTCCAGTGGCTCTGTGTGACATTATTTAGCACCTCCAGACTGCCATTCCATGGAATGCTGGGGAAGCAGAGCAGCCTGGGGGCTCCAGCCCCGCAGTTCCCATTTATTTGGGAAGTTCTGCTATTCCCAAACACCCTCAGGATGGCACACGCAGGGAGCAGCATCACATCGAGCTGAGAACCAGCAGCAAATGCCCCAAACTCTGCAGGAGGAGACACTGCCAGGCAAGCCCATCCCTGCTCTTGGCTCCGAGTCCCTCTGGTTTCCAAACAGAGCCAGTTCCCACCCGGAATGGGCCGAGCCTTGGCCCAGGCTCTTTCATGGTGCTGAGGTATTTCACAGCCCCTTCAGACCGAGTGTGCTGAGCTTTGCAAAAATGCTCCAGGATATGGCCAGCAGCTTCAAATCCATCTGTCAAGTGCCATTCATTTGCCAGCTGAGGGGGTTTGGGTCCCTGTAGCTCTCCCAGGACACTGCTCCTCCCAGGATCTGCTCTGGGCTCTTGGTGCCGTGACTTCAGCCAGGATTAGACAATCCTGGGGTTTGAAACAAGATTATTTCTCTCCTCTTGTGCCTTCAGTTGTTCTTAGGGCTTAGGGGGGCTCAGCTGGTGCCTTGAGCTGGGCTTTTGAGCAGCCTGGACTGTAGCTCTCATGAGCAAGTGTGGCAGTGTCAGAGGGTGTGGGGTCAGAGCCTGAGTCCTGAGATCTGTTCTGACTGCAGAGTGTTGGGGCTTTTACAACATTTGACACCACTTTTGCTAACAGAAAGAAAAGTATTTTTCAATTATTCTGTTTTTGCTTCTGAGTTACTTCTTGCCCAGAGTTTATTTTGGCTTGGGGGGCTGAAGAACAGAATAAGCAAAGTGGAATTTCAGTGCTTTTCTACCCCACAGAGGACAGGAGGAGAAATTCCTGTGCCACACACACATCTGGTCCCTGCTGGCAGGTGACAGAGGGTTTACATAAACACAGCCTGTGCCCTTTCTGCCACACCAGGGCTGAGTGGGCTGGGAAAAGAACATTTTGAGGGCAAAACAGAGAGAGTCATGGAGGCAAGGCCAGGCTGTGTGAGGGCAGGACACCTAATGCCAAACTGGCAGAGTGAGACCTCACAATATTCTTAACCTCCCCTGGTCCCTGTAAAGCTAGACTTGAGTTTCTGGAGGCAAAGCTGGGAACAAACCCAGGGTGTGCTGGATGAGGAGAAAGGGATCTGCTCCACTTTCATGTTTGTTGTCTGTGTTTGAGGAGGTTCATGCCTTCATGAAGGTGTTGAACCAGGCAAGGGAGACCCAGGCATGTTCTTGGCAGTGCATCCCCTCTTTTCCACAGCTCTGCTCCCCAACCTTTGTCCCTAAACCCAGCACCCACAACCTGCCCAGCCTAAAGACACCCCTGGAAAGAGCCCCAGGTGAGGACAGAGCCTCACTGCACCATTTCTGACTCAGGGAGTTCATTCCTCCCTCCAGTTCAGACTTTAACATTCTGCTCTCAGCGGTGAAAACCGCAAACGCAGCACAACCGCAAATCCTCGGGAGTGAAATGTGAAAGGTTGACTGATACATTATCCAGGGGAGAAAATATATTGAAAACTGCTTTTCCTGGGATAATCTGATTTTGCAGCATGGCCAACATTAAACACGGGAGGCTCCCCAGGCAGAGGGTAATGGGTGACCTCCCTCACCTCTCTGTCAGATGGTTTCCAACTCCATCTCACTTGGCACGGGGAGATCCCTCCCACGCACAGCCTGATGCTCCATCCTGGGCCCAGCAGTGAGCATGGATAATGGTATTTTTAATCTCTTATTGTAACAGCCTTCCTCCAGGCACTGGCAGAGCCCTCCCAGAGGGATGTGAGCCTCGCTGGGGCTCAGTGACAGCTCAGGCAGTGTGATCCCTGACTGAGGGATCCAGGAATCCCTCCTGGCCACAGGGAGAGCTGGGGGGACAGAGCCCACACAGCCCCTGCTGCAGACAGCAAGGAAATAATTGCTGGAAGAGCAGAGAGTGCTGTGCTGGCAGCGAAATGGGGCAGGTTAGACCAGGGATTGCACACAAAAAGCTTTTTGCACATCCAGGGACTGTTCGTGTGTGCAAAGTCACCCTCGTGCAGAGAGCTGGGCCAGGGGCACCTCAGGGCCCCTGGGAAGGGACTGGGAGTCAGAGTTTGGAGCTGATTTGACTCAGGGAAGGAGGCTGACAGATACACAGCGTTTAAAATCTGCGTTGTCATTGCTGAGGATGCTCCTGAGAGCTCTGCTTGCCTGGCAGAGCCGGGACCAGGAGCTCCAGGAGCCCTCTGGAATCACCGGGGCTGTCCAGACACCACAGCCTGCCCTGGTCACCAGTGAGAGGTGCCCAGCAGGGCCTGGGGTGCTGCAGGGGCACAGCTGTCACCTCCCCTCCTCCCAGGGAAACCTGGGCAAGCCAGAGCCTCCAAACAACTCCGTCCCTGCAGCAGAAACGACACCAAGGAAACGGCAACGTGCTCCCCTCCGAGCTGCCAGCGCACCTCCCCACTCATCACACCTCGAAACGAGCAGGTGCCCCTTTCAAAGGGTGTTTTCATGCTTCTGTCCCCAAGGAAATCTATTTTTGCTGGAATTGGAGAGCTCAGGGATTCACTGAGAAGCCGTGTGTGTTTAAACCAATGGGCTGTAATCATTTTAGGATTTATTCCAAGGTTACCCCCGTGGAAAGAGAAGGCACCACAGCACTGCCAGCATTATTGGATCACAAGTCTTGCAATATTTGGGGTGTTTATTAAGTCTTCAGCTCCTGGAATCAGCTTTCATTTGTTACACTCATGTGATTTCCTATTATTTTAAAGGTTTAAAAAGACAGCAGCAAATAACTGAAGAGACCCATCTCTACCTCTCTTTTTGTTGTGAATTTGGACAGAGGATTTTTGATTCTCCTAGACATTAATGAAATGTTTTGTGCTCTCTGTTCACAATGCAAGATCTTCTAAATGAAATGTTATTGCTACCACTGGCTTTCCCAGCAGAGGAGAAGGGAAGCTCTTGTGGGGAAGGTCTTGGCTGTAAGTCAGGGATAAAACTCTGAATTTTTGTCTTTTCTGCTGGCTGGTGAGCTCTGAATCGAGGCACTGATTGGAACTGAGCCAGAACAGAGGGCAGAGGCCCCCGGGATGGGCTGCAGGTGGGGAATGTGTGGGTCAGAACTACTTGGGGAAAACTTCCCCTCTACACCTGGTGTGATTTGAGTGCCTCTCTCCCATTTCCTGTGCTCGGGGAGCTGCTGGTGGTCAGGTTCTTTGCTCTCTCAATTCTCCATGTGTGTATTGAGGATAATAATTTGTCTGTGAAGATTTAAACCCTTCATCTTTTCCTGTGCATCTCCACTGTGCTGAACCACTTTTCCTGGAGGAGGAGGTGAGTAGGGGTTCAGTCTCTCTCAGCCTCTGGCCAGGACTCTCTCCCTTGCCTGCTATTCCAGCTGAACTATTTTTAAGGAAAACGGTTCATCAGCTTTTAAAGATTTTCTATTTCCTTTGTTTGTTTGAGGGGGATGGTTACTAGAAGCCTCTCTTCCTGTGGTTTTCCACCTCAAAATAACCAGGAATCCCCCAGGGTGGCTCTGCTGTGGGTGGGCACAGAGCAAAGAACCTCCAGGCCAGAGCCAGAGCTTCCCTTCCTACAGAAGCTGGAGAAGCTCGTCCAAATTAAATTAGCAATCACAAACTCATCAGGAGAGAAGGAGAAGATTCCTTCAGGATATTCAAATGCAAGCATTAACCCAAGAGTACTTCTGGCAAAGCAACAGGATTCCTGTTTCCACTGATTTTCCCAGCCGGGGAAGGCAGGATTTGCTCAGCTGAGTCATGAGAGAGGGGAGCAGTTCCCACCCGTCCCTCACTGCCTGCTGCAAGTGGAAGTTGTGTGTAGCTCAGCCAGAGGCAGCAGTTGGGGTGTAAATGATCCGAAGTGACAACAAGGAGAAATTAAATCATTAGTCTGGGGCGGGGAGACGTCAACAACAGCACATTCAAAAACAACTGCTAAGTGGAGAAAGTGTTTGGAGATAAGATAAGGCTTTGGCCCAGCTTTTGGGATTTGTTCCTGCAAGGCTTTTCCTCAGCCACAGATGCATCAGCATTTCCTGCTGAGGTGGCACAGGGCCACCCTGGTTTCCTCCTGTCATCAGCAGAGCCCTTCAGCAAGGCCACCTGATCGCTCTGGGCGCTGACACTCAGACCCTGTGACCTTTCCTTGGCTTTTCTGGAATCCAGACATCATCTTTGGGGTTCACCTGCACCTGCTTTGGGGTTCACCTGCACCTGCTTTGGGGTTCACCTGCACCAGGTAGCTCCTGGCACTGCAGCACCTTTCCTGGCTCTCCATGATCTGAATCACTGGATCAGCTGCAGATTTATGGGGAGAGGTCACAGAAAGCAACTCCAGGTCAAAATTGTTTGGGCTTGGGCGACAGCAGCTCATTAATCAGGGCCATTGTTTTCCCTCTGACACCCCAAGGAGTGCCAGGGATGTCACCAGTGCTGCTGTGAGCTGGGGAGTGAGGGGACACGTCCTTGCTTTGGGACTGGCTGATAAGCCAGGAACTCGGATCTACATGAAAAATAAACATGAAATCTGGGAAAGGAGGTGGCAACATCTGCAATCATCTGCCAGGCACTCAAGCACAATTTGAAGTATTTAGGAAATGTGGTAATCTCATGTCGATGGAAAAAAGGCTGGGAATGTTGTTATTTCTTGATCCAAATTATGGCAATTCCTCTGGGAAAGAGGAGTCCTGGCACTTCTCCATAATTAGGAAATATGCAGACCCAGTGGGAACGAGATGCACAAAAAAGGAGCCCTAAAGACTCTGGGGGGGTGGAAAAAAAATCCAAAAATGTGAGGTATGAAGCTGTCTTTGCCTCTCCCCCCAGCATGGTCTCCTGAGAAAAGCTGGAGGGCTGCAGATGCGAGGGCTTCCAATGATTCCCAGACAGGATGACTTCATCAGCGCTCCAGACATAGCTTCCCTTCCTCCTCACTGGCCATCCCCAGGATGGGGCACATTCCTCAGGCAAGGCTGGGAGCCCGGAGGAGCCAGGGCACCCAGGGGGCTGCAGGATGACCCATCCCGAGGAGCAGCTCTGGCCAGAGCAGGACACAGCTCTCTGGGGTGGCTTTGGGTCACCCTGCGCTCCCACTGCCCATCCCAGCCCTTCACCTCCTCCCAGGGGCTCAGGGAGCACTTCCTGCACTCCAGAGCAAATCCAGCATTTCTCTGGGAGTGAACCCAGCCACGATTTCTGCCCTTTCTTCAGAACACTGGGTAAAAAAACAGGAAGGGGGAAGGCTCCCTCAGAAAGGGGAGAGGAGGGACAGCACCAACTTCTGCTCGCTGTGACGGGGACAGGCCCCAGGGAAACTGTGCCAGGGCAGTTTTAGGTTGGATATCAGGGAAAGGTTCTTCCCCAGAGGGTGCTGGGCACTGCCCAGGCTCCCCAGGGAATGGGCACAGCCCCAAACCTGCCAGAGCTCCAGGAGAGTTTGGTCACTCAGCGTTTGGGATTGTTGGGGTGTCTGTGCAGGGCCAGGGCTTGGACTGGATGATCCTGGTGGGTCCCTTCCATCTCAGGATATTTTATCATCTATCTCTGCCTCCTCTGGGCTCTTCCCAGGCTTCCCTGTGTCCCTGTGCCAACTCAGAACTGTCCCCATAGGAACTCCTGAGGATTTGTGTGAGTGTGGATGGATAGAGCTGGAGATTTTTATGGCTTGTCAGCCCAGCAGTTCCTCACAGCTGCAGACACCAAACCTGCACCGAGCTGTGGTTCCAGCTTGTCCAAACCCTGCACTGAGCTGCCTTTAATGTAATCAGAATCCCTCTCTGCAGGTAATTCATACGTGGTGAGTAGTTACTTACAAAGCTGTGGATGCTAAGGAAGGAACGCTTTAAAACACTCGTACTTTAATTACTTTATTATTTTGAGGAGTATCATCAGATGTGCTCATTTATCAAGGGTGACAGGTGAGGCTGAGGAGTCAACAGCAGTAATTCATGGGCTTCATGTGTGCAGCACTAAACACTGTGCTCACTCACACATCAATGGGATTGGCTTTGGCACCTCTCAAAATTTCTCTCAAACTTATTTGTTTTGTACAGCTGCAGATAATGAAAGCAATTGTTGGGCTGACTCAGTTCCAAGAACTATTCCCCAACCTACTCATGTGCACAGAGAGGATCAGTCACTCCTGAAACCCATCCTGAGATGAGCCAGGTCCTCCCATGCAAAAACAAGCAGTAAATCTCTATTGATTCACCACTGGTTTCCCTCCTGTTCCTGCCCAGTTTTACTCTTTACACTGGACTTTTTAGCCTGGAATAAAGGGCTGGCCTACACTCTGGTAAGAGTCAAGCTCTCCAGGGTGGATGTTTTGTTGAGGAGAATGGACTTTTTTAAAGTTAGAGCAGTAGTAGAGAAGTTTTCAATAGGTTTTCTATAATTTTGATACCTTTTTCATAATTTCCTTTTGAAGTGACAAGAAATCAGATTTTAAAAACCCCAATCATTTCCTTCTCTCTGTGGCTATGATAAATTAATATTAATTTTTTTTCTGTATTAAGCACATCACTGCACCCTTCTTGGCAGACTGGAAACGTCTGTGGTGGTTCCTTGCTCTGGTGGCACTTCCCACAGAGGGAACAAGGTGCTCCAGGAGTGATGAAGCTGCAGGTGGGTCAGGCAGGACACAGAGAGATTTGAGGTTGGGTTTCTCTTTCTGTAGGGAAGAAACTGCCTTCATTCAGAGTTTAGGGGCAATGCAATAACCCAGGCAGGCGTCAGCTCCTAACTGAGCCCGGCTGCCAGCAGAGGTCAGGATTGAAACTGGCACCAGGAAATATTAAGGAGGGATTTCCCTGACGTTTCCATGCAAGTTGCTGTCAGTGGGGAACTGAAATTTTTGCCAGAGTTCAATCCAACAATTGGTTTCACACGTGTGGAAAATCTGTCCTGGTGTCTGGTTGTAGAGAGCTGACCCAATCCCTGACATCTTTAATCAGGAATCAGCTTCCAGCAGTAATTCAGGGCAGCCAGACTTGGTTTAGAACCACATCTTTGGGGATTGAAAAGTAAAACTCCTATAAATTCACAGCAAACAGATGCAAATGAACTTTTGTCAGGTTAAGGAGGTTGGTAAATGAAGTTTCACTGGGCCACAGCACACAAATCAAAGCACTGCCCAGCATTAACTCCAAATGAAGTCCCCATTGAGGGGTGCTAGCTTTGAAATTCACCCGGCCTGGCTATTTCAGTTCTTAGAACATTCATTTCCAGAGCCATTTTCCATGTACCATGAGGCAATAGCAGCAAGTGAAAGAGTATTTCCAGATACCCAGTCAATTAAATCATTGTCCTGTATGTCAGCTTCTCCTTTGATAATGAAGTATGATGGTAATTCATCCTAAGGCTTTGGAAAACTGTAAGATGGATCCCCTGGAGAGACATTAAAATGGCCAGAGAAGAAGAGAGAAAAGTTACAAAATCCCTGACACTGTGGTTTAGCAAAATCTGTGTTTCTTTGAAAGCATTTTTTGGTCTTTTTTGCCAGCATTCAGCCTCGGCCTGGATGTATCAGACCAGGAGGATGCTCACTCATGTCTCTCCTCCATCATCTGCAGGCTAAATCTGTGATTCCCAAATTTTCTTCTTGTTCCATCATCCACTCTCACATGAGAGTGTTGGGAACCCCTGTAACTACCTGTACCTTATCCTTAAGCCCAGCACAGAATGAGCTTTATGAGACCTGGAAAAAAAAAATTAAGCCCAACAGACGGGAATTATCTGGAGTGGATCATAAGGGAGCCTTTAGCTGCTGCAATAATAAAACTGTTGGAAATGGGAGTGGTTACAGGAGAGGTTGGAATCATGGCAGGTCTGATACCAAGGGCAACCATTTATCTGCTCTTTCTGTTGGCAAGAGTTTGAGGAAAGGAAAGAAAACCTTCCCAAGGTTGTTGAATCAGCCTGTGTAATTCATCTCCCAAAGGAAGCAGGGATGCCAGCCCTATCTTTAGGAATATTTAGAATTAGATGAGATAAAGTGCTGGGAGATGTCCTTCAGACATGGAACCATCTCTGGGAGCTCCAGCTGCCACATTTGGGCAGTATCTGATGTTCTGCTGAGTGGCCAGGCAGGGCCTGCCTTGGGGCACAGGACTCTGCCCTTTCCAAACCTCTCTGGTGCTCCCTCAAAGGCAGCGTGGATATCTCAGCTTTGGGCTCCAGAGTGTCCCCAAACCAGACCTCAGAGAGAACTGGGGATGTTTTCCAAGAAAGGCAAGAGCTGACAGAGGAATTTGGGTGAATTCTGCTGAAGGGCAAGAGGGTGGCTTGCAAAGCAACCTCTGACCGTGCTCCAGGGCTAAATCCTGCTGTGGCCATTAGGGAAGATGACTGCCCAGGGAACACCAAATAATTATGGGAAAGCTGCTCAGAGAGACTCCAGCTTTCCTCAGGCCACATTGCCCAAGGTTTCCTGCTTGGAGCCTTGCTGGTGTGAGTCCAGCAGTGATCTCTGCTCCCTGGGGTGCTGGTGTGTCCTGTGGGCAGCACCACACAGACTCCTGGGCAATCCCCATTCTCAGGCCTCTATTCCTCCTCTCCATCTCTTTCCTCATCCCCAGCCCCATTTTCTAAGAAAAATTTGAGCCTGCATGGAAAGGCTTCTTTGTAAAGAACATCTGTGTGATGAATCACTGACCTGCAGAAGGAGCAGGCCAAGGGAAGGCCACGAGAGGGATGGAGCTGAAATCAGAGCGGGGAAGGTGGATGGGCAGGGAGAAGCAGAGCAAAAGCCCACCCCTGTTAGCATTGTTGGACCATTTTTCCTCGCCCTATAAATCCAGAAGCAAATGAGCCAGAGCCTCCCGAGGTCGAGTCAATTGATGTGCCACACTAAACAGAGATGGATTTGAACAAATACAGGGGTTGGACGTGTCAGGAGCATGTGAATGCTCAGTGTCAGTAGAATCTGCTCGGTAGGTAATTACTTTGTTTTCTTAGTTTCTGAGCTCTACCCATTAAGAAGCAATGAGCTGAAGCTGACTTTGGACTTGATGTCGGAATCTGTTTTCGATCAGCTCCGTGTTCCACTTCTGTCGGCTTTGTGTGCCTGTCTCAGGAGGTTTTCCCTTTTTTTCTGGTTTGTTTTGAAGGATAGCAGGTTGCTATTTTGGGAGACAAGATAAAAGCTGTTTGCTGAGATGGGGAGAGGGAACCTAACGATCTCCTTAAACCCAAGCCCAGTTTGGGTTCCATTTCCACAGCCCCAGGCGATGTTTGGTTATCCCGTGCCTCTCTGGGCAGCCTGGCCTAACTAGGTCTGGTTTCCTCACTGGTTTGCATTAAGCTGGAAAGTACCAATCGGACCCAGGGAACTGGCTGCAAATCATTTGTGAAATCCTTCTTAATGACAAACTCCATCAGGCTGTGGAGCAGGGCTTCAATCACTTCCTCAGCCTCCACCGCACTCTTACCCTGACGTGACCCCAGCTTCTCCCCTGTTTGGGAGGCTTCTCCACAGCTGTGACATAATGTTTTTGATGGCAGGCTTTGGAGGAATTCTGCTCGTGGCAAAGCAGGAATCTGCTTCGAATTAGCACTGCACAGATTTATCAAGTCTGCATAGCATGGCTGCCTGTTGACAAAAATCCCTCTCCTGTCCCCCGCGGGTTTCACAGGAGCTCGCTTGACCCCCAAAGGTTTGGAGCTAAAGCAGTTTTTGGTGTCTGGGAGCAGGTGGGTGATAATCCAGGTGTGATGCCCAGAGCCAGGCTGTGCTTTTAGTGCCAGATTTGCCTTTTGGGTGGATTTGGGGTTGCTCAGACACTTCCAGGACTCCTGGAGCCATTCCCTCTCTAACAGGTTGGTTGAGTTGCAGCTCATCAGTTCTTCATCTGGAAAAACCATGGCACAGGGACGGGGGTTGCACAGTGACCTGGAAGCTGCAGATTTGCTTCGTGGGATCCTGATTTGAAAGGTGCTGCACTGCAGCTGCTTCCAAGAAAAGCAAACATTGCCAGGTACCGGGAGCAGCCCCGGGTCACATTAAAGCCACCTACGCCGCTCGGCCAAAGCTGGGCAGGAAATTCTTCTCTCTTCATGTCTAAATATTTTAAGGCCTATTTATTTATTTTAATTCCTCTTGTGCATAGGGATGAAAACACAAATCCTTCAAAGGTTTTTCTTATTATGGAAAGCAGGAACAGAAAAAGACTCGTCTAAAAATAGCCGGATATTTAGGGCAGCCCCCGGTAGCAGGAGACAGATCCAGAGCCTTGATTCCACCAAGGAACGTGGTGTCTCCAGCATCCCACTCTTCCATCCCAACAGCAAGGTCATGGCATCGCTGGGATGTGACCGGAAACACCATCCTGGCTGGAGAACCTTTCCTGGAAAACTGCTTCTAGCCCAGCCACTTTCCACGCAGGATTTTGCCACAGCGTAATTTTTTAATGAAAAGCCAATTTTTTATATAAAACCCCAAAGTGGTTCTGTTTTTAATATTGATTTCAGAGCAGAAACAACCACGCCGCTGTTTGCTTTTCCTAAAAATCTCACCTCTTCTGCCAAAAGTTTCTTGCAGTTCCTATAGACAGACAAAATGTGCAGTTGCCCTTTGAACAGTAAAATTAATTTGGGTGCTGGATAGTTAACAAAATCAACAAACATGACTCTAAAAGTGATTAAATGAGGAGGGTTTGGAGCTCTCTCCTGACTGTCTCTTGCAGAGGATCCAAAGCCCTGGTGAGGAATACAGAACTCTATGAAAATGACTAAGAAAAAAGAGAATGATGAAAGTTCAGTGAGCACCGAATGAAAGCAGAATGAGAACTGGATGTCACCAAGAAAGAAAAATGTCACCAAGAAAGAAAAATGTCACCATTTGAATTCAGGAGGAGAAAAGCACCAAGGTGGGAGATGAAAGAATAATGCAAATCCATGCAGGCAATTAAATTAAAAAGGTTCCTTCCATCCCGATTCCACACATACAGGCTTGAATTGCTGCACTAAGAATTCAGAGAACTAATCCCAGAAATGAAATCCAGATCTGAGACCCTGCAGAATAAACAAACAGCTTCTCAAGGTAGAGCCAGAGTTTGCTGGGCTTCTTCTTTCAGAGTTCTGCTCCCTCTTGCCTCGATTTGTCACTAAAACCTGTGGTGCTGCACACGAATTTTGGCCTGGCAGAGGTGAACGGTGGCTCTGAGGGATTTCTGAAGGAAACCAAGAGGTTCCTGGTGCCCCTTGCTGAGCGTGGGGGTGTTTGTGAGGTGTGTCAGGGCAGGAGGGGGAAGAACACCCACTGCAGGCAGACAGAATTGCTGGAAAAGCGAATAAAAGTGGGTTTGGATTTTCCCTGGACGTGCCAGGAGGCTGCAGAGGTGCCTGGATCTGCATGGCCAAGCCAAGACGAGAGCAGCCACTGGTGCAGCCAACAACCAGCAACACTTGGAGTCCAAGGAACACATTGGCTTCCAGCTGGAAAGGGAGGCTCAGCATCTTGTTGCACTCTTAAGCTATCGAAATGTTTATATCAATTGAAAGCAGGCTCTTGGGGGAGAGTAAAAAAAACAGGGATGGATTTTCAGGCCGAGACCTCAGCTGCCAAATTGTAAAAGCCTTGGCTGGAAGGTCTCAGGGTAGAAACAACTGCGCAGCATTAACTGCATAGCAGTGGTTCAAACAGGAGCCATCGGAATAAAGAGAGCCTTTAGGAGAATCGTGAGGCATTTCTTTTGGGCTCTAGAGCAAGGTCAGAGCATGGGAGCAGCACTGGGAGGAGAAAAACGCTGCTGGAGAGCAAAAAGAGACGGAAATCAAGCCTCAGTGCTGCAAAGCTGGAGGTGCTGTGGTGATAGGAGCATCTGTGCAGTGGGAAAGGTCCTCTGGGCCCAGGCAGAGGCACAGAAAGAGATCCTGGCATGGGGCAATGGCACTGAAATTAAGGGATGATTCCCCTGCAATGGCACTGAAATTAAAGGGATAATTTCCCCGCAATGGCACTGAAATTAAGGGACAATTCCCCCACAATGGCACTGAAATTAAAGGGACAATTCACCCGCAAAGCCACTGAAATTAAAGGGATAATTTCCCCGCAAAGCCACTGAAATTAAGGGACAGTTTCCCCAAAATGGCACTGAAATTGAGGTACAGTTCCCCCGCACTGACAGTGAAATTAAGGGACAATTCCCCCACAATGGCACTGAAATTAAGGGGCAATTCCCCCGCAAAGTCACTGAAATTAAAGAGACAATTCACCTGCAAAGCCACTGAAATTAAGGGACAGTTTCCCTGCAATGGCACTAAAATTAAAGAACGATTTCCCCTGTGATGAAATAGAAGCTGTCCTGTGCTCACATCACCACGGGAGGAAGGACAAGCAGATCACTTTTTTAATTCTTAATTCATCTGAGCTATTTTAAATCTACGAGTCCCTAACCTAAGTATTAGACCTGTTTAGCTTTTTATAAATCTTTCTAAAAAGGGTCGTGTTTGTTCATTTTTCAGCGTTGTTTGTTTGGCTTTTGGCCGTGAAAATACAGTTTATCTGACGAGATTTGATGGGTTGTACCAGGATATCAGAAAAGCAGGAATTAGCAGTGATCCTGATGTGTGAGTTCTCCACACCCCCGTGGCAGAAGTGCCGATGTTTGGGTGCAATTCCAGCCTGATTCCCATCATTTTACTCCTGAGCACCTCCAGATTTTCCCCTGCTCTCCCCAAACACCCACAGCAGCGACAGCCCTGAGTTAACAATGCTGTTTGCTGTTTGGAAATGAGTAATTCTCTGCATGATTCATCTCTCGTTGTCTTTGTTGTTCCTCAGAGCAGCCATAGAGGAATTTTAGCCGTGGTATTTTATTCCTGCAGACGACAGGGGAACTTTCTCTTTTCCCCGGTTTCCAGAAAAATGTGGGAGGTTGGTGAGGAGGCACAGAGAAAGAAGGAAAATGTGTCATTTTTCTTTGGAATTCTCCAGTTCTGGACTTGATTAGAGTCCTCCCTGTGTCCTGTAGGGACTTCAACCCCCGTGACACAACCTCTTTAAGCCAGTGAGATGCAGTGGGGGCTGAACACAGCCACGATTTCAACCTCTCCAGCCCTCCCCTGGTGTTTTTTTCACCAGTGGAACCAGATCCTTCCCAGCTCATCCAAGCTGGATCTTGAGCTGGAAGCAGCAGTTCAACCTCATTTTCCAAGTGGGATTTTCCAGTTTTATCATGTTGCTCTCCGTACTGACACGAGATCCCATTGTAGTTGAAAGGGAAAATAATTCAGATATCTACTCTCAAGCAGAAGGCAATGAAAAGGCTCATGTAGGAACCTGCCATTCACAAACTTCTGCAAAATGCTGGTTTATCTGTTCCACTGGTGATTCCCTAAATGAACGATTATTGTTGAAGACCTGAATCCTGATGATTTGGGGAGCTGTAACGTGGAAATTGTTCCCCTTCTCATTAAGCCTGGCTGTAGCTGGGAGGTTTGGGATCTGCAGGCTCTGCTGAGCCTCCAGGACAGCCACAGGAAGAGGGAGGAAAGGAAATCCAAATATAAAATCAGCTCGGTGTTCTTGTCTCCCTCACCAAGGGAGTCATGTTCCTGCCCCTTCTGTCTTCCCCCAGCTCAGGGCACTTTGGTGAGCCCTCCATGCAAAGGGTTGATCCAAAGTTGAACGTTTCTCGATTTAAAATGAGAACAGGATAAAATCTGCAGCTTCAGCTCCTCTGTTTTCTTACAGAAATGCTCACCCCACTCCTGGGCGTGATTCACCACAAGGCAGAAAGGTGCTTTCAGCTACCAAAGTCCTCGACTGCCTCGTTCTTGTTCCGAATCCCGGTGAGGCTCCTCCAGGAGCTCCCAGCTGTGGGATCCCGGCCTCACTGCCCTCTCTGATCCCATTCCAGGCCAGCACGGGCACTCAGTGTCCCACAGCCTGCAGTGGCAGCTGTCTGGCTTTCAGAGAAGGCAGGAAGGATCCAGAATTATCCCGAAACAAACCCATTTCCCCAAAAATCCCGCCTATCTCCCGCAGATCCAGGGGGAACATGCAAGGTGCTGAGATTTGGGGCCACTCTTTGGACTTAAATCTATTTTGCTCTGCCAGGAGCTGTTCTTGCCAAAGCAGAGCCCAGCTGGCAGCACCCCGAACCCCTGGGGAGATTTTGGGGGAGCAGGTGGATTTCCCCCAGCCGTTCCCAGGGATTCACTGCTCACATGCACCCAGCTCCTCTTTCTCCTCTCCAAGTGCTTTCATCTCTCCTGGTTTTAAAGAAACCAGGGCTGGCCCCACCCTGCTGTACAACTGCGGGGCTATTTACCACTTGGGGAGGAAATCCCATGTCACAACCCCTTGGAGCACAAGGAATAATGTCCGGAATTCCTTTATCTGTGACCAAGCCTGCCTCACAGGCTCTTTCCTGTCACTTAAGTGTACACAAATATATTCTTTTCTTTTGTCAAGGCAATGGGCCCAGATTTTAATGACGGTTTATTAAAAAAGAAAAGGCTTTGGCAAGACTCAAGAACAAACGTTCTCTGACTTTGGGACCTTTTGTTCTTCAAGGTGAAGAGTGACTATAAAGAATAAGGAAAATTGAGTCACTGGTCCTTGCCCTCAATAGTAAATTTGACCTCCACTGTTTTTGCAGTGCCTAAAATTGGTGTCCTGGGCTAATCAGGGAAGTTAAAGTGATAAGCCTCTCTTAGGGCTGCTCTGCAAGATGATTTTTTTTTTTTTAAGTGATGAAAATGATTCTTTGGGCACTGCAGTTTTTGTAACCCTCAGCTCCAAGGTTTCTGTCCATGCCTTCATGCCAGACTTTGCCCAGCTAAAGGTTGTACTTATCAATTAGCAAGAGATGGAGTGAGTGGTGCTGCTGGACAATCCCTTGGATGAGAGGATGGGAAGGAGGGAGATGCAGAGGGTGCTGAAACGTCTCCCTGCACGTGGATCTGGCAATTCCCTGCACCTGCCAGGCTCACACTTTGGAAAAAGCAGTCAGGGACTCCCAGGAACACCTGAACCATCCCCACAGAGCCCCTCTGTGCTGGCAGGACGAGCTGCAATCCCATCCCCAGGGATGCCTGCCAGCATCCCGGCCTGTGCTGGGGCCATTCCCTCCCTCCAGGCCACGGGACAACGCAGGGACCACCAGCTCCAGGCCAGAGGGGAGGGAAATCTCCAGCAGGAAACCCCGGGGAGCAAGGAAGCTGCAACAGAAATATTGGCACCAGCATTCTGAGGGAGGCGGGGGAAGCAGGCAGGGTGAGGAATCTTTCCAGGAAAAGAACATTTGCATCAGATACTTCCAGAAATAAAATATCAGAGAAAATGTTCTGAGCACTGGCAGCTCTTCCCTGCTTTTCCCCACCACTCTTTCCATCACTCTTGCAATTCCTTCTCAAAAAACTGATGATCTTTCAGTCTGGATCATGCAAAAATAAGTGCAAGCACCAACGGGGACCATGGAGCAGCTCCAGGTGATCCCTGGCACCCTCTTGGCACTGCTGGTGACGTTAGGAAGCTGCAGCCTTGTTGCAGGACAAATAACTCAGCAGCTGGAGTTTACTGGCTCTTTATTTGTATTCCTCCAGCACTCAGGCAGTGCCAGATGTGCCGTCCCTGATTCGTGTACATTGTGTTTGATGTCTCCCATCAGAACCAACCTTGGGCCACATCCAGCAGCTAAACTGTTTTTAGCAGAGATAAATATTTAGGCAAGTCTGTGACTGGAAAGAACCTGTCCCTCCCTTTGCATCCTTCACAGCTGAGATGGAGGCAGCAGCTCAGAGAAAAATGTCATTCCTTCATGAGATACTATGAATTTGTTGTGTGAATTTAGTCTGGTTCTGAAGAGATCCAGTCACATTCGTAGAACTGAAAGGGCAACTTCTATATGTACTGGTGCTCCTATCTACTACAGGCTTTTTCTTTATAGTCCAACATAAAATTGTTAAATTCCTCCTTTATTTTATGGAGAGGCTGTGCAGTGACGCTGTCATGAAGGGAGCATGCTTGCGTTTCTTTGTGACACACAAATCTGTCACGTGTCTGTCAGTAATCTGTCACAGCACTGATGTTTTCTGCTCAGGAGGAACATCCTGTGCTCTCACCGAGCCACTGCCACGGAAGCTGATCTCCCGAGGAGGGGGACTTTGGCAAGAGGGGGCCTTGCAGGGGCTGGGGGCTGTCACCCACCCAGCGCTGTGTCTGGGTCACAGCAGCGAATTAGCAGCTGCTCTCACCTGGGTGCTGTCAGTGCCACCGACCCCGACTGCAGGGGGACAGATCTCACTGCTCCCCCGGCCTCTGGGCAGCTGTGGATGTGTGTGGAACACGCTGCCTTGGGACGACTGGGAGCTGTAAATGTTGATTTTCCTTTGCCCTCTGCGTTGTGGCGCACAAAGCGCGTGGAGCAGAAAGGATCCGCGGTCCGGCAGGGCATGGAGAGGCCGGATCCACGGGATTCTCCTCGCTTTCTTCACTTATTTCTCCACTTCCTGAGTGACCTACGCTCCGTGAATAAATGCAGCAGGCCCCTGAGCTGTGCTGCAAGGTGTGCTGAGCACGGCGTGTCTTTGCTGTGCTGGGATCTCCCCAGTTCCCACAGCCCTGGCAGGGGCTGCCTGGACAAGCAGCTTTGCAGGGCAGGGAGGATGGGCTGGCTCAGAAATCCTGAGGGAAACCCACCTGTGAGAACCCAATCCATGCAAATCAAAGTGAATTAGCCCCTTCCGTTTCCCTGCTCTGTCTCTTTGGAGTTGGTAGCAGTGATTTAAGGCCACTTTGCTCAGGACTGGGGCTTTTTCCCACAGCTTTATTTGCCTGATCTTGGTTTTCCAGCCTGCTGCGACGAGGAGATGAAGCCATGTGTGACAAACCATCCAGGCTGATGTTTGCTGGGATGGATCACAGATTTTCCTGCCCTGTGTCAAAGGGACCCCGGCAGGGACACTGCCAGCGCTGTCCCAGAAGGGGACGCCCCTCCTGTGCAGACATTTCTCTACAAATTGCTACAAATTCCCTGTGTTTTGAAGAGCTGGGCCTGCTGTGCCACACAAGGAGTTCTCAGTGTCCCCAACCCCGTGGCTCTGACAGCACAATCCTAATTTTGGGTGCAGGTCCCACAGGAAATTCCCAACCTGCCAGCGCTGAGATCACTCCTAAAGGCAGGCAAGCACCACAAACTCAGCCCAAAGTCCCCAAATCTGAGCTAGGGGGGGGTCAGAAACACCTCCCTGTTTTGCATCCTGCCTGAAATCTGCTTTTGAACGAGGTCACAAGAGATTGTTATTCCCAGCAGAGGGCTGCTGTGTTGAAAAGTGGAATTTTTCAGGAATTTTTCATTAACATTGGCTCTGGCAGATAAAATATTGGCCATGCCAAAGACAACATGCTTGGGAATCTGCTGCTCCTGAGCACAAAGGTTCTGTCCCTCAGCACTGCAGCTCACCCAGCACACAGGCTGCCCCAGCGACGGAGAGAATAACAGCCATGAAAGCTGGGAATGCCCAGGAATCTTGCTTTTCCTGTGTGTTTTCATCTTCATAAAAGGCCAGGCGAGCATATTCCAGGGAATATTCATTTTTGTTGCTCCCTTTTCAGTGAGAGAAATCGCTTGGTAGGAGATGAAGCAGTGGCAATTCTATCAATGGACACACAGATCAACTTTCTGACTCTGCATTAATTTGATCTTTTTCACATGGAAAGAGGCAGGATATTGGTCATGTATGAGCAAAGCAGTGGCTGAAGGAGTGCTGAGGCTTCAGGAGCCTGGCTGGGCTGCTTTCACAACCTTTGCTGCATTTTGGGTGAGGAACTCCTGACACCCATCCTGGATGAACCCATCCATCCCTGGCACTGCCCCTAATCCCAGTCCTAACCCTGCACAGAGCCCAGCTCCAGCACTGACCCCTCCTGGGCTCCCTTTGCCCTCTCCTCCCAAGATTTTTTATCCCCACAGGACACAGAAATGTGTTCTTAAAGTAAATACCTGAAGTTCTGCTGCTTGGGAAAAACAAAACACTTTCCAAGGAGGAACAATGTCTCTTTTTTGTCTTTCTTCCCACCCTTCCTCATGACAAAGTGTTAACAAATATTAATATAAGCACTAAAGCTGTGATACTGAGCTTTGAGAAGATCTGTAAATGGGTGTCTTGTTTGTATCTGTGTGTTATTCATCTTTTGTTTTCTGCGTGGCTCTGCCCACCTTCCGAGGGGGACAAATCCAAGGGGCTGTGCCCAAAAATGAGAATATTTTTTGTGGATGTTGATACTTCAGCCTTAGCTGTAGGTTTGGGTAGGTGCAGCTGTTGTGGGGAAACATCCATGGCTGAAAAAGGACAATGCCAAAGTCACAAAAAGAATAAGAATAAGAACAAGTACAAGAACAAGAACAAGAATAAGAATAAGAGTAAGAATAAGAATAATAGGCAAGGAGGAAATTGGGCTGGATTTTGAGCCCTGGCTGGATGCTGCTCAGCTGCAGCTCTCTGCTCCTCCCCAAAAGTGCGCAAATTCCAGAACAAATGAGCTTCTAGAACGGGGATTTCTCCTTTGGATTCTCAGCTTCAATAATCCAATATTCCCCTGAGCAGCCTGATGCCTGTAATCACCTTATTTCTACTGCTGAAAGCAGCGAGGGGCTGGAGGTGTGTGAGGGCTCCAAGGAGGAGGGGAAGCTCCTCCTGAGCTCCTGAGGAGCCCTGGGCCCACTCCAGGCTCGTTAACCAGCTCTCCAAGAGGCACCTCCAGCGTGGGGGGGATGAGAACAAACCCTCAGCCTGGAATCCTCTCGCTCTAAGAGCCTCTCAGCAGGGGAATCCATCAGATCAGCGCTGGAAATTAGCTTTGCAAATTCCTCCGTGCCAGAAGACGGAATCAGAATGAAAACCAAGAGGGTTCTTGGGACGTGGCTGCAGCTGGAGTGACTCTGCACCAGTGCAGGTGTCTGAGATGGGTGTTTCACCATTCAGGAGGCTGAGGGACGTGCCACAGTAGAAGAAATTCAAGAAAAAAATGCAGCCTTGCAAGCCCTGAGCATCTCTACCAGGGATTTCTGCCAGTTCAGGCCAAGCCTAGCACAGCCCTGATCATGGTAACCTGAAATGCCTCCGTGCCCTTGCAGCTTCAGATGGGTTTTTCTCTGCTGAAAGGAGTGAAAGATGAAGCAAATCTACTGCAGCTCCTGAGCTGCTGCTTCTCTTCCAAGCATTGATCGCTCCATCCCTCCAGGGAGGAAGGGAAGGACCAATCTCCCTGATTTACACAAGAGCAGAGGCACAAAGGCAGGAAAAACCTCAGCTGCAGGGAGGAATGCAAGGCCAAAATGCACTGGAGGCTTGAAGGGTGCCTACAAACTTCAGTGCACCCACACTGAGCAGTGCAGGGAGCAGGGCTGGGATCACATCAGCCTTTTCCACCCAGAGATTTGGGGTGTTCCTCCATCCCACCCTGCTGCAGCCCCTGGCTGGGGTCGGTGCTGCCCCAAGGGAGCTCCCTTGGGTCTTTGTCAAAGGGCAGGGGACAAAGCTGAGTCACTTAAAGCTCAGCTGAGCCCCCTTCTGTTTGGAGCACAGCCCCAGGCCAGCAGCCCCCAGCCAAACCCCATAGAGCTGGCCTGGTCCCCTCTGTTCCCAGAGCACAGCATCCCTCAGTGCTCCCTCACATCTGCCCAAAGCATTTCCATGTCAGGCCTCTGCCTCTCTCTTCAGAAAGTGTTTGGACAAAGCTCTCAGGCACAGGGTGGGATTGCTGCAGTGTCTGTGCAGGGACAGGGGCTGGACTGGATGATCCATGTGGGTCCCTTCCAGCTCAGGATATTCTGTGATCCTGTGATTCTATGGTTCTGTGATTCTATGGTTCTGTGGTTCTGTGATTCCCTGATTCAGTGGTTCCCTGATTCAGTGATTTATGGTTCTGTGGTTCTGTGGCTCTAAGACTCTGTGATTGTGTTATTCTGTGATTCCCTCATTCTGTGGTTCTGTGATTTCCTGATTCTGTGGTTCTGTGGTTCTGTGATTCCCTGATTCTGTGGCTCTGTGGTTCTGTGGTTCTGTGATGCTCTGATTCTGTGATTCTGTGATTCCCTGGTTCTGTGGTTCTGTGACTCTGTGATTGTGTTGTTCTGTGATTCTATGATTCTGTGACTCTGTGATTGTGTTGTTCTGTGATTCTATGATTCTCTGGTTCTGTGATTGTGTTGTTCTGTGGTTCTTTGATTCTGTGATTCCCTGATTCTGTGGCTCTGTGATTCTGTGGTTCTGTGGTTCTGTGATGCTCTGATTCTCTGATTCTGTGATTCCCTGATTCTGTGGTTCTGTGGCTCTGAGACTCTGTGATAGTGTTGTTCTGTGGTTCTGTGGTTCTGTGATTCCCTGATTCTGTGGCTCTGTGA
>VZTG01002903.1:195993-232444 GCA_013397845.1 Melanocharis versteri | reverse complement strand
AAAAGGAGGAAGGAGAGACGTCACCAGCCGAGGCGAGGGGACTTCACTCTCTCTCTCTCTCTCCCTCCCTGTCATTTCACAGAGCTCCTGGGTTTCCTGTTGCTGCTGCCTGAGATGGGGCAAAGAAGCGAATTCCCGCTGCTTGCCAGCATCTCCTGTCCCTGCAAAGCCGGAGCTGGGGAGCATCAGGTGGCAACACCTTCCCCCAGGGGCAGAGAGGTGGCATCTCCCCCGGTCCCGGGGCTCTCAGGGCTCCGGGACACCGGGAAGGGGAGCACGGGGGAGAACAGGCTCTCTCTTGCCAGAGCCACTCTCTGTGCCCCCTTTCCCCCGGTATTTAGCAGTTTGGGGTCTCTTTGTGCTGCTCGCTGTCCTGCTGGAACGCCACCTCCATCCTCCCTGCCCTGCTGTGCCTCCCTCGCTCTTGGGGCGCGGAGAAAATCCCTTGTTTGGGTAGGATGTTTCAGGGAATCCCAGCGATATTGTTGATATTGTTGATGTGGCACAGCTGCCTTTCTGATCCCTCCTGGGGCTCTCACCTGGGCGTTATCTCCAGGGCTGCAGACAGCTCCACCCACACGGGGAGCTTCCCAGCCTGTCCCTGTGCCCGTGCCCTTGCCATGCCAGGCAGGATTGCAGCAGGATGGGCACTCCAGCCTCCTGGATGTTCCCCCTTTTCCCTCCACCCTGGAAATCCCAGTCTAGTCCTGGTTCAGGGCTGCTCCTCCAGCCACTGGTGCCCCCTGGGCCAGCACAGGTCACAGATGTCCCAGGAGATGTCCCAGGAGATGTCCCAGGAGATGTCCCAGATCATGTAAGGGACACTTCTGGAAGTGCAGCCAGCGCTGAGGTGACCAGGAGGGAGCTGTTCTGTGTCATTTCAATGCACATACCAGATATGTGGCTTTTAATGCAAAAACCACTGATAATGAGAGAGTGGTGGAAGCCCCACGGCTGCCCCCACACATTGTCCTTCCCAATAATCCCAGCAATCCCAATCCCAACAGCTGAGCCACTGGGGACACTGGTGGCAAGGGACCTACAGAGCCTCGCAGTAAAGCACTGTCACTCCCTGTGCCTCAGCGATGGGGTTGATTTGCATTTTTTTGTTCCTCCTGCTCAGGTTGCAAAAGAAGAGGCAGAGCCAGCAGGTGCATCAGGCTTTTACTGGATGGAGATCAGGGTGTTTAGTGACACTGAACTCTGCCCAGGGCCTTTTCACACCTCAGTTTAGTCCAAAATCTAAATCCTTAATGCCCATAACAGGTCTGAGTTCCTCACTGCCATGCACTGGAGCAAAGGGAGACACAGGTCCAGCTCTGAGAGTTACAGATCCAAAGGAAAAAGGCCACTTTCTGATCCAGAAGATCAGAATTGATACCTGGTGTAGAAATGTCCCAAATTCAACAAGCAATCGAACACAGGCCTCAGCTATTTCCAGGTTTATGAACAAGAAGCCTCATTTCTCACGCACAGTGTTAAATCAAGAATGCTTTTCCCAACACGATCTTCATATAAATGCCCAGATCATTCTTAAGATGACAAATGCATTTTCTATGCCTGAAATGAATTCTTAGAACATACAGATCTGGGTTACAGTAACAGAATCCTAAATAATTATGGATTATAATAATAAAGACCAATCCCATAAGAACTTAACTGGAGAATCAAAACTCTAACATAATTATAGGACTGTAGTTTATTTGTAATTTATGGGGAAGTGTTTAAAAATTCATTAGAGGTTACTTACCCACTCGTAATAAATTGTGGTGTATTTGTGTAATGCCCCAGATAATCTTTTATCTGTTGATAAACATAATTGATCTTTTAATTGAGATTAAAGGCCTCTAGTGTGTGGTTTCACAAAGAATTCAGTATCAGAACCTGGCTGAGCAGTCCTGAGTTTATAATACTTTATTTTCTCCCTCATAATATACAAAATAAAAGTTGTAAGAAGGGCACATTTTGTTCCTGAGCCCCTTCCTGTGCCTGGATCAACCTGTTAGAGTTTTCCAAGGGGAAGCAGACTTCCCTGGCGCAGCAGCCTGCTCTGCTCACACAGATGGGAAAAGCCATTTGCTAACTGGGCTAGAACCTCTTCCTAATAATCCAGCTCATTTTTCCATGACAGATATTCCACCCGAGGAACTGGGAGCTCTTTACTAAAATTAACAAATCTCAGCCTCACCGTGCTCAAGGGAGCAGCAGCAGGGCTAGAAAAGCTCCTTTCCCTTCCTAATGAGGTGCTCTGAGCTTTGCAAAGGCACCCAGCAGTTGTAGCAGCACAACCACAACTAAATAAAAATAATCCCGACATGAGGGAGTGAGGGTTGGTGTGTCTGTGCCCCAGACAATGGGATGGAGAGCAGTAACCTGCAGGAATTCGGCTGGAATTCCAGGATATGGCATGTGCTCTTTGTAGGACCAAGGCAGGGGAGTCAGTGGGGCCTGAGTGACCCCAGGATGTGCCCAGCCACCCTCTGGAATATCTCCCATCCTTTCTGGCACTGCCTGGCAGGGGATTACGTGTATCATGTTAATCCCTTCTGCCAGCCTGGCAGGGAATTCCAGAGCTGGAAACCCTTCCCTTCACCCACGGAAGGGGGCAGAGGGAATGGCTGTGGGTCAGAGCAGGCTCTGGAATTGCATCCTGTGCTGGTTTTAGCCTTCAGGGTAAAATGTCTCTAACCTGAGCGGGGCTGTCCCACTCTGAGCTGGTTCCCAGGCTCGTTGCTCAGTGTTTCACAAACTCCCTCTGCCAGGTGCCTCTTTGCCTCCCTCAGCCACAGAGGGAAGAGACGAGTTTAGCCCCTAATCTCAAATTTTAGCTGGCTAATTCTGCCCTGGGTGTCGAGGCGGATGCACTGCGATGCCTTTGCTGTCAGCTCCACGCAGGGAATCCTGGCAGATTCCGTTCTGCAGGGTGGAATTGTTCTCCAAAGGGGCTCCAAAGCAGCTGGAGAGAGCTGGAACGCCCAGCTGAGCTGCTGTGTCCTCCCAGAGCTGAGCTTTGCCTACGGAAAGAGAAGCAAGGACAGCACAGCAAGGGATTGAAAGTCATTTTTCCGTGTTGGTGACCTCGGTCCCAGTGCCTGTGACCCGGGGTGGTGACAGCCTGTAGGGCCAGGGAGTTGGCACACCCCCAGATGTCCCCTGGGGCGTGCAGTGTCCACATCCTGTCCCCTTCCTGGATGGACAGTGTCCCGTGTCCTACGAATGCCAGCCCCTGGAAGAGGTGGTGGAAGAAGGGAGGACATTGCCAAGGTGCCTTGCAGCTCTCTGTGATGAAACACTGCCTGGCCCTGAACTCAGCTGCTCTTTATTTGATGTGCAGGGTGTCTTGGAGGCATTTCTGACCTCCAGGACAGGCAAGGTGCTGGCTGCACACGGGAGGTGGTGCCTGAGCCAGAAACAGAAGCAAAGGCATCATTCCCAGGGCACACGGTCCCAGGGCCAGCAGCACTGCCAGCATTCCTGCCCTAATCCCCAGCAAAGCTGCAGAGCTGGGTGTGCCTCTCCCCACAAGGCAGGCAGGCTGATTTCCCTGCACACACATCCTCCAGTCCCATGGAGATGGAAATCCATGGAAATCCAAGTTAACATTGTCACTCTGCGGGCAAACAGGGTGGGGAGCGTTCAGATAAAAGTATTTTTCTTTTTTTCCCCTGGAAAATGGCACGTTATCAAAACAGAAACCTGTGGGAGTGCTCTGGTTGAAGTGACTTCTGCTAGGGATGGACTTTCCAGGGAAAGAAAGCACCATCCCAGCCTCGCCTGCAACTTGGTGATGTCCCATGTGTGCAAAGCCTGGTTTCGAGTCTTGAGCCTGATTTGGGTCAGGAAACTGCATTTTCACATCTTGCTCAACAAGTCCACTGGCTGAGCTTTGGCCGTTTCAATCAGCTCCTTGCAGACATGTTTGCTTACTTATTCCTTTGTTTAGAAAAAGAAAAAAAAAAAGGCCTCAAGAAAACCCCATTTGGCTCAAGCACAGAATGGGAACAAAATGTTTCTCTCACTGGGAAAAACATTTCCTGGCCAGCTTTGTTCAGGCCAGGGGATCACGGGAGGTGTGGGACCAGCAGGGCCATGGGCACGTCCTGCTGTCCTCTGTGGGGTGGCAGCGTCCCAGGGAGGGACAGGAAGGACACACAGCCACCGACAGAGCCTCCCTGCAACTTTCTGCTTTATGCAAGAAGGGAAAATGAGAAAAAAAAAAAAGGGTTAATGAATAATTCAAAGCTGGAAGAGGCCTGTCAGTCACTTCTAACAATAACAAAGTATAGGTAAAGTAAAATACTGCAAGAAATTTTGTTTTAGTATAAAAACTGTCGAGAATGGGGAGTTTTCCTCTGGTGTCACCTTTTCTCCATCCCTGCCTGGCTCCTGCCTCCCTGTCCAGCCAAGGTTTGTCCCTGCTGCCTCTGTGGCCATCCAGCCCCAGCTCCAGCCTGTCCTGCTGCTCTTCCCTCAACCTACCTGAGTGAAAAGCTCCTCAAACACATGTTCAGACAGCAGAGGAGAGCAGGACATTTCCTCCTTGTGCTGGAAACATGGGAGAATAAAGGGAAAAGAACACTCACCTCCCATCCCACGGCTGCAGGAGCTGGAGTGTTCCTTTAAAATTCAGCGTGGAGGAATGGCTGATGTTCCAGCTCTTTGTGTTTCCTCTCTGAGGTGGTTTTGGAGCATCTCCTTGTCGCTGTTTGACTCGAATCCTTTATTTCTGAGCCTGCCTGGGGAGATCCTTACAGCTTATAAATATAATGTAGGCCTTGGGCCCGCACAGCTCTTACAGAGAATTAACTGGTTTGGAGCAGCAGCCAGAGTTCTGAGCCAAGAGAACAAAACAAGAGCAATGGTAAGGAAAATAAATAGCCATCAACAAAAGGAGACAGGCACAGGGTTTGATCACTGCTTTGTTCTGCCAGAGTCTGTGGCAGGAAGACAAAGATATCCACCTAACGGGGAAGAAATCCCTGAGCCAGGTTTCATCCACACACAGCATTTCAGGTGAGGGAAATATTCCAGCCCTTGGAGGTACCTTCATCCAGACCTTCTCCCTGCCCTGCCCTTCCTCAGTCAGAGGCCAGATTTCATGTGCAGGGCTTTCCTTTGCCAGAGTATGAACTTCAAAGTGTGAGAAAAAATGGGTTTCAGCCAGCGACCAAGAATGCTCGTTTTATTTATTTTAGTTTGGATTCTAATTCCCTTCTTACTCTTTCTCTCTCCGTGGGGATAAAGCAGGATTTTCTTACCACTCAGACTGGGAATGAGAAGCATGGTCTGTGTCCTGGTGCTCTGCAGACATTCCCTTCCCACTGGAGGTTCCTGCTCACATCTCCAAGGCACCATCCCAGCGAGAACTGACTCAAACAACGGGAGTGGAGGGAGGGAGGGAAGCCTTAAAGGGAGGAAAAACACAGAGAGGCCTTGACAGTGGCAAGGCAGCAAAACCACGAGTGGTTTGCATTAATCCAACTCCATCCGTGTCAGAAGTGTTGGGGTTAATTCAGCCAACAGCACAAGGCTGGAGCCCTGTGCTGTGAACTCTTTAATTTGGCACCAGAGTGGCACCAGTTTATCACTCAGCTCTTACCATTTCTTAGACTGAAGGGGTTTAAAGCCAACGTTATAAATGCTGCACCTCTCCTGCTGCCTAATCCAAACTGGGGGGAGGTTTGGATCAGCCTTCCTGCCTGTTTCCTCAGCCCCTGGTGGCTGCAGGAACCACAGAGCAGGCTGAGATGTTCCCCCCAGCACTGCCCTGCAAGGCCAGTGGGGAGAGGCCAGCCCCAGATGTGCCAGTGCCAGTTCAGCCCCAGATGTCCCAGTCCCAGTTCAGCCCCAGGTGCCCCAGTCCCAGTCCCAGTTCAGCCCCAGGTGCCCCAGTCCCAGTCCCAGTTCAGCCCCAGGTGCCCCAGTCCCAGTCCCAGTTCAGCCCCAGGTGCCCCAGTCCCAGTCCCAGTTCAGCCCCAGGTGCCCCAGTCCCAGTCCCAGTTCAGCCCCAGGTGCCCCAGTCCCAGCCCAGCCCCAGCTGTCCCAGTGCCCGTCCAGCAGGGCTGCACAGCCCAGCAGTGATGTGAGTGTCATTAATCATGGCACAGTTCTTTCTCCCCGTTGCAGATGCCACAGGAACGTGCCCAGCCCTGCTCTGGCTGGGCTGCCACAGCTCTGTCAGATTCCACAAGTAAATGCTCCTTGTCTCCATGGGGCGAGCAGTGGGATCATCCCTGGTTTATACCCTGGCTCCAAAGTAAACCAGCACGAGCTCCATGACTCAGTGCAGCCATGAGGCAAAAATAGCAGGCTGGTGTGCTGAGATGATGGGGAGAATCAAAGGGACACTGTCTCCCAAAACCGAAATGTCTGCAAACGAGCTCTCAGCCAGCGCGGGGCCAAAAGAAATGTTTCATCCACGGACTTATTTATTTTCGAGATCTGAAAGGAAGCAGTTGCTGAGGACAAGTGGACATTGTGCTGAAGGTTTGAGAAACGAGACAGGGTGGCACAAAGACACTGATAGTGGAGCTGCCATCACTGATCTGCATTGTCCACGCCAAGAGGGACTGAATAAAACTTGAACTGCAGCCAGGGGAAGTGAATAGAAGGGAATGGGGAGATTCCCACTGCCCTTAATGAGTTTTGGCTCTGAACCTTCGTGAAGAAACATAACTAGCAGTGAATAAACTGGATTCTAAAAATCCTTTCACCTTTGACAGGACAGGCTGGAATTAGTAATGTGACAGAGGGAATCTGTCTACGATGCAGTTTCTTTTCCAAAGGTGGCCGTGTCCCACATGGAATAGAAAGGCTGAGCTGTGAGTGTTGTCCTTGCATGGGTCAGCAGCTGCAGCCACCAGGCTGGAACCTCGGAGCAGAAATCCCAAACATGCCCTGGCTCCATCCAGCACCTCTTCCAGCCTCCTCTGTCCCCTTTCCCATCAAGGCCAGTGGAGGTGTCACACCACGAAGAGCAGCTGTGAACAGCCCTGAATATAAACTGAAAGTTCTGCAGGAAAATAAGCACCTGTCTCAAGGCTGTGGCGTTTTCTCTTGCTGGAAGGACTTGGTGCAGCCCTGGGTCACAGCAAAAACAAGACATTGGCACAGTTAATTGGAAAATTGGGGAAGGAAATGCAAGGAGAGCTTATAGGATAGCAGGGCTCATTTATCTGGCCAGTTCCTGCTCACCCCAGGGGTTGGGTGTTGAAGGAAAGCAGAAGTATTTCATATTTGCTCATCATCCATGCTTTGAACAGGATCCAGTCTGAGGAGCCCATGATGGCTTTTGCAGGCAGGCAGAGCTGGATGTGAGGGCTTTTCTCAGCAAGGTCAGCGAGTGAGTCAGGGCAGGGCCAGGAATAGCACTCAGGAGCAGCCTGGCGTGGGGCTGGGGACAACAGGCCCTCCTTTGTCCCCCAGGAGCCACCAGCCCGGCCAGGGAGCCCTGCTCAGGCCCTTGCTGCAGCACGCTCTGCCCCTGAATTCCAGAGATAAAGCACACGTTTCTTGGATGCTCTTTCCCCAGAAAAAAGCTGGCGAGACCTTGCCATTCTCAGCGACTGCATTCTGCTGCTTGGCCTGTAAACAAGGTTGGATGTGCTCTTCCCCTTTCTTTTCTTTCTCCAAGTTTCTCCCTCAGCAGTCTCTTAAACTCAGTGGGATGCCAGATGTGGGATGGGAGGAATGATGTCCCTGTCAGGGCATCCTGGATCAGGGGTGGGATTCAAAGGTCAGCTGTGCGTTCCTGGGAAAGCCACTCGCTGTCCGTGTCCTGTTCCTGGTCTGCAGAGCTGGGCTGAGGATATCTCCACGTTCCCATCAGAGCTGAGCTCCAGATGTGCAGTGACACAGCCACCGAGGGCTGAGGGTGTCCTGCACAAGGAGCCTCAGCCTGGCAGGATCCCAGATTGGGAATGTGCTTTGGGATCAAACAGGAGAAGGATGTCACTGCAGCCTCCCGTGGCACCCTGGCGTGGGGGTGAGCCCAGCTGGTCCTGGAGCTGCACTCCAGTAAAACCTGGATTCCACGGCTCCAGTAAAACCTGGATCCCACGGCTCCAGTAAAACCTGGATCCCACGGCAGGGAATCCTGCTTGTTCCTGCCCACGGTGTTCAGTAACAGGTGAAGCTCACAGGTAAAAAAATGCTGCTCCTCTTTTCTTAAACTCTGTGCAAACTCTGTGCTCTCTGCAGGCCAGGCACCTGCATCTCCCAGCATTTAAAGAACAAACAGGGATTTTTAAGAAGCCTTGGTATCCCTAACAATGCTACAAGGCTCTTCTGTACAGAGGTTCTTTGTCTTCTGGGCATCAGGAAGAATGAAAATACTGCAGGGATTTCCTACTCTGAATGACAGAGGTGGGAAGAGCAAGGGCTTTCAGTAGGAAAACAAGGATTTAAAAATCAGCAAGGTGGGCTCTGAGGACTGGCTTGTGCATTTCTCATCTCTGCTTCCCTCTCTTATCATCTCCTTGTCCAAGCATTTGTCTCAGTCTGCTGCTGTGCTCAGCACTGAGGGTTGAGATCCACCTTTTTGCTCGTACTTCTTTCAGATAAGGGTTACATTCACAGCCTGGTTTAAAAAGGAAACCACACCATGAAACTGCTGCTTCATCCTTTTTCTCTTTGCTTTAACTCCTCAAGCCAGACTTGCTGCGTTTCTCCAGGCAGTGCTGAGCCCACGCTGGCTGCTGGAGGGATTTTCTGCAGTAAAGGCACATTTGCTCTGGTGCTGTGTGTCTCTTGTTACTCAGAGGTTTGCGGCAGCAATTAGTAGGTCACAGAAAACTTTCTCTTCTTCTCCAGAGTCCGGGGACATCCTCAGATTTATTGCCTCTTGCTCTGGCTTCATCCAAGGTGGGAGTGCTTGGTGAAAGTGCAGGCTCAGCTGTTTTTCAGGAGGGGCCCAAAGGAGATCTCCACTGGGACTGCTCTGGGTTTGCCTCAGTCCGCACTCAGATTTCAAACAAAAAGGACCAAACCTCTGAAAAAAAAAAAAAAAAGTTGGGCAGGAGGGGAGGACTTGCACTTCTCTGTGTCCACACAGTGTGTCACCCTTACTCTATGCGGCAGTGCTCTCATTTACCGTCCTGACAGGACCACGAGTGGCTTTCAGAGGAGCAAACTTCCCTGGGCTGCTCACGGTCCGTAAGCTGGCACCGGGCAGGTGGCATTTCCCTGGGGACACCCTCAGCCTGCAGAAGGGTTGAGCTGGCAGCTTCTTTTGAGGCAGCAATGAGCCACCGAGGATTCCTGCCAGCACCCGTGGGTTGAGAGGGCTGTTCCGAGGCCAAGATCTGCCTCTTCCTTCCCAGCATTATCCCGGAGCACTGAGGAAATCAGTTGTCCTCTGAGTCTTTCCTTCAGGAAAGTTTCCCGTTTCCACCTGCTGGAGCCAACGGTCGGGAGCACCAAGGCTGCCAGAGCCTCTGCAGGAAGATTTCACTGTTCCTTCCTCATAGCAACATCCCTCCCCTTTCCTTGATGCAGGTGATGATAATTCACGTGGGAAAGGCAAAGTGCAGGATTTAAAAATGGCCACGTTTCTCCTTTCCAGGGAGACACAATGACTGGAGGTGTGCAGTTGTGGGGGTGCAATTTGGCACATTTCTGCTCTCCACCCGTGCTGGATTTATCACTCCAGCTCTGCAGGGTTCTGTTGCTCTGTTAGAGGCACACTGAGGTGCTCCCACCACCTTTGTGGGACTATTTCAGGAGTAAGGGACTCCTCAAAATGCATCAAGGTAGCAGAATCTGGCAGATGGAGACTGATACAGAGATGTTACAAAGAGCATTTCACAAGGTAATTTCTGCCAGTTTTATCTGCTGTATTAAAATTTAATAGGCATGAAAGCACCAAGGTTCTGTAGAGAAATCTAACACTGCTTTATAGAAATTGTTTTAAAGATATAAGCGTTTTCTGTGCTTTCTACGAGTGGAGATTGGCACAATCAGAAATTGTGCTGCTGTATGTGTCTGTGCCATAAAATTGAGTGACAGAGGAGTTGTCTGTCATGGGCTGCTGGAGTGAGGTCCCAGACTGTGGACTGAAGTCATCAGCTTGTGCTAAAACCTTGAGCATTCTGCTAGAAGAGTTTTTCTCCAGTTTTTTCCAGTGAGTTTTTTCTCACTCTAGAAGAGTGTTTGCTCCATAAACATCAAAGTAGGGCTACAGCTTGATGGCTGAATAATCACAGAATCAGAGATTCATTGAGTCATCATGGTTGGAAAAGCCCTCAGAGACCATGGAGTCCAACATTCCCCCAGCATGGCCACGGCCACCACTGCCCCGTGTCCCCAAGTGCCACATCCCTGTGACCTTAAATCCCCCCAGGGATGGGGACTCCACCACTGCTCTGGGCAGCTGTGCCAGGGCTGGACAGCCCTTTCTGTGAGGAATTTTCCCAAATATCCAACCCGAGCCTCTTCTGGAACAATCTGAGGCCATTCCTGTCCCTGTTCCCTGGGAGCAGAGCCCGAACCCCCCGGCTGCCCCCTCCTGTCAGGGAGTTGTGCAGAGCCACAAGGTCCCCCTGAGCCTCCTTTTCTCCAGGCTGAGCCCCTTCCCAGCTCCCTCAGGAGTCCTCCAACCCCTTCCCCAGCTCCATTCCCTTCCCTGGACACGCTCCAGCCCCAAAATGTCACTCCTGAACTGAGGGGCCCAGAAGTGCCCCTAGGACTGGAGGTGTGGCATTGATCACTTCCCTGCTGGCCACACTCTTGCTGAGACAAAACCATGTTGTAATGAAATAATAGCATCCTTCACAAAATAATAGCATCCTTCAGATCCCTTCTCCTTGCCCTGGAAACCCAGGCTGGATTTCAGAAGTCCTTTTGACAAGTAAAGTCATGGCATCCTCACAGCTCTGATATCAGCTCTGTTCTGTGTGATTTGACTGTTCTTTGTCCTCTTCCCTGAATCAAGAAAGCAATGACAACTCTGGATGACAAGGGAAATATTCCAGGGTCAGCTGCTAATTTTTGCTTTTTGCCATCCAGTTTGGCAGTAGCTTATTACAAACGTTGGCCTGCACAGCAGTTGCAGAGATTCTGCAATGGTTTGCAATGTTGTGGTGGTGAAGAATTATTTACTGCTTCAATCTCACAGCAGCACTGATGTCACTCTTCCACCCCCACCAAAGACAAAAACAAGGTAGGGGAAATGGTCTGGGAAAGGAGGGAAGGCATGGATCTCATTTTAACAGTGAGTGTGAACACTTCCTTACCCTGGGTGAGCCTCCTTTCCAACATCCCCATCCCTCTGGCAACCGTAGCAGTCGCTTCCACTGGAAAGCCCTTTTATTCAGCCCCACTCCTACCTTTTTTTAGTGCAGTTAGCAGCTGGAAATCAGGAGGGGAGCCAGGAGCATGGCAGCAGCAGCTCCCCCTGTGCCTCCAGGGCTGCAGGGACGGAGCTGCTCCCAGCAGAAAGGCAGCAGATCTTCCCTTTGGCTGCCACATTCCTCCTGCTCTTTGCACAGGAGGGGAGGACACGCTACTCAGAGACCTTGCCTGTGGATGCTTGTGGTAAAACAGGGAATATCTAAGGATGCCAGCAGGAAATAAAGACTCCATCAGGAACAGAACACAGGAGTGGGTGAGGGAGAGGCAGCTCCCAGAAATGTTCCCCATTCAGCACAAAAACATTTGAGAACATGGGATCATCCCCAGTAGATCCTGTCAGAGATTCATCCCCTCCATCACCCTGCTGCTGGGGGCTCAGTTTGGAGGCATCAGAAGGCAGTGAGGAAATTGTCTTTTGCAGGGTTGGTTTCCCAGCCTGGGAGTGTCTGGCACAAGCTGCCAGAGAGGTGCTGTCTTCTGGCTTAATAATCCTGGTGCCTTTTCTGTGGCCTTCCCCACGCTCCTCTAGAGGACACATGATGCCTCTAATACCCACAGCAAGGTTTTCCAGAGCAAGGTGCACACAGGAACCTCTCCTTTGGCTTCCTTCCAGCATGTCACCTGCTGGTTGCATTTGCTGCTCCTCAAGGCTCTCAGTGCAGCTCTTGTTGCCTCTTCACCCTCCTTGAATTTAAAGATCTATGTCATTCCCATCTTCAGACTGGCAACTCACAGTTTGCTTGGCCATTGCTGGTATTGAAGCTGTTCCATCTCACTTCATTATTTTTTTTTTAACTTTTTCCAATGGAGTTTCTAACTTGATGCTGGTAAAAGAAGCAATTACTTCCTCTGCACCCACAGAACAAAAAACCCAAGCAGTGATGGAGCTGGCCAGTCAGTTGACGTGGAGAAGGTTTTGGCCTCCATAAACCCCTTATATATTCCAGGAGAACAGTAGGCAGCTTCCCATCAGCCAAGGAAACGAGAAGCAGAGCAGAACTCCCTCTTGAAGCCATCTGGGAGAGGTTCTGAGACAAATTTCCCAAGTGCCTGGGTCTGTTTATCCCTGTGCTCAGCTCAGGTGTTGTTTTCACCCACGCTCACACTTTGTGCAGGGGGCTTGAGGAAGCCACTTGTGCATGACAGCCCCAGCAGAGAGCTGAACCCCTCATCCAGAAACTCCATCTCCCCAGCCACAGCCCTGCAGAACTCCATTCTCTCTCCTTCCCCTTCCATCAACTGAGCTGTGCAGCTTTTCACCCCAAAGGCAGCGATTTTAGGGTCCCTCCGTGCTGAGAAGCTCAGCCTGAGGTGCCTCAGAGATCAGTCAAAAAAGCTGTTTGTCTCTTTCTCGTTCTTTTAAACACTCTCAAGACGAGCATGTAAATTCCCACAGGTGAATCCCAGCCACAGACTGTGGGATGAGCCCACAGTTCTGACATGGAAATCACGATGGACACCTGAGAGTGCACCTGACTGGGCTTTCACTCTCACCAGAGTGAAAAACCCCAGGTTTTATCCTGGCCACGGTTACCAAGGGCTGCCTTGCCCTCTATTCCTGCCTGCTCTGACAGTTAAAAGCAATGCTACAGATGATTAAATCATTTCTCTCCTCAGCTGCCTGTGGTCTTTGGCCACGTGTTGTCCCCAAGAGCCATCATATAGGAAACTCCAGGGAAAATGGGAAAGCTGCTTATTTTTCTTGGCGTCCCAATGATTGTTCTGGCCAGGCTGAGCCCAGTTTTGTGTGTGTGTTTATGTCACGCTTTATTATTTGCACGGCCAGCCCTGGTAAGGGTTTCAGGGGCTGGTGGTTTTGTAATTTGTACAGCTCTTGCTCTCTCTGCCTTTGCTGCTCTCCGCTGGAGCTGTGGCTGCTTCCTTTTTTATGGCCACTTCCTCCTGAGGGAGCAGTAATTTATGGTCAGAGGTTAACCTCATTTGCTGAAGTATCCAGCTCCTGTGCCAATAGATCTATAAAAATGGAGAGCGGGGATGAAAAGATGGGAAATAAATAAACCAGATATTCTTAAATGACACGCAGAGCCATTCTTGTGGAGACACAGAAACAAAGGAATTCCTGCAGTGGCTGAGATCAGGATCAAACCCAGTGTTCTGCCTTTGTTGGTGCATTTGCTCCCTGAGCCCAACGTGCAGAGATGGACACCTTGGGGCAGAACATTCCCAGGTTTTTACAGAGCTCTGTGCAGCCCTGGGCCCTCCCCTGGTGTGAACAGCCCTGCCAAGCCCCTGACTGGGACGAGATTTTGGGATAACACGGTTCCACGGATCAGCTGGGCATAAAGATGCTCCTTCCCAAATCTGTGTGGGGGGATCACACCAGTGTGAGGGCTGTGCTGACTCCAGGGGTTGGTGACTCTGGCTCTTGGAATCACATGGAGGTGCCAGGTGCTGATGTCAGGCCTTGGGGTTTGTTTCAAGGTGGATTCCAGCTTTTGTGTGTCTGCGTGAGCTGGGAAATGGGATTGCTTTTCCTTCCAAGATGTACCAGAACTTTATCACTGACATGGAAGGAGGAAACGGAATAAACACTGGATTCTTCAGGCTGGGACAGCAGCCACAGGCTTTCTGGCCTTCCTCACAATGAGGTTTTGGGCTGCTGTGCACACTGCTCTGTCTCCTGGTTGCAAGAGGGGCTTCTCCAAAGCTTGTCCTCTGTGCAGGGTCCGGAGGTGGCTGAGAGCCCTCAGGACTGTGCCAGCCTTAGGGCTGGGCCTGCAAAACTGCAAACATCCCCCGAGGTCTGGGATGTACTTCATCTATTTCATATTTAGTGTTTTTATATATTTCTGTCTCATGTTTCCATGGTATTTCTACAGTTCATCCTTTTTGTTTGTTTGTTTGTTTGTTTCTAGACACGGAATGTTTCTGCGATGCTCACAGGACTTCCAAGGCCTGTACTGAGCTGAAAATACTACAGAATTTATTTCCACTTACATGTTCCATCCTCCCCTTCCTGACACTCCAAATTCATCATGAAGCAATTATCTAAGAGCTCATCACTGGTCCTGGTGCAGGGTCTGCAGGTTGATTGACAGCTGTCAGGAATGGCCTGTTCTGAGATCCCCCACACCTCACCTCACCTCACCTCCCCTCACCTCACCTCACCCACCGACCTCTGCTGCTGCCTGATCCCACATGGAGAGCTCTTTGATCCCTCATGGAGAGCTCTTTAATCCCATACAAAGAGCTCTTTGATCCCACATGGAGAGCTGTTTGTTCCCTCACAGAGAGCTCTTTAATCCCACATGGAGAGCTGTTCGATTCCCCATGGAGAGGCTGTTTGATTCCACATGGAGATCTCTTTAATCCCTAATGGAGATCACTTTAATTNGAAATCTCTTTAATCCCATAAAAAGAGCTCTTTGATCCCTCATGGAGAGTTGTTTGATCCCTCGTGGAGAGGCTACTTGATTCCACGTGGAGATCTCTTTAATCCCTCACGGAGATCTCTTTGATCCCTCATGGAGAGCTGTTTGATCCCCCATGGAGAGGCTGTTTCCTTCCAGGTGGAGATCTCTTTAATCCCTCATGGAGATCTCTTTGATCCCTCATGGAGATCTCTTTGATCCCGCACAGAGAAGCTGTTCATTCCCTCATGGAGATCTCTTTAATCTCATACAAGGACCTGTTTAATCCCTCATGGAGATCTCTTCAATCCCATACAGGGAGCTGTTTGTTCCCTCTTGGAGATCTCTTTAATCCCATTCAGGGAGCTGTTCATTCCCTCACGGAGATCTCTTTAATCCCTCATGGAGATCTCTTTAATCCCATACAGGGAGCTGTTGGATCCCTCAGGGAGATCTCTTTAATCCCTCATGGAGATCTCTTTAATCCCTCATGGAAAACTCTTTAATCCCATACAGGGAGCTGTTGGATCCTTCATGGAGAGCTCTTTAATCCCTCATGGAGATCTCTTTAATCCCTCATGGATATCTCTTTAATCCCATACAGGGAGCTGTTCATTCCCTCATGGAGATCTCTTTAATCCCATACAGGGAGCTGTTCATTCCCTCATGGAGATCTCTTTAATCCCATACAGGGAGCTGTTCATTCCCTCATGGAGAGCTGTTTCCCCCATCCAGTGGCACTGTCTCTCCACTGATGTCTCCTGGTGGCCCCAAGAGCACGTGATCACCATTCCCAGTGCTGTTTATGGATTGGTAGATCAGTTCCTGGAACTAACGATGGCTCAGGTGCACCAAGCCACCAGAAGGCTGTTCAGGGAGGTGAGCAGGGCTGGAATAACCCAGAACTGTGGGGCTTGGATTCCTCCCTCCTCTTTTCCCCTGCTGGGGGTGTCTGGGACAAGCTCCTGGCTCCCAGCCCCGCGTAGGTGTCCTGTGTGTGTCAGCCAGGCCTGGCCTCAGCTCCCACGGGGGTGAGGAAGCCACTGCTGTCCCCTTGATGCCTGATTTTGGCTCTGGAGCAGATGATCCTGTGAGCACCTGCTGGCCCGAGCAGCTCCTCAGCCGTGGCTGGCTCTGCAGTGCATAAATCACTCCGTGTGCTCCTCATTCTGCCCCCCAAAATGGGCTCCACGTGCCCAGGCAATCATTTCAGGCTGCAGGAGTCACGTTTGGCTAAGATGAGCTGGCAGCTTCCCTGAGACTGAAAGAAAATATTTAAATGTAATAACAAGCGCTATAAAGCCTGGCTTTAAATAAATATTAGGCTTTGACACCAACTGGAAGAAGCCAAATTTCCAGCTGCCCAGGAATGTCATCTGAGGTATTTGGCTCACTTCATCTCGACAATTTAAAAATCATTTGGGCTGAAAAACCCCCAGAGTGCTGTCCATCAAAGGGATTTTGAAGATAGGTTCAGACTGTGCAGGAAAATCCTCTAAGGCTGCGGCCCAGCCTGGGCTCTGCTCCTGGCTGCTGGAATCCCCTCACCCCAGCACCTTCTCCACCCTGCTCCAAACCCTGCCCTGCCTCAAACAGGCTCTCCAGAACCTGAGGCAGAGGGGTGACACCAGACCCCGACCCCAGCCCTGCGCAGAATTCCCATGAGCAGCGTGTTTTGGGGTCACTCCTGGCTGTGGTTGTTTCCTGGCACGCCCTGGCAGTTATTTTTGGGTGAACTGCCCCGTGTTCCGTGTTTACTGATGGGAACAGGGTGGAGATGCTGCTGCACACAGTGATTATAAATAAATTCCACATCCTTCCAGCAGCGGATAAAGCGACTCCCCTGGTCTGAGCGAAGTGGCTCCAGGTCAGCTTTCAGAGCACCCAAACTGCGTGATCCATGGTCTGCAAGATTCCCTGGTGGCAGACAGAACATCCTGGAAAAAAACCCAAAGCCTAAACAAAACAGCCTCCAGCGAGCTAAATACAGGGATACACAGGAAAAGCTTTTAATCTGGGATAGACAGTCATAATTGTCTTCCTCTGCCTGAAGAAAAAAGAGAATCCTATAAAACATTTTATTGCCCAAGATGCTGTCTGATAATGGGAGAGGGGAAGTGGGATAGGAGGGAGCACCCTGTGGAAGAATGGAATCCTGGGCTTGGATGGAGGACATTAATACAGAACAAACCTCCTGCTCATAGAAAAACAGGCACAATTCCTCCAGGAGGGTTGCAGATGAGCAGCATCAATGTTGCATTTAATTTTCTTTCCTCTGTCGTGGACAGTTGTTTTCCCCAGGATCGATAAACACTTCAACGCTGGGAATCCCACCAGGGGAACAATGAACTGTATTAAAAATGTAAATCCCACTGAAATAAAAGCACTGGGAAACACCAGGTCAGCTCTACAGAGACCAGAGGGGGAGATCTGGGGCTCGTGTCCATGTGGAAATTGTGCTCAGGTTGTCTCTGGGGCATTCAGGAGAGGTTGGGCTCTTTTTCCATATCTTAGGATTGGCTTTTCCCCCTGTGAAATGCCTCCAGAGCAGCTTCACCAAGTCTCTGTGCATTACCTTTCTTTCCAGGGCTTGCAGTGAATATCTGTGTGGCTCTTGAGCTTGAATTTCAGGGTCTTGATTTGACCACACAACATTTCATTTCATTTTATAGTCAGGGTAAAATCTGGATCTTGAGGTTGCCTCTCTCATCTTCCTCCGGTTCCTACGAACTCTTCCAGCTTCCTCCAGTCAGAAATTCCTGCCAGCTCTTCCAAGGGTGTTTTGTGCACACAAATCAAGGTTTCATACCCGGATCCTGGCCTTAACAGCACCCACACATCCCTAAACGAATTTCTAGCAGCAGCAGCAATGCCTCATTCTAAGACAAATGCAGGCAGATGTGGCTGAAGCTGAAGGGGAGCATTAAATGTTCCTTTTTTAGCGAGGCTGGGCACGATGGAGCAGCCAAGCACTCCGTCAAAGTTGTTCATGTGAGCTCTGCTCTGATGTCCAAGAGCTGAATTCCACCCCCTGTACCTCGAGATGGCTTTTTCATCACCACCCTTCCCTCCTGAACAGCTTTGTGGCGTAATAATTTCAGCTGTACAAGGAGAAGGAAAAAGAAGAAGCAGAACAAAACCTTGAGCCAGATCCTCACCTGAGGCAGCCTTGGTAAGAGGAGCCAAACCTTCCCCAGCCCTGTGTCTGTTTATCATCAAGGCAGGAGCTGCTAGCAAGGTGTGAAAGCCTCTACAAGCAGAGAGACAGGCAGCTGCTTTTTTCTGCTTTTTTGTCAGCTCGATTACTTCTTCATCCTAAACGTGTGTAGCGTGTTCAGGACACTTCTCACGCTGGAATCTGAAGGCAGAGCATGAACCTTTATAAGCTTCAGGAGGGATTTCAGCTTTCCCTTGATTTCCTATTTTACCTCTTGTTATGTGTTCCACGGCAGCGTGGCAGGAACGACGCATCGTCCCTCTGCAAGGCCTTTTATTTAATGACTTCAAAATGCTTTGAAACCATTTGACTTTATAATAAGAACTGGGTCAGTTCTGCCTTCCTCATTTTGGAGATGAGGACAAACAGGTAAAGAGGTTAAATGGTTTGCCCTGCAAAAAGGAAATGTATGTGTAGCACACTTTGGAGGAGGGCTTCAAACTTTTGGCTCTGTTACCTCTGTACTCACCACAGGAATGAATTTCCTCCTTCTGTGACCATTCCTTCCTCTGTGATCATTGGCAGTGAGGCTGCCAGCCAGAAAATTGCAATTAAAGGGATCCCAAAGAAGAGCAACAGCCCGAAGCTGAGGGTTGTCTCTACAGCAGACTGGAGGGAGGATTTAGGGGAGCTTTTCAAAGGGAATGGGGCTGGTTCACTGAAGCAACTGCAAAAGGTGTCAGGGCCTCCCGAAGCAGCCTTGGCCCTTGGGAATACAGGGACAGCAGGTCAGATGTAACTGAACAGCATTCCAATAAAGCCTCAACAAAATATCTCAGGAAGCTTAAAAAGAGAAAAACAAACGCGTGATTTTGCTACAGCATCTTCGAATTACAAAAAGAATAATCTGCATTTATCTGCTTCCCGTCTGTGGCTGGTGCAAACTGGGATGTCCTCCACAACGCCAGCGTTCAGTCACGGAGTACCTCAGGATTTCACGAGGGGAAAAGTGCCTTTTAAAAAGAACCCCATGGCCGTTCCTTCAGTGACCTCTGCCTTGACATCTGCCTGCATTTGACCTTCCAGCCGAGTCTGCATCACGTCTGCTTTTAATGACCAGGTTTTGAATTATGCAGGAAAGTTCCCCAATCCGGTGATTCCTGTGGGATCAGCTCAGTGCCACTCCAATCAGCATGAAGTGCTTTTGACAGCAATATAAAATGTGCCATGAAGGCCTTCGAGGAGAGCCCTCTGACAGAAAAGCACTCTCAGACTGAAGATGGGCAAATCCACCCCCCTAATGTGTTGATTTTGTTCCTGCAGTTTTAATTCTTGCATTTATGAGCAGTGGGATGACATAGGCTGGGCAGCTGAGTGGTGTAAGGAGGGATAAATGGGCTGGAGCAGATTTAGGCACCACTGCTGATCCTGGGGACTCCAAAGCTTCCCCAGATGGGATCTCCCTGCTCCGACTGCATCCCCACATCCCCGAGCAGCCCAGCTGGATTGGGTGCTCCTGGTGCTCCTCAAAGTGCAACCACTGCTCCTCCTGCAGGAAACATCCACATCATTGTCTGTGTTCTGTAGCAGGGCACAGAAACCTCAGCAGAACCGGCTCAAGGATTTGTGTGAAATTTAAGGCCTAACACTGATGTGAACAAAAGCCCAGTTTTATTATCCTGACGGTTTTCCTGCCCTCTTGGTGGATAAGGGAGAAGATGAGGTCTCCAAAGGCACGACAGGTTTTCCTTCCTGTGGAAAAATCCATCCTCCCCAGCCAGGCACCCAAACCAAAAGTGGGATTTCTCATCCTAAAATAGAGAACGTCCAAGGAGGATGTTCCATCCAGTGTGTTCTTATCTAGACACTTACTGGAAGGGGAGTGATGGCAAATTCATCTGTGACTATTGTGGGATAGATATTTAAGAAGTGTCTCCATTTGCATGTTGGTTATAAATAATCATATTTTTAAATATCTCGAGTGTAAAACCACGCCGGGAATCCCTGATGTGATCCTGGTCAGTCTGGAGACACTGTGTAAAACACAGCACCTTTTTTTAGTTATCTCCAGGAATAAAGAGAGTGTGGGAGTTCTTGGCCAAGGAGATGAGGGATCAAGGAGCTGTTTGGAGCAATGAACTGGAACATTCCTGTGTGAGCAGGGACGAGAAGTAATTTTCAGTGAACCTGCAGGTTGTTTTTCTGTGGACAAAAATAAGGATTCTTTCCCTCGTGACAGTTTACCTGCTGTCCTTGCTGTGGTGCCAGCACATCTGGGCTGGGCCAGGACAGCATCAGGGCCTGGCCAGCAGCTCAGGATGGATTCATTTTCCTAAATTTTCACTCCTTAAATGCCCCCTGCACTCTTCTGGAGCTTTGCTTTGCGCCAGATCATGATCATTTAAGGGCAATAGCAATGTTTATTTAAAACTACTGCATCTCAAACAGCAGCAAAAAAAAAAAAAAAACCAAACCAACAAAAAAAACCCAAACCAAAACAAAAAAAAACAAAGACAAAACAATAACAACAACAAAAACAACAACAAAAAACCAAACCAAAACAAGAAAAATAGATGATATCTTTAAATTCCAATCTAGACAAAATTATTGAATTTGAATTAGTTCAATTTGTGTCAACAGGACAGAGCTCGTTGCTTCTTCCATGCTTTTTCTGTTCCCAGGGATGAGCCAGAGGAGACAGAGGGGATTTTTGGGGTGGAATCACCAATGAGCAGCAATTGAGGCTGGGAGGGAGCTCAGGCCTAGAGGGTTCAACCTCCCCTCAGGGCCAGCCCAGCTCCAGCTGAAATGTGATCATTGCTTTTGTAGAAATTTGGCAATTAGTCAAAATCTGTCCCTGCGCATCACCTGTTTGTTAAATATTTTCTCCCTCCTATTTTTTCCTCACTCAAATGTGGAGGGAGATGTGGGGAGAGGAGCATGGAGAGGAGGAGAAAACCAGGAAATCTGTGGAGGAAAGAGAGAGAAGGTGGAAGGCCACCAACATACAAGTTATTAACAGGGCTCAGGATGTGTTATTTTACTTGCAATAACCAAAGAAACCAGCTAATAAAGGAAAATTATATTTTTAAGGCAGATGAAAGGTAGTCAAGGAAACACAATATCTGCCCTTCTCTGCTGTCTAGCCTCAGGAAAAACACATCTCTGATACTGATGCCATCATGATAAAATCAGGGTTTAGGAATATCTCTACCTGTGCTGCTCGCAGATGATTGAAATGATGAGAACTGCTCCCACTTGTGTGGCAATTTCCATCCCTGTGCCTCTATTAACAGAGCCTCCCTGCCCGCCAGGGCCGGCCTTGTCTCAGGGAATTGGGTGCTCAAGGACCACAGGTTTCATTTAGCAGGGGAGAAAATGATCTGAAGAACCATCTGGGAATAAATTGCCTTGTCCGTGCTGCTTTCAGAGGGGAAAAGTGCATTAAAATTGAGATCTGGCTGCTGTTGTGAGCGGGGAGGGCTGAGGATAGAAACAGGAGCCTGCTGAGGGCCTTCTCCAGGCTTGGAGCTCCTGTTCCTGGCAGGGATGTGGGATGGACCTGGCATTCCATGTGGGATGGACCTGGCATTCCACGTGGGATGGACCTGGCATTCCATGTGGGACAGACCTGGCATTCCATGTGGGACAGACCTGGCATTCCATGTGGGATGGACCTGGCATTCCATGTGGGACAGACCTGGCATTCCATGTGGGATGGACCTGGCATTCCATGTGGGACATGTGGTGATGGCTGCAGGTGAGAGCTGCCAGCAGAGCACTGCCCTCCCCACTGGGCACAGGATCTGGGATCTAGGATTTAGGATTTAGGGTTTAGGATTTAGGCATGAATTGAAGATCTAGGGTGAATTGAAGATCTAGGGATGAATTGAAGATCTAGGGATGAATTTGAAGATCTAGGGATGATTTGAAGATCTAAGCATGAATTGAAGATCTACAGATGAATTGAAGATCTAGGGATGAATTGAAGATCTAGGGATGAATTTAAGATCTATGAATGAATTTAAGATCTAGGGATGAATTTGAAGATCTATGAATGAATTGAAGATCTAGGGATGATTTGAAGATCTAGGGATGAATTTAAGATCTGTGAATGAATTGAAGATCTAGGGTGAATTGAAGATCTAGGCATGAATTGAAGATCTAGGGATGAATTTAAGATCTATGAATTAATTTAAGATCTAGGGATGAATTTGAAGATCTAGGGATGATTTGAAGATCTAGGCATGAATTGAAGATCTACAGATGAATTGAAGATCTAGGGATGAATTCAGTGTCTAGCTCAGCTTTGTTTCACCACCTCTGTTCCCTCTTGGCTGGATAAGTCCCTGGGCAGGGATTTTTTTATTTTTAGGCTTGTGCCTTACACTCAGCTTTGGATTGATAGAGAAAACATCCCTTTTGGGTGGCTGACAGTCCCAAAACACCTCGGGATTGACTTGGAGGAAGAGAGGGAGGTCCTGGTGTGGGAACTGACTTCGGGTCACGTTTGAAGGGAAATATTTCCAAGTTTGAGGCTGATAAAGCTCCATTGTGACGCTCCAGTTTCCTTCCAGAGCTGCCAGCACGGCTCCAGCGGGGCTCGGAAGGAAACGGGGACGGGCTGGGGACTCACCCAAAAAACGCATGGAATATTTTACAGCTGAACTGAGGAGAGGCCACGGGGAAGCAGGGTGGGAAGGGCAGGCTGCTGGCACTGCGGGGATAACCGGGCAGGGAGGTGGGGGGACAGAGCTCGGCTGTAAAAGAGTTTCCTGAGCTCTCAGATAGGAACAGAAAGGTCATCACTGCCCTCCTCCTGAGGTGGGATTGCTCCTTGATGCCCTGCTGGCCGTGCCCACCCTGCCCTGGCAGCACCACCCTGCCCAGCAGCATCTCCTCGCTCAGCCAGAGCCAACAGGGCTGAAGGCAGGGAGCGCAAATCCCGAGGGCTAAGGACTGACAACGTGGTAAGATTTCCCCGGATAACACACTCAGACAGCACCAGAGGCCTCAACGCAGCTTTTTAATTTTTTCATGACATTTATGAATGGTTTTCTCCGGTTTGAAGAGCACCCAGCATTTCCACCCGGACGATGGCGACAATAACGTGGGAACACGGAGTGAGATAGCAGCAGTGAGTAATTCTCAGGGCTAATTACTCACACCCAGCTCTCCAGCCAGAGTGGATCCATCCCGAGTGATTCCCTGAACCTGCAGGACGCTCCCTGCTCCTGTGCTGCAGGAGCTGGGGCAGACAAAAAGGAATAAAAAGCAGTTCTATTCATTGAAGGGCCTTCAGGTACATTTTGGGCAGATGAACCCCCCCACAGGGGCTGCACCCAAAATGGACCACGGGTCACGGGGTTTCACATTTTTATATTTTTGTTTGGTCCATTTATATTTAGTTTGGTCCATTTGCATATTGGGGGTTAATCTTCCAGTTACAGCTTCAGGTAATTAAGTCATTTACCCCCAGTTTGCTCCCCCCAACTCACTTCTGTTTCCATCTCTTGGGGCCTGAGGCAATGAGGTGTCCTTGATTCCCAGGCCTGGAGAGGAATTTTTGCATCTGACCAAAATGAGAAAGCTGTAGCTAACTGTGGACACTGAAAGCTTGGTGGCAAAGAGATTTTCCAGTTTTCTGCTTGTCAGTGTGCATCCTCACTTTCTCACGGAGCGAGCTGAAAAACAGCTAGAGAGCTTTTGTAAATAATTCTGCTGTCTTGCACCTGTGAGATGTTTTGCACCTTGTTGTTGTTAATCTGAGGGATTGTTTGGGAATGGGTGTTTTAGGGTCTGGCCAATAAATCTGAGGGGTGGATGGCCAGGGATCCAATGACCTCATACCATCCCAGCGACCTAGGGTATAAAACCCATCTGTATATAAATAGATAAATTCATTATATCCTGTTCTTCCTGAGTTCAGCTGCCTCTTTTCTCCCCAGGTTGTGTCTAACTGCAACAGCTGACACTGTGTATGGAGTTTAGAGTGATGCACTAAAGAACTGCAGCATTACAAATACATGGAAAATAAAAAAGCTAAAATCCTAAGGCATCAGTCACAGTGCCAGGGATTGATCACTTCCCTGTACCTGACACAGAAATTCTCTGCTGGGGAGGACACACACAATTAGCAAACTGCTTTGAGCTCATCTTTTCCTCCTCAGCACCTCCCCTGCTTTCTCCTGAGTGATGCTGGAGTTCACAGTCCATCTCGCTGCCCCCAGAGTTACCCAGCCAGCAGGACAAGCACGTGGAGAGCAAATTATCCACAGCCAGCTGTGAGACCCCACAGGACTGAATCCTTCTGTGCCTCAGATTCCCCACCCCCAGGGGGAAAACCCCTCGAATTACCCTGGAAATGCTGCAGGGAAGCTGAGGTTTGCTGAGCACCTGGAGCAGCTGGTGAATGAATCCCAGAACCTTCCCGTGCCGTGTGGGTCCCCAAACCATCTGGTCCCACCTGCAGAGCTCGAGAGGAGCACATCAGACTGGAAGAATTGCTGTCTCCGAGTGAGAAATGTGGGATTGCTGGCCTGTCCCCCTGGCACAGCAGGGAAATGATCCCTGCTGAGGAGCAGAGGGGAGAGGGGGAGGAAAAATTGCAGTGGAAAAATGAGTTGCTGGAACAGGTCCCCAGCATTCGTCTTTGGTTCGTTTTTCCAGCTTAAACAAACATGTAAAAAATGAGATAAATGTGGAAAATGTTTATTCGATTTATTTTTTTGGATTTCAAATGCTCACACGATTAATCAAATCAGGCTGGATTGTGAGCCATGTGACACTGAACGAGTGACACAGAAATATCCCCAGCAACCAGGTAGGCAGTTTACAGTGAGGGTTTCAAACGAAACAGGGATTTTAACGAGGAATTCACATATTTGCCCCATCCCTTGAAGTGCTCCAGAGCAGGCTGGGTGGGACTTTGAGCAGCTCAGCCCAGTGGAAGGTGCCCCTGAGCTTGGCAGAGTTTCCAGGAGGATCTGCTCCATGCCCTTGCCAGGCACAGGTGAGACTGACTGGCCTGCAGTTCCCAGCTCTTCCTTTGCTCCCCTCTTTAAAAATGGGGTTATATTTCCCCTTTTCCAGGCAGCGGGGACTTCACTGGACTGCCACAACTTCTTGGATGTGATGGGAAGTGGCCTGGCCACTCCAGTTCCCTCAGGAGCTGTGGGTGAATCTCATCAGCCCCATGGATTTATGACCTCCAGCTTCCTTGGATGCCCCAACTTCAAATTCTCCCTCCTTTTCCCAGTCCCTGCCTTTGCCTTCTGGGTGTGGCTGGAGCTCTGTGTGTTCCTCTGCTGGGATGGGTCACTCCTGAGCCTGGAGAGGCTGATCCTTGGATCTCAGCCAGGCCCCTCTTCCCTCCGGGGCTTTGTCCCATGGGATTGTCCCAGCAGATCCCTGAGGGGCCAAATCTGCCCTCCTGAAATCCAGGATAAAGAGCTCACTGCCCCCAGGATCTCAGCTCCACCATCCCGTGCTCACTGCGTTTCAAACCAGAGTGGAACAGAAAATTCCGTGATAAAAGATTGGTGAGATGGACATTTCTGATGTGCCACGCAGAAATACGCTGTATTTCATCAAATTATTCCTTCACTTCAAGGAACAACATTTAAGCTCAGTAAGATTAGGAATTTAAACGACTTCAAGAGAGCTTCATTTCTCAGAAAGCACATTCAGGGACACGGTGACATTTAATTTCTTAGCAAACTGCAAAGCGAAGCTACAAAATTGGCCGCAATTAACATTTCCTTAAAACCTGGCTCCAGTTTTGCAGGGATACAGACAATGAAATCTCAGTCAAAGGAATAATTCGCTCAGTGACTTTGCCTCTTCATTTCTGCTCACAAAAGTTTTCTGAGCAGCTTCTAAACAGCTCCCAGTTTCCTGCAACACCCCCATTCTTTCCTGGGAGGTACCAGGTATTCATCAGATAAGTTTTATGAGTAATTCTCAGTCTTTCCTTGCTCAGTTCTATATTTAGATTTTCTGCTGCAGTGGCTAATCTTGAGGGGAGGCTTAGGTCACCCATGACTATTTCCATTCCCTGGCTGAGTGCAAACACACACAATTCTGAGCTCAGACTTCACTTCAAACACCCTCTAATTTCTGCTCATCTCCTCGTCCTCCCCAGCACTGGGCAGAAATGAATTGAAAAGGAAAGTGTACAAATATTAACTGACCTCAGCACCATTCTGGGCTGCTGGGGCAGATATTTGATGTGCTACACTCCCAGTTCTAATTTTAAAAACACAGGATACAAAAAGCTGAAGTGACATTTGGAGCGGGTGGTTGGAAACTGCCTCGCAACTTAGAACTTTGCTTTGTCTTTGGAGAGCAAGCTTAGATGTCCAGCTTAGACTGAAAGTCTAATAAAATGAGTGAAATGAGTCCTGTTTGAAGCCAAAAAAAATACCCCCAAAATCTCAGACAGCATCTTGTTGAAGGAAGTTTCCTATAAGAAAAAAAAATATCATTTTAGCAGACACATTTCAGCCTCTGGAATCTATTTTTGCATCCCTGCAAATACATCCTGACCCTCTATATTTTATCTGGGCTCAGCCCTACAATTTTGCTTTGATTTGCTCCCGTTCCTCCTCTTTCAGCATGGATCACACTGCCAGGCACAAATACCCATTTATATTCCAATGATCCCAGATCAGACCCACTGCTGGGTCTCCACGCTGCTGCCCCTCCATTCACAGCCAGATTTTAGGGGATAAACTCCACTTGAAACGGAGACGTGGCAGCTCAGGAGGTTTCCTGCTCTTATTCAGGGCTCCTCGTGGAATGCCAGCTCCATTCCCACTGCCTGGAAATGTCAGGGGCTGTGTGTCTCCACAGGGGTTCTCCGAATCCTCGCTCCCTGTTCCCAAATTTAGACGCTGAACATTGCAGGCTGCGGCGTTTGATTCAAAAGTCAACAAATAACGAGCACTTAGGGTACAGTTCCACACTGCTTTAGGACAGAAATTCTCCTCTGAGCTGTCAAAAACAAAGTGTTGGACAATTTTAGCTTGAATTCCTCACCTGAGGGGAGGATTTGGAGAAGGAGCCGGGCTGGGGGAGCTGCCCAAGCAGCAGGAAGGGCTGGGATCTGTTCTGTGGGGAAGGGGTCACACCAGACACCATAAAGGAGATTTGTGGGCCAGAGGACATCGGTTTGGAGGCCTGAGAGAGGAACCACAGCCATCCTGGGAGACCTGAGGGTTCTCCTCCCAAGCCTCAGCTCCACAACAGCTCCAGGCTGCCCCTTGGGGGGTGATGGACTGGGGGATGTGTGTGAGCAGTGGACACAAATCCAGGCTGGGAACCCAAATAACTGCAGTGCTGGTGGCTATCCCTCCATAAAAAATAACTGCAGTACTGGTGGTTATCCCTCCACAATAACTCACTGCAGTGCTGGTGGTTATCCCTCCACAATAAATCACTGCAGTGCTGGTTGTTATCTCTCCATAATCAATAACTGCAGTGCTGGTGGTTATCCTTCCACAATCNGTGCTGGTGGCTATCCCTCCACAACAAATCACTGCAGTGCTGGTGGCTATCCCTCCATAAAAAATAACTGCAGTACTGGTGGTTATCCCTCCATAAAAAATAGCTGCACTGCTGGTGGTTATCCCTCCACAATCAATAACTGCAGTGCTGGTGGTTATCCCTCCACAATAAATCACTGCAGTGCTGGTGGTTATCAGTCCATAAAAAATAACTGCAGTGCTGGTGGTTATCCCTCACAATCAATAACTGCAGTGCTGGTGGTTATCCCTCCACAATCAATAACTGCAGTGCTGGTGGTTATCCCTCCACAATAAATCACTGCAGTGCTGGTGGTTATCAGTCCATAAAAAATAACTGCAGTGCTGGTGGTTATCCCTCACAATCAATAACTGCAGTGCTGGTGGTTATCCCTCCACAATCAATAACTGCAGTGCTGGTGGTTATCCCTCCACAATAAATCACTGCAGTGCTGGTGGTTATCAGTCCATAAAAAATAACTGCAGTGCTGGTGGTTATCCCTCACAATCAATAACTGCAGTGCTGGTGGTTATCCCTCCACAATCAATAACTGCAGTGCTGGTGGTTATCCCTCCACAATAAATCACTGCAGTGCTGGTGGTTATCAGTCCATAAAAAATAACTGCAGTGCTGGTGGTTATCCCTCACAATCAATAACTGCAGTGCTGGTGGTTATCTCTCCACAATCAATAACTGCAGTGCTGGTGGTTACAAATCCACAATAAATCACTGCAGTGCTGGTGGTTATCCCTCCACAATCAATAACTGCAGTGCTGATGGTTATCTATCTCTCACTGCCACAGGCCAGGCTGGTGCAGGAACGGTGCAATTCCTGCAGGAATGGCTCCCAGAACCTTTGCCTGGATTTCTGCACTGGTCATGAGCAGACACGTGGTTCTGGTGGTTTCACTGAGGGCCACATCCCTCCCACCTGTTCAGATAAAGACCCGAGGCAGCTGAGGGAGCTGTGCATGTGCAAATCACTGTGCAATTCCTCGAGGGACCAAGGCTCTGTGTGCTGAGCCCCCTCCTCAGTGGCAGCACCTGCATTCATCCTTTCCTCAGGGTTTTACTAACCTGCAGTATTTTTTTCTGGGCTCTGCCACATTTTTCTACACAACTTAGAAGATTTGAGACTCGTGGTCACCTCTGTGCAGGGGCAGTTTGCTCAAGACCCCACGGGAGGGTTTGTGCTGAGCTCTTCAGCTACACTGCACTTGCTGTCCTCCTGTTTGTCTTTCTTTCCTCTTTCTGTTGTTTCCTCCAGTAGACCAAATCCAATTTATGCAAAAAAACTGTTTAGAAATGGCTCAGCTGTATCTGTGTAAAACAACCTGTGCAGGTGTCCCTGCAAAGCTGGGTTTAGCTTTAGCAGCTGCCTGGCTGCTTTAGGTTGTTTACTGGAAGTTTCTGGAATTCCTGATAGAAAAGGACATGGAATTGTTAACAAATATTAGAGTGTCGTGCTCTGCAGGTTGAACTGGTCTGAACCATCTATTTTTAATGTGCTTATCTGCTGGAAGTTGCGGAACAAACCGTGGTGACGTGCTGGAGAATTTTTCCAAGAAATCTCCTTTAGCAAAGACGGGGTGGGGTGAGTTCAGCACAGAACCAACAGCTCTCAGATTAATGGATGTGTCTAGAGGCCGAGGAGCAGAGTTAGTGCTTGTGACTCACTGGCCAGGCCTGTTTTGCAGAGAACTTCCAGAGCCAAGATGTGCAAAAGGAAGAGGGGTGACAGCCAGCCGTGCCCTCTGCTCAGCACACACACGTCAGGATGCCCCAGGGAGCTCAGCAGCAGAACCAAACCTGGCTCTGCTCCCAGCCCCTCTGCACAACCCAGGGGCAAAGCCACAGCTCGGCCCAGGGAGCTCAGCAGCAGAACCAAACCTGGCTCTGCTCCCAGCCCCTCTGCACAGCCCAGGGGCAAAGCCACAGCTTGGCCATCGCTGCTTTCCAAGCTTGTAGAAAAACANCCACTCTTTGGACCTTCTCTGCCAAGCTGGCAGGGTCTTCTGTGACTCTTGGACCTGTTTGCTAGCAGAAGGTATTGTTCAATCAGAGAGGATTATCTTCAGTCAGCCACACCATTGTTTTCCAGTTGTTCAGTAACTGAGGCCTGGTATCTCAAAGTATGCCTTCATTTCTATTTCTCCTGTAGTTTCCATGTTCTCAGCATCTTTGGCCAGGCAATAGAACTTCCCTCTTTCATCTTCCCCAACACAAGCTTTTTGGAGAAAGAGCAGCTGATGGTGAGAAACGCAGCGGCACAGAGCGTGGTGCTGCTTCTCGGGGTGGGGGGGGATCAGAGCGCGGGGCGAGGAGACAAAACCCCAAATCCCTTCTTTCCTTCTGCCCTCAAACAGCACAGCCCAGGGAGGTGCTGCTGGCACGGGGAAGCTGGGGTGGTTTGGAGGGAGGGAATCTCAGTCCTGACCCGGAATGACCATCGCCACGCTGCTGTCACCATGGCTACCCCTGTGGAAAAGCAGGGCAGGGAGATGTGTGCAGCCACCTCTGCTGATGCCAAGTGCCACGACTGCCATCCCCACTCGGAGCAAAACAATCCAGCCTCTCCCACAGCTCTCAGGACAGCTTTGTGCCTGTTTCACTGAGAAAATTGAGGGGGAAGGGGAGGCCATGATGAAAATGGAAAGGCCTGCCATGATTCTGAGTTATATTTCAAGCTAATCCACATAGGAGAGAAATATTAAAAAAAAAAATGTGGGCAATGGTAAAAAAAATTCCATCTGTTGCTCTAAATAAAGTGCAGAGTGGACACACATAAGCAGCATGTGAGGCAAGAAAATTATTAATTAAAGAGGAGATTGCCTCACCCAGGTGTTCCTGGAAGAATGCAGCATTACCATTTTAAATCCACCAGCTCCTGCTCATAATTAAAATGCTGTAAATCAGAAACCACCTTGCAGCACCGTGGTTGCTCTTTGCTTGCTTAGCTCAGCACTGAATTTCAGGAGGGGCAGGAGGGAACACAGCTTTTTATCCTGCAGAATGACCAGTGGCAGTCAAAATTCCAAGAGTTGCTCTCAGCCAGCAGTGGTTCAAGATTTTCAGATCACAATGAAGAAATTCTTCCAGCAATCTGGGTGTTTATCAGTCGCCTTTGGAAATAAAAGGAAGAAAAATTAATCTCTTTACCAGCTTAGGAGTGAATTTCACAAAGTCCTCATGGCCTGTTCTGGGAAATAAAGTGTGCTAAGAACTCCAGAATTCCCAAGGCAACAGGCAGTACATTCCTATGGAAAGGCAGGAATTGGAATAAGCTGAGTAAACCTTTTTAAACCGAGAGTGGATGTGGATAGAACAAAAATGTTTACGTGGAAAGAAGGGGAGTTTTAGGAGCACAATTATGTATTTCTCTTTTGGGCTGTGCCCTTAAGGAACTGTAGGGCAAACTGACCTTAGAACTTTGCAGAGGATTTATGTAAAGAGATTTGATTTTTCTTTTTTCCCCCTCTCACTGCTCTTGAGCCCTACATTTGTGTTTGCTGCAGGAGGTTCATTGTTTCCAGGCCTGGTTTGTACAACCAGCTGTTCTGGAAGGCAGCCAAGGATGAAGGAAATAGTTAATAGTGCTCGTTTTCATAGAAAGTGGAGTTTGGTGGTGCATGGCACAGCCTGAGCTGTTTGGGTTTTAATGCAGCGTTGTCCACCCAGAGCTTTCCCTGCCCAGCTGTTTCACTGCTTCCTCCTCTCCAAAACCTTGATAATGGCTTAAAAAACCCACAGAGCTCCTCACTAACAGGGCAGTGAGTGAAGGGTGGCCCAAACCCTGGCTCCAACCCTTGCTCCCACAAAAACACATCCTTGCAGGGACAGGAGAGGGTGGCACCTCTGTCCTGAGGCCACCACTCTGCTGCCAGCCTGAAGGGACCCAGCAGGGCCTGCTTTTTGCAGGCACTGCCATCTGGTTTTATAAAACTTCGTGCTTTGGCCCTCAGCTTGGGTTGTCCCCATGTCCAGCTTGCTGGGGGAAATCCTGCCACGTGGGTTGTGGCTGTTCAGGCATTCTGTTTTCCAGAAGTTCATTCAGCTTCCCTCAGGAAGTGTCTGAGGCCAGTCTTCAGGCAAGGCTCAGCATGTCAGTCTAATTCAGAACCCTTTTTCTTCCCCCACTTTCCTCCCTTCTTTTTATTTCCTCTTTTTTTTTTCCTTTACTTTTCTTTTTTTTTCCCTTTTCTTTTTTTTTTCCCTTTTCTTTTTTTTTTTTTTCTTTTCCTTCCTGTGGAAAGGACTGAATCTGGTTATGGCAAGTGGTGGAGAACCAACCAAACTGAACTCCTGATCATTCTCCTCCTTTTCCACATGGGCTTTTCAGACCTTACACGAGTGATCAAAATCTTGTCACCTGTTGCTTCCTCGTGTGTGTCTCCTCTTGCAATCCCTGTGTTGTTCTCCACTTTGGCACAAACTGTGTGGCACAGTTCTCCTTTCAAGCTTTGGAAGCTTTTTTGGATGATTAGGGAGGATTGGAGCTCCTCCCTTCTCCCTTCTGTCCTCGGTGCACCTGGGAAGTCACCCAGGGGGGCTGGGAAACCTCCTGGGAGGGTTTTTCCCAACAGCAGGGCTCAGAGGTGGCTGTCAGGTGCCACCTGGCTGTCCCCAAACCAAAGGCTGAGGGTGGCCTGGGCAATGCCAGCCCTGGGAGGGGCCAGATCCCTGCAGTTCCCATCTCAGGGGTCTCATGGGATCCCTCGTTGCTCCTCTTCCAGCTGTGCCAGACACTTTTGGGAAGCACTTGGCCACTTCCATGGTTCAGGGCATCGGTGGCCACCAATCCTTTCAGCCACATCTGTACCTGCTCACTGTGCTGAAGGAAAAGTGAGCAAACTCTTTGCAGTGCATGGACCTTTGTCCTGATAACAGGTATCTCTTGAGCTGTCCCTGCCTCCTGGACAGCAGCACTGCTACATTACAGAATTAATTCAGCAGCTTCTGTTTTCATCATCGAGTGTCTTTTCCTTGTATTATGTTCTGCTTATTTTCTCTAGTGGCTACACTGCCTGGTTTTATATTTCCTCAGTACTTAAGAGTGGTAAAAATTGAAGATCTTTCTTCAGAGATGTTCTGCTAGAGCAGCTCTTGAGATCCTGTGCTGTCTGATGCCCGACATGCGTCAAGAGTAATTGAGGAAATTTTTCTGCATCAATGACAGTAAATAATCAGTGTCTGTTTTCTCCCACAGAAAATTATTCCTGTGCTTGTTTCAGGAACTGAAATGACTCTTCTTTCTTTGAAAGGAATTGTCTTAAATGGCTGATGTATTTCCGCCACTGCTGTTGTCAGAATCACATTCAAGGACAGGATACGGGGATTTTTAAAAATAATTTAATAACACAGAATTGTTTGGCTTTGACCCGCAATAAAGATTGTGTGAACTGCTCTGCAGCACACTTGATCCCTAATAAGATGGCTCAGAGGAGCTCATCGGTCTTCAGCAAATTTAGTTCATTTGCAGCCACTCCTAATCCTTCTCCCAGTCATTCCCACTTCCTTTGACTCACAGGTGCTGCAGCTCAGGATGTTGTGTGGGCTCAGGGTGGGAGGTCTCCATCCCAGCTCGGGGGGGATCCTTCCCTCAGGTCTTTATTTGCACTCCAGACCCAGAGCTGAGACCTGTCCCGAGCAGCTGGGGACACTGGAGGTGCTGCTGGGGCTGGGGGGGACAGGGACATTCAGCTGCTCTGCCACGAGCCTTGGCTGTGGGGCTGCATCCCTCATTTCCCAGGAATTTGGTTACAGCTTCTCCAGAGGACAGGGATGCAGCCTTCCCAAGCCTGGCTGTGGGGCTGCATCCCTCATTTCCCAGGAATTTGGTTACAGCTTCTCCAAAGGACAGGGATGCAGTGCTCTAAGCCTGGCTGTGGGGCTGCATCCCTCATTTCCCAGGAATTTGGTTACAGATTCTCCAAAATACAGGGATGCAGTGCTCCAAGCCTGGCTGTGGGACTGCATCCCTCATTTCCCAGTTATGACATCTCCAAAGGACAGGGATGCAGCCTTCCCAAGCCTGGCTGTGGGGCTGCATCCCTCATTTCCCAGTTATGACATCTCCAAAGGCCAGGGATGCAGCCCTTCCATCTCCCTCTGATGGTGGGAACACCTCCTGCCACAGAGGGCAGGAGAAGCAGACAAACTTCTCGGAAATTCCAGAACTCTTGGTGTCACCATTAGGGCAGAGCAGCAAAATCAGAAGAACACGGGGCAAGCACAGCTTTTTGAAATAGTAAAAGATGGAGTTTCTGAGAGCCTCTCCAGGTAATTGAGTGCTGTCAGGTTGGAAGAGGCCTCTGAATTTTCATTTGTGTATCCTGCTGCTCAAAGCAGGACCAACGTCAGCCATGGATTGGGACACGAACCCTCCACGTGTCTTAGTCCCCACTGCTCCCTACAGCTTGGAGAAGATCCAGCCTGGTGGGAAATTGTAGGTGGATGTATCAAAGATGAGTTGCATTTGTTGCTCTCATAAATGCTTCTTTTACTTGGGTTCTTTGAGGGAATTCTTCCTACGGACACATTTTAAAGTGACAAAATCAAGGCATCTGCTGCTGTCATGGCATGGTTTGCAGTGTGTGTGCCGTGCCTTTGCATTTTGAATTTCACTCCCTCTGGTCAGTAAAAACAGCAGATTGTTAGATTTTGGTTCAACTTCTTCCTGTCCGTGTCCATGTTCTCCATCAGACTCCTCAGTGGCTCCCTGCCAAGTGTGAGGCTTTTCCTGCCTGCCTCCATGGGATAATTGACCTGGTTTTGGTTATGCCACCAAAAGTCTGGGGTTTGCTTATGAAATCTGCTGTGCTGCAATGCTCCTTTTTGGCCAAACTTTGAATATTCCCAGCCTGCATAAAGGAATATTCTCTGCATGGCAGCTCACCCCTTAAAGGCCTGAAAATTCCCAGTGGGGAGGGTGAGGGATGGGTGTTGGGTGAGTACTGAGCATGGATTCTTCAGACACAGTGTGAGCCTCAGCTTATCCCTCAGGGAGCTACAATGATGTAGGATGGGAATTCTGCATTTCAGAGGGTGGAAAGTCAAGTTTCCAAGAAGGAAGTGGGAGCCAAACTCAGCTCGAGGTGTGGAGAGCAGCCCAGGGGCAGCACGGGCGCCGTGCCCCGAGCCGCGCGCGCTGGAAGCGCCAGAGGAGGATTTATTTCCCAGTGCCTGCATGGTTTGATATCTCCAAATCTGTCTGAACTCCCTGGTGCTCCCCAGCAGGGCTGGTCCTGAGGAAAACAGCACGAGCTAAAGGAGGCAGAGTGGAGAGAGCAGAGCGAGCAGCTCGCTGGAGCCGAGCGCATCCTCTAAATGTTAAGGGGCGCCTTACGGGAGAGGCGGCACAGACACAAAAGGTCACCACTGCCCAAGCTTTCAGTAAAACAAAGGCCAACTATTTTTAACTTCATTTCAAGTGGGAAGCCTAAAGCCATAAGCTGGCCTGATTGCAGAAGGCCTTGGCCGTGGTGCTAATCAGAGCTGTTTGCATAATGCGAGCCCTGGGAGCTGCGTCCCAAATCTGCCCTGCCCCTGCTGAGGCCTCGCACCCGGGGATGCAGATGGGGCCCGACCTCCTGGAGTCCTGTGAGCACTGCACCACAAATCCCTTCCTGCCCTGGAGAGTGACTGCGAGAGACACCGAGTTCACGAGCCAGAGGTGGGGGTTAACAGAGAGAGACCCAGATAATCTGCATTCTGCAGCAGAGCCCCCACCGGCGGCTGTGCGCTGTGAGTGAGCGGAAGAGGGATTGCCAGGCAAATGGGGCAGGTGCCATAAGATCCACAGCAAAGGGATCTCCTACTCTGCTCGGGGAACCCAGGGCTCCCTAGATGTGTCCTCTGCAGGGCACAAAGCTTTGATTCCAAGGCTATTCTCAGAAATAAAAGTGGGTATTTTCATTGGAAGACAGATCTGCAGGGACCCTCTGAAGGCCCCTGCCAGCAGGAGTGTCAGCACTGGCAGGACAAGGGCTGCACCTCGGGTTTTTTGGCTTTTTTCACCCTGGTGATAGAGCCCAGAGAAGCCAAGTGCTGGTCTGGGATCATTTCCTAACATTTCTCGATGCTGCTGTAGAAAACGGGGCTGCACTTGCAAGTCTCTGTTCATTACTTGTTTCTGGTATTAACAAAAGCTCCTGAGACTTCTTGGTGAGCTTTGTGATCCATCAGGGTCTGAGCAGCCTCTTGGATGGGTAAGCAGTGCCAAAGCTGCACCACACTTCTGACAGTTCAACTTTTCTGGTGTGACAATGCTGTGTCAAGAAGGAAAAAAAAAAAAACCAAGTCTGGACCAGCCTTATTCCCCCTGAAACAGTATTTGCAGCAGGGCTTTTCTGAGTTTGATGGTGGAAATATGGAATATTTGCCTGGTTTCTGAGCTGCCTGGCAGTGCAGGCCCAGTGCTCAGCAAGGCCCAGGTTTCCCACCACAGCAGTAAGAGCCCACAGCTGGTTTTTTTGTGTGGCTGTGGAATGGGATCACTCCCTGATTTTGTCACTCCAGAGGAATGGGAAGCCTTTTCCTGAGAATAAGCTTGTAAAACCCTTAAGCAGCAGAGCTGTTTGTTTCCTTGGGGTTGCTGAGGGCTGGGGACAGAGGGCGGCTCCGATCCTGGAGTGTCCAAGCCCATCCTTTCCCTGGGATTCACCCTTTCCCTGGGATTCACCTTTTCCCTGGGATTCACCCTTTCCCTGGAATCAGCCCTCTGCAAACGAGCTGAGCTGTGGGCTTGGGAGGCTGGGACGTCACTGCCTGCAGCCATGGTGGAGGTGGGAAGGGGTTGTGGCCAAATTAATGGATGCAGTCAGGGCAGCCTGGGCCTGGGCCCGGCCGTGTCCCCACAGGGGATGGGTGGTGTCACAGAGAGGGGTGACAGCCACCCAAACTGTCACCCCAGGGCCATCCTACAGCTCCCAGCCCTCAGCTGCCAACCCAACCCAACCCCTGCTTCCTGCCATGCAGGTGGCCCCACAGCCCAGGTGACCCCACAGCCCACGTGTGACCCCACAGCTCACGTGTGACCCCACAGCTGAGG
>VZTG01002903.1:184380-195883 GCA_013397845.1 Melanocharis versteri | reverse complement strand
TCAGGTGTGACCCCACAGCTCAGCTGACCCCACAGCCTGGGTCACCCCACAGCCCACGTGTGACCCCACAGCCTGGGTGACCCCACAGCTCAGGTGTGACCCCACAGCCCAGGTGACCCCACAGCCTGGGTGACCCCACAGCTCAGCCCCCGAGCCGTGCTCGGTGTTCCCAGGGGAATTCTGCCGTTGCCACAGTGGCTCTGTTCAGATCTGTCCTGCCCGGAGCAGGGAGCCTGCGCAGCTGCTGCTGCTGTGTCCAGATGTTGTGACGCTGCCAGCCCGTTCCTTTTCACAAGCACAGTGGTTTCCCAAAGCCCTGTGGGAGCTTTGGGGCTGTGCTCAGGGCGAGGCCCAGCTACCCCATCCCTCGGGGTGTGATGAGTGTCCCAGAGCTCCCAAACCCCTCCAGCACAGTTCCCTCTTTAGTTCTGTGCATTGCCACGTGTCCGTGAGGAACCAGCGCGTCCCCAGGCTGTCAGAGTGCACTGAGAGCACGGACACATCTGATTTGTAGGATTTCTCTGGCCCCAGCCATCCCACACACTCTGAAGGCCAACGAGCAGGTATCACTCACGTTCCCAGGATCAGCTGTTTGGGATCCCAAACTGCCTCACAGTGGAGGTGCTGCCCTCATTTTTCCATCGGGGCAGAGATGTTCCGTGGTTTGCTGAAGTCATAGAATCCCAGAATGTGCTGAGCTGGAAGGGACCCATCAGGATCATCCTGTCCAACTCCTGGCTCAGCACAGACACCCCAAAAATCCCACCCTGTGCCTGAGAGAGCTCAGCATGGGAGGTTCCTGCTCTTACTCTTCCCGGTCTTACCCATGGCTCTGCCCTGGCGTGGAGCTTTCCTGTCCTTCAGAAATCCCCATGCTTGGTGGTTGTACCTAAACCCTGTGTTCTTTGGGAAAACAGCCTCCCAAACCAAGGCCAGGCTGCAAATCCATCGTGCCCCCTCACTGGGCACTCCCCAGCCCTGGCCACTGCAATTAACAACAATTAAGAGCAGCAGGGGAATGGGAGGGATGCCTGTCTCGATTACTTTCGAAGCCCTTGCAGATTGCACGCTCCAGATCGCAGCAGGGACTGGATGCCACGGGTAAGGAGCACTGGTTAAAAACGCCCTGGCTGCTTCCCAGAGAGCTGAAGGACTAATTAGGGCCACAGACAGTCTAATTCAGCCCTTAATGAGCCCTGAGGGACGGGGAGATAACCAAAGCTGGGATGGAGCAGCCCTGGAGCAGTGCTGCTTCAGGAATGAGAGCCTGGACAAGAGATGTGGGACCTTACAGGCAACTGGGAGGAAATTCTGGAGCAGGAATCTGTGGAATCTGGGCTGTGGAGGCAGAGCCTTCCTCCTCTAAAGGCAGATTCCACCTGCTAAAAAGCAAGATTTGGGGTGTCTGTAGGGAAAGCTGCAAAAGCAGGTTGTTGGTTTGGGGTCGGAAAGAGAAATGAAACCTCTCCAAAGGTGAGACCAAAGTCTTTGTCTTGTTTGGAGGACTTTGGGTTGGGGCTTAAATTTCGTCTCTGGGCAGTTAATTTTGGGCCTGTGATCTGTTCTTGCCACCCCATGTGGGAACAGGGCTGATATCCAACTTCCCAGATATTAAAAACTTCCCAGAAGCTGACCTTGACGCTTTTCTCCATAAATCCTCTGAGGAGAAGGAGCCTCTGAGAGATAAAGGCAAAAAATGCAGGTACACGGCAAAAATAGGAGGGAAAAATGAAAAAAACCTCAGAGCTGACCCCACAACCTCCTCCCAGAGAATCCCCTGCACCTTTTTCTCTCTTCAGTGAGTGATGCCTGTGCACCTGGAGCTTTTGTGGTCACGTGTGGCCCTTCCCATCGGAGCCTTCCTCTCTTGGGTATTTTCTAAACATTTAACTAAATTATTTTGAACTCGAACGATGAGATTTCCCTTTTGGGGGTGCCTGGCAAAGCTGGGGCCGCCTGTGTGCTCCTGCTCAGCCAGAGGGAACATCCCCACCTGCTCCCTGCTGGCTGCCAGGGCTGGGGACCCCAAACCCTGCTGGGCTTTGCCTTGCTGCTCCCATTCCCGCTGTGCCCGCGTGTGCGGGAAGGAATTCCTGCCCCATCTTCCTCCTGGAAGGAAGGGCAGGATCTGGCCTTGTCTCACAGGCTCGTGCTTGTCTGGCTGCACATCAACACTCTGCTTTGAGCCTGCTGGGAAGTTTGGTTTTCTTCCTGTTGTTTTGGGTGAAAGCTCTGATGTCACGCCCATTTTTCACGCAGAATCACAGAATCACGGGGTTGGAAGAGACCTTCAAGATCATCGAGTCCATCCCATGCCCTAACCTCAACTAAACCATGGCACCAAGCGCCACATCCAATCTCTTTTTGAACACATCCAGGGATGGTGACTCCACCATTCCAGTACCTTACCACTCTTTCTGTAAAAAACTTTCTCCTAATATCCAACCTGTATTTTCAATCTGAATTCCCCCGTGGCAGCTCTTCCGAGCCAGCATCTTTGAGGAAGCAGCTCTTGGAGGCCTCATCTCCCCCAGCCCCAGCTCCCAAAACAAATCAAAGAAGTGCAACCGAAACTGGGAGAGTCCTAATCAGAGATGAAGGAATGAAACCCCACCGAGCTCTGCTCAGCCCACACATTTTTCTGCTCCACCTCCCGCCTCTCCCACATCAGCTCCCAGCTCCCTCTGAGCCTGGCACTAGGCAAAAGGGGAATGCCTGCATGGAGAAGGGAATTCAGACACTTCTGTGCTTGTGCATTCTCTGATCCTCCACCCTGGCATGGACAAAGGTGTGCTGGTACTGCTGTAAATATTTTTATCCTTGGCCATTGACCCTTGGAATTGTCTCCCTCAAAGCCATGGAGAGGATGATCCTTTCCTCTGTGTGATGGACGTGATGTGTGTGTCCACTGGAAGAAAAATAACGTTGCACCATGAAATCCCTCTGGATCCTCTGCATCTTCCTTCCAGCTGAATGAGGTTTGTGGATGCTCTGCTGGATGTGTTTGATCAGGGTATCAGGATGGAAACAACTCTCTTCTAAGCACTGGAATCGTTTTTATTTATTTATTTAAAATAATAAACGTGGGGAGGCAAATCCCCCCTCTCCCTCAGAAACCTCAAGCTCCCAGGCCTGTAAGAACCACAAAGAAATAATTTTCTGTGTGAATCTGGTTTCCTGCTCCCCCCAAACAGGGAAACACCTGGAGGGAGGCTGTGGGGTCAGGTGGGAAGTGAAGGGAAAGAAGATTCACTGGGTATTTTGCAGCTTTGTCATTAGGAAATTGAGCAGGTGGGAGAGCTGGGGTTGGGTTTGGAATTCCTCAGCCCTCCCTGTGCTGAGCTCCCTTCTCACCTCTGACTGACCCAGTGGAGGGTTCACCAACATGGCAATGATGGATTGGGAGATATTTTCCTTTCCTCCCCTCCTGCTCCTCAGCTGCTTTCTCCAGCACCATCCCTGCTGCCACATTCTGGGCAGTAACAAGGCCCAGAAGGGCTTTTGTTTATTGATTTCCATCTGGGATGCCTTTTCCCTGGATTTTTTCAAGTGTTTGTTACATGGGGAGTAAGCCCTGCTTGGTACTTTCCCTCCTCACCACGGTTTGATGGCATTTCCTGGGACAGAAATGCAGGAAAAAATAATTAGCAAAGCTCCCAGCAATAACAGACCGTGAAATTCTTTGCCCTCCAATTCCACTGTTTGGCATTATCAAGGAGAAGAAATGTGAAAATGGTAACACTCTTTAATTCATTAACGTGTTAATTGATTTCACGAAATTAGTTTGCAGACACTAAAAGCAGTTTCTCTTATCTGCTTTTTATGAACTGCCAGTACAAAGCAGAAGTAGGGAAGCCACTTGCACAAATAAATGGAAATAGTGATACAGCAAACGTTGCCTGAAAGCAAAAATCAAATTCTTCCCTGGTCTGCGGAATTTGCGATGCATCAAAAATACAAATTTTCTGCATTTCCAGCACTCGGGAGAAGAAAAGGGCCAATATTTTTTCCCCCATTAACAACAAGCTCTTAAGGGGCAGTCAGAACCCAGTAGGAGGGAGCAGCCCAACTGCCTGGATTTATTTGATTTTATTGAGAAACCCCCTCATCAATCTTTCATCAGAGATCACAGCTAGAGAGAGAAGAGGGACAGAGAAACGAAATGGAGTTGTTGTGTCCTCTCAGAAACACTTCCAGTGGTGTTTATTTTTTGTATTAATTTCAAGCACAGGTCCTCCTCTGGCACGGCTGCTTCCCTGGAGAACATTTTCCAGGTGTTTTTTTGAGCACAGATGGACAGTGGAGAAGTCAAACCAGCAGTGCAGCAGACAGAGGGAATGGCTTCAAAGTTACCCTTGGAATGGCTGATGTTTGGCACCACTTTCTCAGCAGCTTTGCCTGGATTTCTTGAGCCAAAGACTCTGCTGCTCTCTGGGAAAAGAGCCCTTCTTCCCCTGCTTTCCCTCTGACCCACGTCCAGAGGTTAAAAATGATGCTCTTAGAAAGTGGAAAATAAAAGTGCAGATTGCTCATTTGGAAAGAAAACATTTTCTTTTTTCTCCCGTTTTAAGTGGAGACGGGCTTTAGTTAAAAAGAGCTGGGAAGGGATTTGTCCTCCCTTATTTCTGATGGAAGCAAAGGTGGCTGGGCAGGCACTGCCAGGAAATGGGTGTTGCCCTCACTGAAATAAATCCAAATTTTCCTTTCATGGCTGTTCTCAGGTATTTTCTGCTGGACAGTTTTCAACTATCCAACCAGTCGGGGTCATGTTTGATTTTGGGAAGCAGTCGGAGGCTGAAATGGGGCTGCATGAAGGGTCTCTGGAGCTGAGCACAATGGAAAAGGTAATCCTGGCCCTTGGACCAGGGGTTGTTCCCACGGTTTTCCAGCCTGAGAACAACCTGCCCTGATGGGGAGGGAAGGAATGTCGAGCACTGAACCTTGGGATTGTTGCTACCGTGGAGCTTCCAGCTGTTTGGGGTTTAGGAAAAGTTCAGCCATCCGAAAGTGCATTATCTTAACATTTGGCAAGATGAGAATCTGGAGGAGAGAGTATTCAAAATTTACTTTTCATTAACACAAGCTAATTAAACGGTTCAGCCAGCACTCCCCGTACCCAGAGCAGGCAGCCACGGTCTATTTCGAGCTTTCCCTTCTCCTGCCAAGTCCCAGTCTCCAGACCAGCTTTATTTTTCAGTGGGAACTGAGGACTCCGGGACAATGTCAAGCATCACGCTCTGGATCTGCTAATTTGTGGCTGGGTTGTGCAATTCTTGCCCAGCTAATTTTAGCTGTGCCTCGCAGGGTGAGAGTGGGACAGCTTTGGTTAGGAACAGGCCAGAGGAGCAGCCCCAAGCTCAGGGTTTAATTGTGTAAGAACCCAGCAGAACCATGAGTAAGGCTCATATGATGGAGCCTTCCTTTAATTCTGCCTTGTTAATGTGAGCTCTGCTGCACTCCAGGCTTTCCTGAGGATATAATTTCTAATACACTCGGTTCCTAACAACCTTTTCTTTCTCAGCAGCAGAACCTCACCCCTCCTGTGGTTTCAGCACAGAGTCTGGGAAAAGGGACTTTCTCCTGGTTTGTTGTGGCTTCCTCTCTTTGCCATCATCCTCTCGCATCTTTGTTGGATGTGGGCTTTGTTTTCCTTTAATAAACTTATTTTTAGCTCAATAAAGTGCACTTGAGATCCTCTCCTCCCTAGGAGCATTTCTTGTTCTTTCTGGAGCAGTTAGGGAAGGGTGGGTTTTTAAGGAGCAAAGCTGCACTGAAACACTTGTGGTTCTTAGACTGGAGCTTTATTACCTGGGAAAGGCTGAAATCCTGGAAGTCCAGAGTAAAACCCTGACTGACTCTGGGGAAGTGAGGATAAACGGGGAGTAGCCAGCATAACCATGATTAAAACTGGGAATCTGGGGGTGTCCAGCAAGAACAGTGTCCCTGACACAGCCCCCCCTTGCCACCACCTCAGCCTCCCAGTCCAGCCCAGTCCTCCCCAGCTCCAGCACTGGAGCCAAGCAGAAACGAGGCCTCTTCCAGAGCAGCTTCAATTCGTTATGAGCCACGAGTCGAGAGGAACAATTCTTTTAAAAATTCCATATATTTTACCTAGACAGCCGTTCCCATGTCATTAATTCTGCCTTTTGGCTGCTAAGGCTTTCTCCAGCCCCCTCATCTCCAAGCACAGCTGGACAGAGCTGCTGCTGGCTCTGCTGGTTCTCCATGCTCAGTTCCACCTGAAGGATCCCCTCCGCCAGGTTTGGACAGAAACACTCCCAGCCACGGTTATTTATTGAAACCATCTGTTTGCACTGGCACATGGGGAGCCCAGCACAAGGTTTCTGTCGGTTTTCAGGCTCCCTGCACACCTGGCACATCCAAGTGAGCAGCCCCTGGTGTTGCCAGCAGCTCCTGATGGTTTGGTGCAGGGATAAATAATCCTGGCACTGAAGGCAGTGCCCTTTTTCTGCTGCCCTCTTGGAATTTCGCCTGGGAAGGGTAGAGGGATTATAATTGGCGTGGGAGGGTGGAATTCAAACTGGCATTTCTACAGTTTGGATCAGACTTTTTTTGTGTTTGCTGCAGGATGAGCGTGGCCTTTACCCCCCTTTACCTGTCACCAATGTGCCTTTTTATGAAAAGCCAGAAGAATTGCAGAGTCAGGACGAAACCCAGTGCTGAGCAGGTTTTCTGTCTCTCTCAGGGCTGTTCTCTCTGGATTTTTGGGCGCTGGTTATTCCCTGAGTGCCAGGCACCCCCGTTAACCCTGCTTCCACCCCTCACTCCCAGTGGGTCGGTGTGGGGAGTGGGATGAACACTGGGGGGGAACGTGGGCTTTGGTGGAGCTGCCTCTTGGAAAGGGCTCTGATTTCTTCTCCACCCCACAGGAGACGGCAGGAACACAACTCCTCCCACCTCAGGTTGCCAGTCTGGCTTCCCCTGAGCTGGAAATCAGCAGGCAGATGTCCCAGGTGCCAGGAGTGGACGGGAGAATCCAAGCACCCATTTCCCTTTGCCAGGGAAGTGTTTGCTCCACAAACCCACCTGCGAGCCCCACCCAGCCAGGGATGCCTTCCAATAGAGCCCTTTGGAGGCTGAAACCACTCAGCTGTAAGCAGGCAGCAAAATCAAACTTTTTAATGGTGCATCCAGACAGGAGAAACGCGGCCAGGCGCCCTGGCAGCACCGGGACACGGCAGGCCTGGGGCCAGCGAACAATTCTTGCTTCTCTCCCTCTGTTTCCTTCTGCCCAGCGGGCTGTGAATCCCACAGCCATGGAATGCCAGCCAGGGAGGAGCGGGATACCATCCTGGAGTGTCTCAGCAGCATCCCTGGCACGGTCACCTGTCCGCAGCCAGCAGCAGGTGCCTCCAGGAGCAGATCCAGCAGGAGCGGGCACGGCGGGGCTGCGGGGAGCCTGCTCGGTCCTTGGGGAACGGGAACAATCCCTGCTGGGGGCAGAGCCAGAGGCTCCCAGCACAGCTACGGGTATTTATTGTATGTGCTCCTATTCTCCTTTCCTGGTCCAAAGATTCGGGATTTCCTCTGAATTGCGTGAAACCACCGCAGCAGCAGGGCTGGCCAGGGGCTCCTCTCGTGCTGCCCTGGATCTGTGGGGGAGCGAAACTTTGAGGAAAGCAGAGCGTTGGGCACACGTTCCCTGAAAAAGCAGCCTGCGGGATGAGGCTTTGTTAAGGCAGGTGGGGACAGATCCCCTCGATGAGAGAAAAACCCTCCCTGTTCCCTGCCCGCACAGCCCCACCCCGGGAACGGCACCGCCTGTGGGGTGGAGGGGCTCCTGGGGACTGTCCCAGGGTTTGGTGTCACCTGGCTGTCCCCTGGAGCTGCCCACAGACACCCTGGACACCAACACAGCAGAGCTGGGCTCCGGCCAGGCCAAAAAATAAATCGCAAATAAGCTAAAATAAATCACAAAATACAAACAATGTGGTTGAGGACAGATAAGGCAGGGAGTGACAGAGATTTTGACAACCGCACTATCAGCGCAATTTGCTTGTCTTGTCCTTTGCTGATTTAGGACTCTGTAAAAAGCACCCACTTTCCTGTCACCTGAGCTTTGGTGCTGTCAGGCTGCTCTCCTTTTTTTGGCACAGAAAAAGCACAGTTTGGCTGCTGAGGAGTTAAACCAAGGCAGATGGCACTTTGCTTTATCCAGCTTCCAAACAAAGGACAGAGCACTTTTGTGATGGCTCGAACATGTGGAAAGCAATTCCACTTTAAGACGTGCAACCATTCCTCAGACTCAAATCTCCCTGCACAGGAGTGAGTGATGAAGGAGAAGCTATCAAATGTCCAGGTCAGCCAGCAGCAGACTGATATTAAACCAGCCTGGGCAGTGCAGCTCAGCAGAGCTCTGCCCAGACCATTCATCTGGAGAGGCCAAGTCTCCGCAGGCTGGAGGAGCAGCAGTGACAAAGGACTTTGTGACACAGCAGCAGTGGCTCCACTCCTGTAAATGACTTATTTGTTCAAACCTGCTGCTCCCCTCACATTTCTGCAGTGCTCAGGGTATCAACTCAGCCTCTATAAAACCAGACTTAAAGACTGCTGTCTTTAAGACGAGGCACTTCTTAAGTCCTAAACCATTTGCACCCAGGGCAGACCATGCTGTGGGCAAGGGCCAGCTGCTTTTTGATTTCCTATGACCCTGCAGAGGTTTGAATGCACATCCACACCCTCTGAGGACTTACTGATAAAAGCTGCACAGCTTTTGTAAAGGCGAGCTAAGAAGAGAAGCAAATACACCAATAGATCCTGTAATTGCTTCTCCAGATGAAAAACAGAGAATGAAACTTCTCTTCTGAAGTTAACTCCACTGGCTTCCAGGGCCGGCCAGGAAGGCAGCCCTGAGTGTCTTGGAGCTGATTCTCAGAGTTATTTGTAAGTGAATTTAGTGCCAGAGTTTGTTGTGGAAAACCAAGATCCTGGCAAAAATGTGGTTTTGTTCCCATCCAGCTGTGAAACAGGAATAAAGGCCAGACAGGCTCTAGGTGTGTGTGTTAGGGGTCTGTGTGTGTGAAAGACTTCTGTGTTCAGAGCTCTCGGTGTGTGCACAAGATCTGGCTGTTTCCAGAGCTCTGTGTCCAGAGTTTTGTGTGTCCAGAGCTCTGTTTGTCCAGGAGCTGTGTCCAGAGCCCTGTGTGTGTCCCCAGCTCTGTGTCCCCAGCCCCATGTGTGTCCCCAGCTCTGTGTCCATCCCTGTGTGTGTCCCCAGCTCTGTGTCCATCCCTCCTCTCCCCCCAGAGTGTCATTGCCAGCTGGGAGCTGTGACAGCCAGCGGTGTCACACCTCACAGGATGCCCCAGCCCGTGCACTGCTTGCAGCACTGATGATTTCTTTGTGAGACGCGTGTTCCTGCAGGGGTTACACTTGGAACACGCTCTCCTGGATGGAAAATAAATCCTCCCCAGTGTTCCCTGTCTCGTTGCTGTTTTGTTGGTACCAGGAGAAGAGGAAAGTGTCCCTCAGACAACACAAGGCCACCCTGGTTTTGGACAGTGAGGGGCTGGAGGGAAATTTGGGGATGTGCCTTGTGGGGTTCTTGCAACAGGGAAAACTTGGGAGCCATTTCCAGCCTGTGGAAAGGGCTGAGCACAGAGATCTGTCAAACCTCCAAGAGGTGACAGACTCCTGTGGCTCTGACAGGAGAAGGTGCAAATCTTCACCAGGATGAATTTTGCCTGGAGAGAGCTGGAAGAAAAAAGGATGTGAACATTAAAAGCATTTCAGAAATACCTTGTATCTCTTTCCCGTAGCAAAGGTGGGAGGTGCAGACAAATAAAGCCGGTTTTACAATTTGTACCTGCAGCTTTGGGGATTGTATTTGCAGTTTAACAGCTCCTGTCCTCCCTTAGCAGCCGACTGTGGAACTCTCAGTGGGCAGGGCTTGGAAACACTCTGAAAATGCCAGTTATTCCCATTTCATCTCCCCAGCACATGCAATTCCAGGTGTTCCTTATAAACCAGCACAGATGGTGCATTACACGCTTTGGGATGCTGCCCTGCTGCTGCACTTAGTGCAGAACCCCGTGCTGCTTCTTAGCTCCAGAGTAACAAGAAAATGGATGGTTTGGGGTGGATTGGGATGGGTTATCCCCGCACCATTACTCAGATTCCTCAAAAAGCAAAAGCTGGTCCATAACACCATGGATATACATGGAGATAACCCAGAGATGGCTTTGACCTACAGAGCCCTTCACAAACACTCCTGCCATGTCACCAACACATCACTCACTCCACGAGCAGCCAGAGCCCACCCTGCCCACGGATGTTTCCAGCTCTACACAACATTCCTGTCCCCCAGGTGAGGCTGTGACCCTGGAACACACCCCAACCCTCCCCACAAGAGAAGGGGACTTGAAATGGGTTTCTTTGGTTTTGGTTTTCATTTTATGCAAGCGAAGTCCAGAGTTAGCTGAATGCTGGGCGGCTGGAAAAGCTGAAACCAAACAAATCACACGAAAGACAGAGGCTGACCATCAGCTACAGGCGGCAGCAGCATTCCCGGCCACGGAGGGCTCTTCCCTCTGCTGGAGAAGCAAGCCGGGGTGGGAGCAGGCTGCAGGGCAGGGAGGGGGCTCGTTTAAAGCTGAGGGAGCCTCGGTGCTGCTCCTGCTCCCAGAGCACACGCTGGGTGCCTGGGTGCCTGGTTTGGGTGCATCCTGCGCTCCCGGCTCTCCCCATCCTCCCCCTTCTGCAAACTTGGGGAGTGCAGAACGCCGGCAAATAACTCTGCTGGCCCGCACGGACAGCGGTGTGGCAGGAGAGGAGCTCTCCAAGGGGAGGTTTGACACGGAGCTGCATTTTGGGTGGGCTCTCCCTGCTGTGCCCTCCTCCCGAGGGACTCCGGGCACACCCCGAGGGGAGCAGCATGGCTTGGAGAGGAGACCCCAGCACGGCCCCAGCGTCCTCTCCACTGCAAGCAATGCAAGCAAGAGAAAAAAGCTCGGCTGGGGGAGCTGCTGAAGCGGGAGGCAAATGTGAAGCTGTGATGCCCGAGGTCTGGGCGAGGCTGCTCCTGAACCTGCTCAAAGCTCGGCCCCGCAGGAGCCTTGGTGCAGCTCTGCCTCTCTCCTCTCCTGTCCTCTCTGTCATTCTCTCAGAGCACGGCTCCTGGGTTTTGCCGTTTTTCACTGGTTCCCTCACCTGTGCGGGCCGTGGGACAGCACCGGGGACCCGTGTGACAGCACCGGGCACCCTGGCACCCCGAGGGAAGAGAGGAAGGTCCTCACTGCCAAAGGAGCACCCTGGATGCGATCGTTCCCAGCTCCGCGGCCCCTGTGCCTGCGGGACAACGAGCCCCGCTCCCGGCCCCGCTCTCCCGGCTCTCACTGCACTCTGAGCCTGTCTGCAAACGCGCCGCTCACCTGCCTTACCTGGGCAACGAGAGAGAGAGAGCACCTGGCTGGAGAGAGCACCTGGGCAACGAGAGAGAGCACCTGGCTGCAGAGAGCACCTGGCTGGAGAGAGCACCTGGCTG
>VZTG01002903.1:159793-180277 GCA_013397845.1 Melanocharis versteri | reverse complement strand
TTAAAATGTGTGTATACATATATATATGTATATATATTTAGTTGCAACAGTGCTTCTCCGAAAAAAGGTCCATCTATAAATATAATTTTATTTATTTTTATTTTTTTAAATTTTAGTTCTTTTAAGTTAAAATTCTCCATCTCTCTAGGTATTATTTTTTGAATGGTGTTAACCTGCTGAAGTTTTGCCAGAATGGTGCCTGGCTGCGTCTGGGTTCGGTGAACTCGAAGACCTGGGACTGGGATATGCCATCTGTCACCATGTATTGTCCCTGATTTAATGGATCCTGGGGTGGTGGGTAGGCTGGAGGAACCGACTTGGAGTAGCTCACACCTGCATCGATGATTGGGGGGAAAAAGAAACAGATCAGTCAGAGAGCAATCGGGTCAGCAGTCGTTCTTCCAGTCATGCTACCGCTCCTTATCGCTCCTTATCGCTCCTCATCGCTCCTCATCGCTCCGTCACCGGGCCCCACACGCCAGCACGTGCCAGGGCTGGCCACTCTCCAGGACGACCTCTGGGCTCCGAGGCTGCCTCCCTACGCCAAGGCTCCAAGAACGGGACACGAGCCCTTACTTCTGCCGGGCAGAGTTCTGCCCGCCCTCATGGAAAAGTCCTGTGCGAGCGAGCAGAGCCGGGCCAGGCCCTGCCCTGCCGAGGCCGGTTTAACAGGCCCTGTCCCCAGCTCCTGCTCGCCCTCCCTCCCAGCTCTCCCCGAGAGCAGCCGTGCCCCGCCATGCCCCGCTGGCCAGCCCCGAGCACGGCCCCGAGCACGGCCCCGCTCCGGTTCCCGCGCGGAACGGAGCAGAGCTGCCGTGGAAGAAGCCCGACCCTGCAGCGATGCGCCTACGCAGAGGGCAACTCCTTCTTTAGGAACGGTTTAGGACTTTTCCATAGGGTTTGTTCTCATTCACCAGTCTGGTTCCAGCCCCAAAAGCAGCTGCACGCAACGCAGAAAAGGCTGATTCTGCTCAATCCAAACTGGTGGCAATGGACGGACTGGCAAGGCTACGCTTTCAGGGTTGAGAGGTGGAATCCCCACACAGGCGAGGCCCAGCTCCTGTGCAGGAACGGGGAGAGGGGATGCTGCCCTTACAGCTTCCCCACGGAACGAGGGGGCTTCAGCAGCCTGCTGGGAAGGATGGTGTGCAAAGGGCAGCTCTGAAGTGGAACAGAAGGGATGTGTGCCACCACCAAAGCAGAGCCTACGGGGCACAGTGACACAGTCAGGATGTCCTTCCCCACAAGGACAACCCCTCCTTCGGCCTCGGGGCAGCGGGGCCGGCTGGAAACCACGACTGCAGGAAGGAGAGAGGAGCAGGGCTGTGGAGCAGCTCGCTGTAAGCTCTGGCCATCTCTGGATCATGCAGAACTGCTCTTCCTTCTGCGGGAGGGGCGAGGCTTCGCGAGGGCCGGCTCGGGGCCGCCGCCTCCCCGGGCTTTAACCGCAGCAGCGAGGCCGCTGTCCCCGAGCAGCTCGGGGTCCTCATCTGGACAGCGGGATGGCATCCCCCACCTACCTCACAGGAGGGTTGTGAAGCTAAATTAATTAATGTTTGTAAAACACTTTGAGATCCTCGGCTGGGAAGGTGCTGGAGAAGGCAAAATACGGTGATTAGCACCCAGGTACCAGAGCAAGGTGTGCACAGCAATGCGGCTCCTACCACACACAGACACACCGGCGCTGGCCGGGCACGGACGGCGGCACACGACGGGCACTGACACACAGGGAAAGCCTCACGAGGGCACCCACAGAGCTCACCACACAGCTTGGCCAGGTGCTGCTTGGGCAGGCAGGACCTCGTTGGGGTACGAGCTAAGGCGTGTCTTTAGGGAAGGGAACTGATTCGCTTCTCCCTGCTACGGAATTTAGCGATCCAGGGTGAAAATCCTCAAAATGTTTGGACCGAGTGGAGATGGCTTGAGTGTGTCTAACTGATTTCTCCTTCTTCACTGTATTTTATGCAGCTCTCTGTCCACTGTAGAGAATAACCAAGATCACTCCTTACAGTGGGCAAAAACCGCTCTGTGATTCACACTCATTAACCTTTAAGGAATTCATCACAGTTAGCATTTCAAACTTACTTGGAAAGATCGACCTGGAGATGCTCTGCATCTGTACCTGCAGCTGGAACAGTTACTCATCAACGAGTTCTCTACTCTGTCTTCCCAAGCTCCTGTCTCCCACCTGCAGAGCCGAGGGCAGCCCCAGAGCTGTGCTGGGGTCACACCTGGGCAGGGGCAGCTGTAGGAAACCTGACACAACTTCTGCACCACCCCCACAGGTACAGAGCTCCAAGGAACAGTTTGAATTTCAGTCAGTCACTGCGTGACTGAAACCAAGCATGTCCCCCAGGAGCAGAGCACTGAGCTCCTCTCTGCCCCCCTCTCCCATCCCTTCTCCTGGCACTGTCCTGCTCCGAGCTGCTCTGCTCCAGGCAGGCCAGCGTGTGGCCGGTGACACCAACTGCACAGGCTGCTCTGGAGGGCAGACTCCAGCCCTGAGCCCACCCAGGAGTGTCAGCCTTCTCCTGGAGGCCACCAGCCCTCGGCCAATTTTCCCAGCGGACACTGGTGAGGGATTTTAGGATCTATGGGAAGGTGAGGATCTGGTACAGGTCCCTTACATGGCTAGAGTTGGGAAAGAAATCTTCTGCTTTGGCTCTCAGACTGACCCAAAGGAGCAGGAATTACCTCAAAGGCAAACAGTCCTTGTGCCACCAGAATTACTCATGTTCTACAACAGAAGAGCTGCGAATCTAAAGCTGCTACTGGGGGGACACAGAAATTGTTTTTGGCTTTGTGAGGCCTTAAAGCCACCTTGCTTTAGTGACACGGCCTGTGGCTGCAGAGCACCCGGCCTTGCTGGGCTGAGCTCTTTACTGCCTCTAAACCAACCTGAGCACGGTGAACTGATGTATTTTAATGATGATCCAAAACGCTGGGAAATCTCCTGGATCAGCAAAATGTTGTGCACTTGGAAAGCTCAAGAAATAGAGAAAGGACAGGCTGGCTGATGTCCACTGACAGTGATGGAGTTACACTGCAAGGAATGGAATCCACAGTCTGTCTTCTCCAAAAGGGAGAAGGACAGACTCCCCTGGCCAGATCACGAGCAAACCCCGTTCAGTTCTTTCCCAAAACTCCTGAAAAATGTCTGTCCTTGCTCGAAACACACCCATGCACAGCCTGCCCCTTCCCTCAGTAAGGCAGCTCTTCCCACAGTTGTACGTGTGGCCCTGTGGATCTGGGCTACTGGCATCAACATCTGGGCTACTGGCATCAACATCGGGGCTGGATGAATGCCAAGAGCTCCTGGCTGGTTCTACTTGCATAAGCAGCTGAAGGTTTCATATTTCTCTGATTTATCCAGTGGCCTGAAGGATCAAACCTGTGGATGTCAAGGACATGCACCATGGCCATGTGTGGGACATGCAAATAAAACCACTGTGCTCTGGTAATTCCAGAATTCATTTCCTTGTGGAACTGTGAGACAGCACTTTGCCACAGCTTGAGGTGCCCCGAGAACGACTTTTCCATTTTTTTTTTGGACATACCCATGTTCTGGAACACAGAAACTGGGAAGGGACGATACACCTAATCTGCACATCTTCAAATCCCAAGAAAGAGCAATTCTGGGAAAAGTCTGGCAGGCAGGTATTTTCCTGTTCTGCTCTGAAGTGGTTTGTTCCCTCGTCAGAACTCGGGGCCATCGTGCAAAAATTGTCTCTTGAGGGACATTTCTTTAATATGCAAAGCCATAACTCCGCTGCAATTCACCAGAAAGAAATGAGCAAAGCTCTTTTCCAAGGCAATTTTGGGCTGCGTGGCGAGCGGAATTCATAGCACAAAGGGAAGAATCGATGGATACGTAACGATTTCCAGGCACGGCAGCCAACTCCACCCCACGGGCAGAGCTGGAGCTCCTTCTGCTGGTTTGTGCCTCATTCTGCAGCGCGGCTGCAGCTGCACAGAGGGATCGCTCCCAGGGCGGGGCTGGGGAGAGCTGCTCACGAGGAGAACAAGAAAATTCCCAGATTCGTAATTTGGCTAGACAAAACTGGTGAGAGATGCTGCGCTGTCACTTGAAATCATGTCTTTTTATAGCACCAGGCAACGTCACTTGGAGCCTTTCGGATTTCTCAGCTCAGAAGGAAACGATTAAAAAGATTTAAAACTGTCTCGTTTTTCCCCTTCTAGGTTGGGTTTGGGGTTTTTTTGGTTTTTTTGGTGTTTTTTTCAAAGTGTCTCTTCTCTTTGAGGTTGCAACACGATTTCAGCAGCACGTGAAGGTTTGGGAGCATGCTGTTAACCCACAGGCAATCCACAGGGACACGTGCAGACGGATCATCCAGCAGGACACGGCCCCTCCCCGGGCTCACACGACACAGACACGGAGAACACGCACAGCTCCTCCACATAACCATGGAAACTTGCCTTACAAGCTGTTTACTCCATCCTCACCTAGGAGAGTTTAGCTTATCCTTTGATCAGCAGCTACTGGCCTGGCTCTGCCCCCACGCTGCTGTCCAGGTCTCATCAGCCAGAGCTGGGGAGGGGACAGTGACATCGCCACCCCTGCTGCCAGTTCTGTCCTGGCCAGTGCTGCCTGAGGAGCCTTCCAGCTCCCTCAGAGCTCAACAGCAGCTCGGCCAACTTGCATCTTCGAGGAAATGCTCAAAAACCCCACAAATTCACTTTCCTCCTCGACACCATAACCCCCACACATGGGGAATCCAGGGACACGCCTCCAGAGCACTAATTGTTATATGGTTAATTACTCCTGTCACAGCAACAAGTTAAGGTAAAGAAATGAGCAGAACTGGCTGAGTGGGCCCAGCCCTTTGCCCTCTTCAGCACATTTCAACAGAGGATCTCAAAGCAGCACCCCACGACTCCCTGGGCCACGTGCAGGGCTGGCAAAGGACGACGTGCCCGGAGCTGGCTGTCCCCGAGGTGAGGATGGAGCTGCAAACAGGAACCCCCTGCCTCCCAAGGCACTCCTGGCCAGCTGGATTTCCTCGCTTTCCACCTCCCTGCTGCATCCCCCAGCTCTCACTTTGCTGTATTTGCCCAGCTCCAGAGGAATTTCAGTGGTGCCTCAGCCCCGGCTCTTTACACAGCCAGGATTCCACCCCAGGCCCTGCTATTTCCAGGGATGGCAGCAGTGAGGAGAACACGCCTTAGCTCCCTTTTCTAACCACGAACCTCCCTCCTCTGTTTAGGAGGGAGAGGGCTGGCTGCAGCTTGAGAAATGCAGGAGGAAAGAGTCATCTCATGTCCTGATGTTCCCCAGACAACCACAACATCTACCTACACACGCTGAGCTAACCCGACCCTCTGGAGTCTATTTATCAAGTCTGCTGCTGCAGCCTGATGTCATTAGAGCAGACATTAAGATAATGATTCCTCGTGTGATAAGAAAAGCTAATCGAGGCAAGATGGAATAAATGATACCCATCAGAGCTGGGTGAAAACTCATTTCTGCCATCCTGTGTTCGTAGAGCCTCCCTCTCCTCCAGCACCCTGATCACACAGCTCCCTCCGTGGGTTTCACTGACAGGAAGGGATCAATCCAGCCCTGGAATGCTGCTGCTGCTTCTGGGGAACAGCTCTGACCTAAAACCCCTCACCAAACTCAAGCTGCAGGAGTATCTGCGCTCACAAACTTATTTCAGTGGGAATCTCAACACGTCATCGATGTCAACACCTCGGCTCTTCCATTAACATGGCACCAAAAATCTGCCCTGGGGGACCTGCTCAGCAAATGTCACCACCACCATCCTCAGAGGCCCCCCAGCCAAGGACTTATTCCTGATTAGGCTTAGCTTGTAAATCTGACTGATTCCTGGAGCATTCTGAGGACTCCAGCTGGATTCCTGATGCCATCAGTGGGATGCTGCTTGTGGACCCCCAGCACGGAGCACTGGTGGGGTCTGGATTTTACAAGAAACGGGGTAAGCTCTGAGACTGCCCTGAATCTGTGGGGAAATACCACCGACTACACGACGATCAGCTCCCTTCCTTCACCTCCTGTGCTGTAAAAAAGGGAAGTGACCCTGATTAGCCAAAAATGCAAATGCCCCTCTTTGCTTTCAAGCGGTTGGGCTGTGGCTGCTCAGGCTCCTGCAATCCCCCGAGGCTGTGCCTACACGCTGCATAGATGGGGAAACACGGCAGGGCCACGTCAATCTTGGCAGCAAGGAAGATGCAATAAAATGGGATTAAAGAGCCAGGAGAACCACGGGAGGGACCGAGAGCCCCTGGTCAGCCTGTGCTGCCCAGCTCTGCTGTGCAGAGCTGCTGGGAGAGCCTCAAGTGCAGAAGTGTGGGAAGTCAGAGGAGCTGCTGCATGTCTCGGTCAGGGTTTTTATGACATTGTTGGCTCTGAGCTCAAATGATCAGAAAGGAATAAATTAACAGGAAAATCCAGTGATTCAGAGGGTGTTTGGTGACAGGCCAAGGCAGTTCATGCTGGCTGATGATTTAACCCCTGCTGGGTTTGCACGGCTGAGTGTTCACGGGCAGCTTTAGGGACAGCATCTTTCTCAGGTGATGCTGACTGAATCTCTGCTTCCCTCATCCTAAAGACTCGTCAGGCTCAAGGCATCTCCTGGGGGCTGTGTGCACGGGGCAGGGGGAACACACAGGGCAGGGAGAGGGGCTGCATGTAGTGTGGGGCTCAAGAGCTCTCCTGGGGTGGGAAACACCCCCAGCTTACACTAAAGTCACTTTTTAAATCTCAACAGACATTTCCTTTTCCAAAAGTGGGAAATGGTGCTTTAAGAACGGAGTCTCCTTCCTGGAAGGACCTCGAATTCCCTGACACCACTGGCTGGCAGCTGCTAGGAATAAGAGCAAATATCCCTTCTGTGGACAGGCTGTCCTGCAAGGGGCCAGACCTGGACAGAGCTGGGGATCAGAGAGGGAACTGCAGGCTGCAAACACCAATCCTTGGAGCGGGGATCACAAGTGGCCAGGGAACAGAGGCCCCTCATGCAGAGAGGCACTGCACGAGCCTTTCTGTTTTCAAACGCTTAGAAATGGAAAGATTACCCCGGGTTAACCTCTGTCTGCACGAAGGATGGACTGGAGATCCACAAGGGATCCGTTTTCAAGGCAGTTTCCACTCCTTCAGTCAGTGAGGAGCACGGTGCTGGCAGAAGAGGCCAGTGCCACCCTCGTGCTGCCTGTCCCTCGGTGGGACCTGCCCTGCACAGAACCTGCCCTGCTGCCTGGCTGCACCCTGCAAAGGGCTGCAGGGAGGGGCTTCTGTCGTTTTCCTAAGCCAAAACAAATGAGTTTCTCCCGTTACTTCACTATTTCTGGGAGACACCAGACTGAGTTCTGTTCCCAGTCCCCACGCTGACACTGAAGGAAGCTGAAGGGCAACAACCAAGAGGCAAAATTTTGACCCATCAGTGCAAAAGGCAAACAGCAGCAACCAGCCCTTCTCTGTGTCAGCGAGGTGCAGAGCCAACACCACCCATTCACTGGATGTCTAATGGACTTAAAGAAGGCCAAAAATTGGTTTAATGCTGTCTTAAGGCACCTGGTCTAATACGGTTACGTTTTGCCCAATCCAATAAGGAGTGCAAATCCTGGGATATTGCCCATCATTAACTGGGGCTGGCAGGGAGCCTGGCCCTGCACACATTGCTGGGCAGACCTGAGAGCCACGAGGAGGCTGCTGCCCCACGCAGGACCCTCAGCTGGGCATCAGACACTTCTCACAACACCCAGAGCGTGTTCTCACCCAATCACCTGGATAAAGGTCCCGTCAGTTTAAAAAGCAGGGTTTTCAGGTTTCTTCTGCTGCTCTCAGCTGCTCTCCCCTTCTCCTGCTGCAGCCAGCAGAGGTTTAAATGCCTCCTCCTCAAACACATGCCAGCCATCTCCAGAGCAATACTTCTGGGAGGTGTGGTACAACAGTGCATGAAATAAGCAGCAGTTTATACTATTTGAAAAATGTTTTTCTGCTTCACCTCTAACAAAGTTGATTGCATTTTCCATTTCACCTCCTTCACGGCTTTTCTCTCTTCCTTAAGTGTTCTGTGACAGGGGAATTACCATGGTTTCCCATTTAAGAGGTGGAGGGAACAAGTGAGATAATCTAGGAACAAGTAATAGGCATCCTGTGACACGGGAGCTGGGCTGGCTCGAGCTGCTGAGCTGCCAAGCCCTGCTGCAGCCACTGAGACCATCCTGCAAAGCCTGCATTTCAATAATCAAATATTCCTACTGAATACAGTGACCTGATCCTCCTTCTGAAGGGCTTCCCTGCTTTTCAGGTACAGCTGGTGCTCCAAAAGCAGCTCCAAGCCCTTTCCAACACTGTGGGAGGGCAGAGGCAGCAGCAGCCCCTGGCACGGGCACACCTGCAGCCCCAAGTGCTGCCAAGGTCTTGGCAAAATAAAATGTTGTCAGTATCTGTAAAATGCATAAAATCAGTCACTAAAAGCCCACTCTCAGGAGTTTCCTCCTACCTCCCTCTTCTGAGCAGTGCCAGCAGCTCCCTGCTCCAGCAGCCTCTCGTTGGGTCTTGGGCACAAGACAAACCACAGAGTAACAAAACTGAGAGTCCTCAGTGTCAATATTTAATTTAATCAACCTGAGACTGGGCTATGATCACCACGGTGTAGGGCAAAGCATACAGAGCTACCGTTTTCATGACCCTATTTGCTGTTTTTTAGATTTCACGTCCTAAAACCAACCAGGCTGTGCTTAACTCGGTGCTGGGGTGTGACTGAACTTCTGTCTGGCTTGAGGACTTAATCCCATAAAAAGAACTGCCAGTGCCACAGCCTAAGCTCGTTCTTCACTACAGAAATGCTGACTGCTGTTTTAGGAGCTAATGAATTTCATAGTCCGAGAAGCCCAAGATAACAACCCCTCCTTTTTCATCTCAGAGAGAAAGAGAGAGAAAGACAAAGAGAGCAGACAGAGAGCAATTGCTGTGTAAGACACAAGTCCTGTCAGGCAGATTGTGTTTGTCAGGATGCAAGTCCAGTGATTTACGTGGGAATACTGGCAGGCATGCTCAGGCACCTCTGAACTGTGCCACTTACTGGCTGAACAGCACAATTATTAATTAATACTGCTATTAATTAATAATCTAATGAACTGAACAGCTAGCAGTAACTGACCCTGGCTTTGTCCCGGCAGTCATGCAAGTCAGGCTCTCTCACTGCAGTTCCACGAGCCCTGTGGATGCTCCCGTGCTGAGGGACAGACATGCAGGTGCTGAGGGGCTGTGACAGGGGCTCGGGGACACTGTCAGGCACCTGGGCCTGCTCTGGGTGTGCACACTCTGAGCTTAGAACATCTGGCCAGGAGAGTTTTCAGAGAACATCTCAGGAGACAACAGAAGAAGTTAGTAGAGAGGAGAAGACTGATGACAATGGAGAGACACAGCAAACCAAGGAGTTCACAGCTGGCCTGGCAAACCACTCCCGGACCAGCAAAGCCAGTAGACAACACACAGGTGAGGCAGAAAGCAAAGAGCTCCTTCAACTTCTGCAAAACCCCCCAAAACACCTGCACAGAGCGGGACCAACCTGCCTGCACCTGACCTGAGCCAAGCCTCGAGGAGCTCTCTCAAAACCCACCTGTAGGCCTACTCGTGCTATGGTACTTTGGTAACAAATCAATACATCCATGACTTTGTGAAGCTTTGGAGAACTTGAGAAATGACCTCTCTGACCTTCCCTCTGTGTTGAGTATTTGCAAACCTGTAGCTGCAAGAGTTATTGCGAGAGAGAATTAACAAGGCTGGCTTTGGCCAGTGGAGGCTCTGCCTGGCCCCAGGCAGGGCACTGCTCAGCTGGCTCCAGCCTGCCTGGCTGGGGAAATGAATCTGACATTCCAGAGATACAATGTCTTTACTAAAATACTTTATTTCCTAGAGTTGATGCTACTGTGCTGTCTTTAAAAAGTTACAGGCAGCCCCAGGAAACGAGAGTGTCCCTTTCCTTTCCAGCAGCAGGAAAGGGGTACTCCCTCCCCAATTCCAGCATTTTAGCAATTTTTTTTTTCTTTTTTTAATTTTTTTTTTTTTTTTGCTAATGGGAGACTTTGGGAATTAGCAGAACCTCTACACACCTCCGCACTCACTCCCATTTCAGCCTGAGATAAACAACTGAGATAGATTTCTGCCCCCAGGGACAGCTTCTGGACATCAGACTGGAGACACGAGATCAAATTCATCTCTGGTGCAGTCCCACTGGCTTTCAACCACCTTCGACCAGAGATTAATTTGGCCCACAGATACATTAAGAAAGGATACAAAGCACAAACGGTATTTGATATAAAAAGAGAAGGGAGGGGGAAGTTGAGGGGATGCTGGATCCTAACCCAGCAGGATTCAGCCCAGCCCGCTCCACCCTCACATCACCAGGCACAGAGCGTGTTGCCGGTTACCTTTTTGCTTACTGACTTTCTTTACTGTCATTGCCGCTTGCCGCTTTTGATTCTCAGAAATTTCAAAGCCTGGAAAAGGGAACACGGCAAACACAATTCAGAAGGTTGCTCACAAAGCCCCGTTTCACTCTGGGGAGGGGGTGCTCTGTGCTGTTTGCAAACATGGAGTGCTCGGGGTGTTCTACTGCAAAGCAACTCCTCCTCGGCCTCTCTCTAACCTCACCTGGGCAGGGGCTGGATGAAAAGTAAGATTAGGCCCATTTTTATTTATACAGTGTCATAAACATGCCCGGTGCTTTAGAGCTGAGCAGCAAACTGAGCCTGGACTGGCACTGGTCACACTTCAGGGGCTGATGCAAGGGAAGGGCTGGCTCTGACTTCGCTGCCTCCCCTCTGCATGAGATCCTTAAGCAGAGCAGGAGGAGGCAGCCAGGACACCCTGAAGGTGGATGGCCAAAGAATTCCCTCTCCCACACACCCACGGAGCTCCAGGCTTGAGCTATGGGCAGAATTTGTTTATTGAGGGCCAAAAGGAACAGTAACTGAGCTGGAAAGAGACCTATTTGTGACCAGGAGAGCAACCAAGGACATTTCCACAAGGCTGAACTGTAATTCTACCACAAAGAAAACGCGGGCTCCTCCACCCATTGGGGCTAAATTAAACACTACCAACAACCTCCTTTCAGATTCATCTCCACATTCCTCACCTATCTTTTCATCTTCTTTTACCATCTTCCTTTCTTCTCTGAAAGCTCTAAGCCATCGTAACTTCTCCTCCAGTTTCTTGGCAAAGAATAAGTGCATTTCCTCAGTCTCCTTGTTATGCAGTTTGAAGGCGTTCTTCATGCTGACATTGAAGTCATCATCTCTCCCATCTTCTATATCCACCACTTCATATTTATCCATGTCTATGCGCCCTTTGTAATACAGGATATCCCTTCGGATCAGATCCTGCAGAGGGAAAAGGAGACAGGGTTCAGGGTGAGAGCTCACGGAGCCTGAGCTCAGTGGGAATCCCTGGGAGAGCTGAGGAAGAGAAAGGAGTGATGGTGAAAGCTGGTCAGATCCTTCAATTCCTGGGAGAGATGAGGAAAAGAAAAAGCGATGGTGAAAGCTGGTCAGATCCTTCCATTCCTGGGAGAGATGGGGAAAAGAAAAGTAATGGTGAAAGCTGGTCAGATGCTTCAGTTCCTGGGAGAGATGAGGAAGAGAAAGAATGGTGAAAGCTGGTCAGATCCTTCAATTTTTGGGAGAGCTGAGAAGAGAAAAGTAATGGTGAAACCTGGTCAGCTCCTTCCATTCCTGGGAGAGTTGAAGAAAAGAAAAAGTGATGGTGAAAGCTGGTCAGATCCTTCAACTCCTGGGACAACTGAGGAACAGAAAGAATGGTGAAAGCTGGTGAGATCCTTCCAGCCTCACCTGCTGTGAACACACCTCTTGCTGGCCAAACAGGGCAGACCATGGGCAGAGAGGAACAAAATACACCCCCTGCAGCTGCCAAACCCAGTCTGTAGGCACAAAGAGATGCCTACAGGTGACGTGCTCCGGCGTGTCCTCGTGGGAGGTTCTGCTGCACAGGGTGACAAACGAGAGGCACAGGCCCAGCAGTGCCACCAGGCTGGGCACAAGCACCAGGAATCATACTAGCTGTGCCACAAAAAAAGTAAAAACTCACTGCATCTGCCAGGATGGAGCAACATTTTTGCTCTGGTCCTCTTTCGTGGTTTAAGAATGGTATCCTCCAATCTAGTACTCTCACTGAGACACTCCAAACCACATGCTACTCCCTCGCTTCCCCTTTCCCTCCCCTCCCACTCTGCAGAGGGCTGGAGAGGATAACTGGAGGCACCAAAGGCAAAGATCATGCATGGATTGAGATAACAATTTCCTGGGCACAAGCACCAGCCTGGAGCCACCAGTGCCCTGGCAGCACAGGATGCCCCGTGCAGCCCTGCTCTCCACACACCCAGGGGGGATTGGTCCCTGCCCCTTCTCCCTGGGGCCCATTTCCCACTCACACACAGCTCTCTGGTGAGAAACCACCCCAATTCTCAGCTCAAAGCACTCCTAACCCGCCTCTGGTCTCCTTCCACCCTGGATTTAGCCTCTTGATCCAGATGAGATTTTTTTTCTTTTTCTCTCCTTGATGTTTATAACCTTTTCAGCCAAACCTGCTCATGCTCATCTCCCTTCTCAGCTGGTTATTCCCTGCTGTTCAGCAACAGCTCGTTTCTCTGCGTTGGGAAGGGAAAAGTAAATTCCCCATTGGGCCCACATCTCTGTGCCTGTTATCTCAGATAACAGAAGATGATAATGAGGAAACAGAATGTTAATTCTCTAGTCATGGCCACACAAGGTGATTCAATATATTTAAAACCAAATTCAGCAACGCACAATCAAGATTTCCTTCCTCTAACCACTCTCAAAAGCAATATTTAGGTACATTAAATCAATTTAACCTAAATACCTTTGGATTTTTTGGAGTGCCCTAAAGAAAAATGCTATGTCAAAGGATTCATTTGCGAGGAAAAATGAAGGCAATGTACAGCGTTTATTTATTGAAATAATATTTAGCAGGGAGGTTTTTTCAAGATAAGCAGTAGGTATTATTTTAAACAAATTAATCTTGGAAAATAAACTCGACATCACAATGATTTAGCAAACTTGCTCATGAATCTGCCAGACAGTATTAACTATCACAAGACTGGCCAGAAGCTCACAGGCTTTAAATCCTGACTCCTTCCTCTGGAATGCTCTTGGAAATTCCATTAACAAATATCTCATACAAAAACCTTCCTCTGGTGTAGGCTTGAAATAGTGATGCTGTCCAAAACATAAGAAAAAGGCGTTTCAGGCTGAATAGACAACAGAAAATCTTTGCAGTTTTGTCCTAACTCAGGAAATTGCTTCTTTCCCTCGGTGCTGTGGAAAGGCTGCGAGAGCCACACGGAGCCTGATCAATCAGGTCAATACCACACACGGTGTTTAATGGGAGGCTGGGGCTTCTTCTCAGAGAGAACATTTATCTGCACCACGCCCTCGAAAACACCTGATACCCAATCTCACAGGAACAAGGATGTGCTCCCTAAATCAGCTGCACAGCAGCCGTTCCTTCCCTTCCCTTCTGGGCACTTCCAGAACCAGCCCCAACAGAGCACACTCCTGGGAGGATGGATCCAAGCGACCTTTCCAGGCAATCTTCATGATTGTGGAGAGATTTGTTCATCAAGGTGTTGCAAGAATCAATAATCACGAGCTCTGCAAAACCCAGGCTCTGTGCACTGCCTCTTTCCTCACTCAACACATTTTCCCCCTCTTATCTCTCCGATTTTGATTCAGAAAACATTAGGAGCTATTTTTAATAGCTACTGCCAAGTGAATGCTGTAACAGCTCTGTGCTTCCAGAGGACAATCCATGGGGTTTGGATGTGTCTGACTGAGCTGCTCCACACATTTCCCCTCCCAGGATGCAGCAGGAGCTGTCCCTGTCTCCAGCGAGGCTCCTGAGCTGCTGAGGATTGGATGTGAAGATAAAGATGCTGCCCAGGAGTTCCTGAAGGAGCAGCGAGGAGATAATGGAATCCTACAAGTGCCTCTGGAGATCAAATGGCCCCACAGGTTATTGCTGGTGAAATGCAGGAGTGGGGAAGCAGCAGCTCAGCCACAGAGGAGGAAACACCACGGTTGGCCCTTGAGCTGAGCAAGGGAAAGGCAACAGCACAAAGCTCCTGTCTGCCACTTCTACTGTCATTTGGAGAAGGAAATTCAATAATGACCCCAGAAGAAATGGATCATCTCTTCTCCCAGTGCTTTCCTTCAAAAGAATGATCATTCCTCGCTTGTTGGCCATGAACTGCACACTGGTATCCTGAATTTATGAGACCCTTTGTTCCCCTCAGAGTGGCAGAGCACACAAACATCTCATGAGCAGCACGTGCCTGGACATGGATCCAGGACTTTGTCCACACCTGGTTCCAGAAAGTTCAGTCCACAGAGCAGATTAACAACTGTAACTGGACAATTGCATTTTTAATGGGCTCAGCATGTCCTATTATCATCCTCCCTTCTTCTTGCCAACACTCAGTGAATGGATATTATTTCCCAACTGACTAAATTTTAACACCCATAATATGGGAAGCACAATAATTATTTGATCCGTGGATATGTTATCACAGCTTTTAAAGAATTACAGACACTACTTAGCTCCTTAGTGAAGCATGACCCTCTCCAAACACTTGCACTGTAATTGAGCTCAATAAAATGCAGGTATTCACCTGGCCTACAGGAGACAGCAAAAAAGGCCAAACCCTTGTTTTGAGGAGCTTTTTATGCACATGGACAAGAGAATAGAAATGGAGAGAGCACAGAGGCCATGAAGTGATGCTGCTTGTGTGCTCTCTGCCAAGGGCAGCAGCAGTGCCCCTCACACCACCCTGTCCAGCACAGTTCTGTCCTTTTCCCAGCACATCCATGGAGTCAAAGCAAACCTGAGATGCAGAAAAGCAGCTGTGAGGCTGAGGAGGGAAATGGATTGTTCCCCCAACCTGGTACAAGTACTGCACGGCAGGAGGACAAAGCAGATCCCTGCTCAAAAATGGAGATTGATCCCCTACAGAAGCAGAGAGGAGCTCTGGCTTCGTGGGGGACAGGAATGCTGCTTCTGCTCCTGGTTATCCCAGGGATAAATGAGAGAATGAGAACGAGAGAAATGAAGAAATTATTAATCTCTAGGACACAGCTTTGTTCACAGGCTGGCTCTGTTAGTTTGGGCCTGTTTATCATCCTGCCCGTGGCTCAGCCAGGGTGACCATGGGCTGCTCTGCACTGGCCAGCTCTGAATGTCACACAAGATTATTTCAGTTAAATCAGGCAAGAGCAAGAAAATATAAAAACCCCAAAAAAGACTCTCAAAACCTTATCAGTGAGGAAAAGCCAAAGAAACTGAGCTGTTTAATCTGGAAAGGCCATAACTAAAAAGGAATGTGCTGTTGTAATTCCAGTATGTGAAGGCTGCTCCTCTTCTAAGGAGGCTGGTGATCAATTATTCTCCATTTTGATTGTGGCTTGGCTTAATTTACCACAAGGGAGAACAGGATTAGAAACTTGGGGGAAAAAAAAGTTTCTATCTAGAGGAGTAGTTAAACCCTAGAACAGACAAAATAGGGAAGTCTTGGGACGGCATTGCTGGGGGATTTTCAGAAGAAGGTTAGACAAACATCCATCAGAGATGATCTGAGTGTGCTTAGTCCTGCAGAGGGAATAGCTGCTCTCCTGGGGTCCCCCCCAGCTCTGGGAGGAGGTGACAGATGGAGCAGGGCTGGGAGCAGGTAGGATGAGCAGGGCCTGGGGACGGCAGCAGGAGCAGCAGTGGCACAGACCCGCAGCCTCTGCAGAGCACCCAGCCCGCCTCGCCTGGCTCCAGAGGAAATTGATGCATCTGGGTCATTTGCACTTATTTGTCTAAATATGATCTTTTTTTACCCTACAGCTTCCATGATTTCCTTTTCTTCCCCTCGCCGAGGTTAATTAAGCTCTTCTGAATAATGCTCTGCAGTCTGTTCACGTAATCTGTACTAAGGATTCACAAGGCAAAGATGAGGCAAAAAAAAAGTGGTTTGACGGGAGCACAAAGCGAAGTTCTGACACGTTACATAAGCCCCCCCCAGCTCTGCTCTCCGGGTGCTGGGCTGGGCTTTGTGGCCACGCTCGGGGCTGGCCCTGCCTTGGGACCTGCCTGGGCCACCCCCTCTGCTCCCACCCCCACCACTGTCCCCTCCTGCAAGGGGGAAGGTGACTTTATGGAACTGTGCTTCAGAGGAAAAAAATCTTTGTGACCATCGTAGGGAAAGCAAGGCTGAGCTTTACTGGAAAACCTGGAAGCTGGGATGGGCTTCCACAACTCCTGCTGTAGTGGATACAGACACCTGCAGGAAGGACTGCACCTGTAAATCACTGTTCAGGAGCTCTTTGACTCCTGCTTGTCTTCTGTACTGCTTCTCCTGCTCTCCAGTTTTCATCTCTAACTTTTTTCAGCCCCACTAGTCCAGAGCACAGCTCCTTGTGCCTGGCACTGCCCGTGGGAGAGGAAGGGTCAAACCCTCCCGGGACACTCAAGGGGAAGAAGAACAGTAAAGACAAGGAGGGCAATCTGCAGTCACCAGTGCAAAATGGCATCACGACCAAAAGCCACTCGAGGGTTCCAGCAGCACAGAGCACCCGAGGAGGAAATGAGAGGACCTGGCCTGGTCCCAGACCTTCATCCCACCTGTGGAGCATTCCAGCAGTTCCATACTCCTCCTATGAACTCCTGAGTGCGTGGCGTGCAGGGGGGCCTCCAGCAGGGCTTTGGATTTAGGATGGTGCCTTTTTCCAGGAGCTGTGGTTTACTCTGTGCTAGGTCACACTCGACTTCTCATGCGTAAAACAAATCATCCGTGAAACACAAATGGAGCAAGAGCCATTTCCAGCCGTGAGTCATTAGATCCCTCTTAGGAGCTGACAGGACAGGAGATGCCAGCCACAGAATAATCCATTACAAGTTCCTCACTGCATATGTAGGTTATTGGTGCTCCCGTTTATCAAACCCTGCATATTCCAGTGGCAAAGGACTTTCAAAATGACTCGGGGAGGAACGATGTGCTCTGAGGACATGGAGGCAGCCAGGCCCTGTGAGGGCAGCTCCTGGGGCTCCAGGTGAGGTTTCTCCCTCAGCCCTTCCCCATCTCTACCACGGGATAATGACATTTATTTATTGTACAGATCAATGGGGAGCTGTAAGCAATCAGTGAGAGACTTGGAGGGCTCTGATGGCGGATCTCTAACAGCTCACAGCTGTGTGGGAACAGCTCAGCACCTCCCATCAGAGATCAGAGCTGGCACAGCCAAGGCAGGCACAGGAGGCCTGTGGGCAGCAGGGACAGCACAGCCCTGAGAGGCTCAAGGAGGAGGAGGAACAGGCGACAGGGGGCTCTTCCAATGTGGATCATCACTCCATCCCCCCCAGCTTTACAGAACATCAGCAGTGCCCCGGAGCCACGAGGGACATCCCTGCCCTGGGGACATCCAGGGAGGGCATTGCCGTGCTCTGCCCCGGGCTGGGGCAGTTCTGGGCACAACAATATAAAAAATACATTTAGCCATTGGAAAGAGTCCAGAGGAGGCCACGAGGATGGGGAAGGCTGTGTAGGGGCCTGGAAGAGCAGCTGAGGGCATTTGGTTTGTCCAGCTGAGGAGACTGAGGGGAGACCTCACCGAGGTCTCTGACATCCTCCCGAGGGGCAGCAGAGGGGCAGCTCTGATCTCTTCACAGCACCCAGGGAAGGGCTGGAGCTGTGTCAGGGCAGGGTTAGGCTGGATATCAGGAAAGGTTGTTCCCTTGTGACAGGGACAGCATCCAGGGAAGAGCTGGAGCTGTGTCAGGGCAGGGTTAGGTTGGGTATCAGGAAAGGTTGTTCCCTTGTGACCAGGGACAGCACCCAGGGAATGGCTGGAGCTGTGTCAGGGCAGGGTTAGGCTGGATATCAGGAAAGGTTGTTCCCTTGTGACCAGGGACAGCACCCAGGGAATGGCTGGAGCTGTGTCAGGGCAGGGTTAGGCTGGATATCAGGAAAGGTTGTTCCCTTGTGACCAGGGACAGCACCCAGGGAATGGCTGGAGCTGTGTCAGGGCAGGGTTAGGCTGGATATCAGGAAAGGTTGTTCCCTTGTGACCAGGGACAGCACCCAGGGAATGGCTGGAGCTGTGTCAGGGCAGGGTTAGGCTGGATATCAGGAAAGGTTGTTCCCTTGTGACCAGGGACAGCACCCAGGGAATGGCTGGAGCTGTGTCAGGGCAGGGTTAGGCTGGATATCAGGAAAGGTTGTTCCCTTGTGACCAGGGACAGCACCCAGGGAATGGCTGGAGCTGTGTCAGGGCAGGGTTAGGCTGGATATCAGGAAAGGTTGTTCCCTTGTGACCAGGGACAGCACCCAGGGAAGGCCTGGAGCTGTGTCAGGGCAGGGTTAGGCTGGATATCAGGAAAGGTTCTTCCCCAGAGGGTGCTGGGCACTGCCCAGGCTCCCCAGGAAATGGGCACAGCCCCAAACCTGCCAGAGCTCCAGGAGCATTCGGACAGCGCTGCCAGGGGTGCCCAGGGTGGGGTTTTGGGGTGTCTGCAGGGATGGAAAGCAGCAATCCCTGCAGACCACCTCCCCAGAGATGATGTTCCCCAGGCTCCAGGGGAGAGCAGCCAGCCAGGGATGAGGCTGGCACAGACCCAGCCCAGGCCAGCCCTGCCCCTGGCGAGCAGCTGCCATGGGAACAGGGGATGAGCAGGGAACAGTTGGAGCTGGAATTAGGCAAAGGCTAAGCCAGGGTTCACAATAACTGCACCGAACAGCAGCTCAGGATTTGGGAAAGGCAGAGGTTCGGAAGAGGCTGAGTTGCCTTTTGCACTGAGGTGTGGGTGGGTCTCAGACCCCTCTCTGTGATTTCCCACTGGCCTGGGCACTGACTGCAGAGCAGAGGAGCAGAGTTTTCCAATGTACTCCTGAAATCTGTCCTGATTTCCCTGCTTGCCTGCTCTCTCTCTTCCCTCTGCCCAGCCTGCCGTGAGCAATGAGAGCATGGCACGCTGCCACTTTGCCATGTCTTTGGGTATCTTTAGTCATGAGGGCTTTCAACGTTCTTTGACTTTTTAAAAAAAGATTCCGAGCCTACATTTTTAAAGTCTAATTTACCTTAAAGAGACCCTTTGACGAAAGCAGCCCGGCCTGCTTTTCATGAACACCGAGGGGCCAGTTTTCTGTAGCATTTGAACATTTAATTTAACCCTACAGTGGGCTGAGTGTTCAGATGGGACAGTGACAGTGACACATGGCAGAGCTCAGTGCAGCACCACACTGGGCCTCCCCTCGGTCCAAATGAGACCCTAAAGCTCAACGAACCCTTCGGAGTGATTTTGTCCTAAATATTCTCGATACCAGAAAATAAATCTAAGCCCTGCTAAGTGTTTGGATGCCAGAGCTTTGCTCTGAGCCCTCGGACACAGCAGCTGGGGCTGAGAGAAATGGGGTCTGCTCAGCTCAGCCTGGAATGAGCTGAGGGATGGATCCTATCAGGGATGGGGGGATGTGACACCACCTCCCCCAAACCCCCTGAGCCACTCACTTCCCACCCCAAACCTGGCAGGATTGTCCCCGGGGGAGCCGAGGTGCCGGCGCTCTCAGTTTACGTAACTCCTCCTGCACAAGGACAGCTGTGCCGGGGAGGTCGGCAGATCCCTGCCAAATTATTCAGCACTGTCTGTCTCCTGAGCTCGGGAAGAGACGTTTGATTCATCCTCGCCAGCTCCGCGGAGCTGCAGTGTGGGATCCGAGAGGGGGAGGACGGGAGCTGAGAGCGTTTGTGGGGAAATGCTATTTTCACTCCGCGGATTTAGAGGAACAGCAGTGGCATTCTGATGCCTTGTTCCACCCCGAGCCCAGTCCCTCTGGCTGCAGAGCAGCTGGGCGAGGGTGAGCGCTTTTCCAAAGGACTGATAACAGGAGGAGATGGGGAACCCTTGTGCAGCCACGTCACTGCTGTGCTGGCCTCTCCAGCTGCTCCCAGGGGCTTCAGAGAGCGCTGATGAAAGGCCACGGCAGCAGCAGGGGTGGGGTTTCAGCTCTGGAGGTTTGCTTGTGGGCCAAATTTACACCCACTGCGATTCCAGGAGTGGTAAGTGAGGCACAGAGTGTTTTGCAGAGCATCCTGCAAATCTGTGTGGTCACAGGAGGCTACACCTGATCCCTGCCCAGACAGCCACACAGATGGTGAAGGACCCTAAATTCAGCCCTTTCTGGATCTTAGCACTGCTCCTGCTGCCTCCTGCAGTCCCTCTGCATGCTGCTCCTGCCTCTCTGCTCCCCCCAGGCTGCGGAAGGGCAGCAAGTCCTGGGTCAGCATGAGCCCTCTGTGACCCTGTGACACGAGGCCCTGTGACACTGTGACACTGTGACACGAGCCCCCTGTGACCCTGTGACACGAGGCCTTGTGACCCTGTGACACTGTGACACGAGCCCCCTGTGACACTGTGACCTGAGCCCC
>VZTG01002903.1:136324-151819 GCA_013397845.1 Melanocharis versteri | reverse complement strand
GTGGATCCCCAGCTCTGCTGCTGCTGCCTGGGAAGACGTGGATCCCCAGCCCTGCTGCAGTGACCACCACGCTCCGTAACAGGCAGCTGGGAGGAACCAAAGAGGTTTAAGAGTGCCGTGAAATAAATGCTGTTGGGAGCACCAGGAAGGGCTTGGCACTGAGAGCTGCTCCCCGTCCCGGAGCCAGGCACTTCCCTGGGCTGGGGAATGCTCGGAGCCCACCGGAGCTGCTCCCCTGCCCCCAGCCCACCCTGACCCAGCCCTCTGCTGTCTCTGCTGGGCACCAGGAGGGGATTGGTGCCCTTTCCCAGCTCCCAGGGCTCTCTGGTGCCTGACACTGCTGTTCTGCAATTAGAGACTGACAGGCTGATTAGCACCCGGGGCTACACTCAGATCACAAAAAGGAACGCCAGCAAAGTGTTGTCCTTTTCAACAGGCTCGGGTTTGATACCTTCTGTTGCTGGGGGAAAGAAAAAAAAAAGGAAGAAGGAGAAAAAAGCAGGCTCCGTTTCAGTCCCTGCCATGTTTTTTTTTTTCCCAGGAGGATTTCTCATCAGGCTGTCCTCACTTTGGTGGTTACAGGCAGCTTCCTTTCATGGCACTCTTGGATTCACTAACGCAGCATCAGGCTGAGGCCAGTGATTATAGATTACATAATTAAGGGCAGCAAGTCTAGATTTAAAGGACCCATAAATAACAGGAATGAGAAGAAATTTAAAAGGAAAATGCTCATTATGTTTCTCAAATATATATATTTCTCCCTTCATGGAAATGTAATACTCTTGGAAGCTGCTATAGTAGCAACCCATGGGAATCTTTGGTAGAAATATCTAAATATCTACACAAACCAAAGTAATCTGTTTAAATAGCAAGTTAAGACCCATCCAGGCTGATGAGCAAGGCTCTGTCCTGTGCCAAACATGCCACTGTTGGACCAGGGAGCTCCACAGATCTCCTCCCAGGGAACAGGAGCCACATCACCTCCCTCCTGTGAGAAAAAACTGGGCTGAAAGGGAGGAAAGTGCTGCTGGAGGGCTGGAGAGGGAGCCTGAACTGCTGCAGTGATTGAGGCTTCATTTTGTTTTGATGTGGCTCGGGAGCTGTGTGAAAAGGCACAAAATTGAGCAGTTCCAGGTGTGCTGAGGCACAGACCTGTTTCCCATCTCCACATCATCCGTACAGGGCACTGGGGGAGGCTGTGCTGGGTCGTGCCCATGGGAACAGAGCCCAGATCCTGCCCAGGAGCGAGCTGGGCACAGTGGCACAGGTGGCACAGGTGGCACAGGGCTCCACGGGCCCACAGGATCCGTATGGAGGGCAGGAGAGAGGGACCAGGAGCAGAGGGGGAGGCAGGGATGCACCTCTGAGCGGTGTAAACACAGCCCTGCCCACGCTGGGGCTGGCAAGGACTTGGAAATGATGATGGGCTTTGTGGAAATCTCCTTCTAATCCTGCTCTCTGTGTGTGTGGAGCTGTTCCCACCAAGCTTTGAGGGCTGGAGCTCCCTCAGAGGGCAGGAGCAGGGAGAGGAGCAGCAAAGGCTGCCCAGGATGGGCTCTGGCTGCCCCCTTTGAAGCCAGCTCTGTGTGCTGCCTTGCCCTGCTGCCTTTCAATGTCCCTGGTTTGATCTGAGGGTGTTTCACTCCGAGCAGGGGGACGATGCTGAGCAGGGGGAAACGGAGCTGGAACATCAGGGAACAGGTCAGAACTGAAAGGCACTGAAAGGGCTCAGTGGGAGGTGGTGGAAGCCCCAAATCTGAGCTCAGAGGACAAAAGGCACTGCAGGACTGGTGTGGGCAGCACCTCTCGGGGTCTGTTTACGAGCTGGGAATTCAGGTTACAAAATCAAGAAGTGAGTCACACGTGGCAACAGACCAAGCCAGGCTTCTCGGAGAAGCCCACATCGGCACAAATCACACAGGAACTCATCTCAGAGTGACTGGGATTATTTCTGATTTACAGCAGCCTGTGAGATCACAACCTTCCCCTAAGATTCTGCTCAGTCATTACTTGCCTAAAGATGCCAAAGCTGCCACTAATTCCTTAAGACTTCAGGCCTGGCTGTCGCTCGTGCCAGGCCACCCTCTCCTGGTCCCACTGGCAATTTAAACCATCAGACCCTGCCTGCAGGATTCCTTGGGAAAAACCTCTGGCCTTGGTTAACTCAAGGATATTTGCAGTTCTCAAATACTCATCCTGAAATTCACCACCGCGGGGCCACACACAGAATAAATTTTTATCCCATGGAGGGATAAAAATGATTCCTACAACATGGGATTCAGTAAAAACCTGCTCAAAACAGCTTGGTTGTGCCCTGACTTTTCCTATTTGTTTTAGGATCAGCATTCCCACCAACACCCTCTCCTTGCAAGAAAATGTACACACATTTTATATACGAGAACATTTCAAATATTCCCTCACTAAGTACTTTTTGTTTGGTCGGGCATTTTTCTTCTTCTTTAAAAAATCTTTTTCCGCCATCTCCTCACAAAACACGGGTAAATTTAGAAACCAAAACGCAACTTCAGATCAGAGATTCAGCATCATCAGTCTCAAGATGCTGAGGAAAAACAGACATTCCTCCAGATGAAATATTACCACGTGCTGAAACATTCAGCCACTGAAATCATTCACCAAGTGCCAACGCGGTGGGAATTTGGGATTAGCTCTGCCTTGTGCCCTGCCTGGATTTGTGGTGGAAAACGAGTGAACTGGTGATTTTTTACTCCTGCTTCCTGTTTTCTTGTGGTCAGTGCTGTTTTCAGGGGGTCTCAGGAAGGCTGTGCTGTGCCTGGGCTCTGGAGCCACTGGGATGGACAGAACAGGTACAGAAAGGTCTGATTAGAGCAGGAGCAGGGCCAGGAAAGCTGGGAATGACAGAATGACAGCTGTGGGCTCTTCTCTCTGCTCAGGGAACTTCCCACAGTCTGGACAGGCCTTGTGGCAGCACAGCAGTGACAGAAGTGACAGCAAACACCAACTGGGAGCCGTGGTCTTCTCCTCAAACCAGGAATGTCCCTTCTCCACAGCCTGGAGAGGCTGGGGACACACACCAGGAGGTCCCTCCTGTACCCCAAAACCGCCCAGAGGACAAAGCTCTGAGCCCTCAGGGGCTGGGTGAGGAGCCAACCCTGATGCTCCACGTCCTGGGGACATTCCTGAAGCCACCGAGTGGGATTTGGGGTCTGCAGTGCCTAAGGAACACCTGCACACATCTCAGCACATCCAAGCACTTCCCAAAGATGCCATCTTTTCATTTCTCCCACTCTCTTCCTGCATTACACTGTGGCTCACTTCTGGGTATTTTGGGTTTCTGTGCATCCTTCTGGCTGTTCCACGGACAGCTGTGGAGTGGGGGCTGGAGCTGATGATTCAGAATTGCTTCAGAGGAAAGAATCAAGCAGTGAAATCCTCTGCTGGGTCCAGCTCTCATCCTCCACTTTCTCATCAAAACTCTGTGACTCTCCTTGATCCAAAATCCAGAATAAAAAGGGCAAGGAGGGTGTTTTCCTCCGACCAGGAGCTGCATTCCCATCTGATTTCTGAGTGTACCAACAGTAGGCTTTGCTGTGTTATGAGAAGCTGAAGGATGTTGCTGCAATAATGTGCTCAAAATCTGGAATAGCTAAAAAATGCCAGGAAGAATAATTCTGCAAGCTCCTGAGGATAGGATGGAGATAAAGAACTGGTACTGCTAAGCAGGAATGAATTATCAAGGATAGGCCTAAATAAAAATGAATTATCAACTGAGCTAATGGAAGAGAAAAAGCAACTGTATTCCATGGATCCTGTGTGGAGGTCACCTTGGCTTCCCTCTCACACGTGAATATTCACTGGCCTGGAATGGATCTGTCCTTACTCGAGATTTATTTACAGGAGGGTCTGGGAGCTCCTCACAAATGACCCCCATTAGCTCATCCCCTGGCACACTCCAGGCTGAGCACGGAGCTGCTGGTCCTGTGCCTCCTGCAGAGCAGCTTCCTCATCCTGGCAATGAGTCTGCGTGGCAGTGAGAGATGTTCCTGAGCAGTAAAACAATCAGACCCATCGTCTGTGCTCCCTGCTCTCCCAGCCAGCCACAATCCCAGCTCTGATTGCTGCACTGATGTGTTTTATTGGGTGTTTCATCACCAGGGCCACGGTTGAACCCAACCTCCATCACAGCAATGAAATTAATTCAGCCAAAGAGGACACAGGTGATGCACCTGTGTTTCTCTCCCTCTCCTCGCAGCCTTCGCGGATCTTTGCCAGAAATAAAATAATTAAAGGATTAACGCCTCTTTCCCCCCATATTCATTTACACAGTATGATCCCAGTGACTGGAATGTGGAGTTATTTCAGGCTTCACAAGTGAGGAAGCAGAAAGGCTGCTCCATCACTCTGATTATCTCCTTGCTGAACACATGGGCCGATGACAACAGCGAGAGGATTTACAAAAACGTTTGTCCTCAATCTGCTTCAAAACCCTATTTACGGATTACTTCCATACAATGATTTTAAAAAATCAGGGACAAAAAGAAAAGGGAGAACATAATTTTAGTATGGCTTTTCTTCCAAACACATGGCACAAATGCAGAGACTGAAGGCCTGCTGGTGAGGAATCCTTCTGCTGACTCTGCCTTCCCTGTGCCTCTCAGCTCCTTAATTACACCAGCACTACACACAGGGCTGGTTCAGAAATATCTTTAAGTGGGAAGTCATTTAAAAAATGCAAATAGCATCTCTAACTTTTTAACAGTTTGGCTTCCAGTCATAAAGCAACCATCAGAAGGATTTTCTTCATTTTCTTAACCAGTCACAATTTTCAGGGCTTTTTGCTACGTCCTTCCCTCCTTCCTCCCCACTGACACAGCACAGAAAGCACACAGAATTTGCTCCAAGTCTCACCTACTACCAGCATGCAATCACAAAAGTCACTTCACGTTGCTAGAGATGAAACTGGAACTGCACCCTGGATTTTCTTCAGGCCACCATTAACGTCTGAGCACCACCCTGAAGTCACAATTGTACCTTTCCCCCCCCCAGGGCTTAATCCCAAACAGCAGGAAATGAACTATAGGGTGTTAGATAGTTCAAGACCAGCCTGGAATTTGCCCTTGCCAGGCTCCCAGGCCAGGTTTACTGTACCTCCCAGTCCAGGACAGAGGCCTGCCACTGAGCTATCTTGTCGATGTTCTCCAGCCTCCGCTTGCGCTCGTTGATCTGGAGGGTCACGTTCCTCATGACGGCGAGGGCAGCGGCCACGTACCTGTAGTCACTGGACACAGAGGGAAAGGCCATCAAAGGCAGCAGGACACGCCCAGGGGTCTGTCACAACCTCACCAGCCCGGAGGGACACGGGAAGGGGTGACCCCTCAGTGCTACGACGGGATTTTTCCATCTGGATCCTCACAACGGAGCAGCTCGATGGAAACTGGAATTGGGAGCCCGGTCTGGCCTCTGGAACCCAGCACTGGTGAGCCCTTCACAGCCTCAAGGTGCCCAGCTGAAGAGCATCCTAAAGACAGGCTGAACACTCCTACAGCCTCTGTCTTTGGGCACAGATTTTTCTGGTTTTCAAATGAACATTTAGAAAAGGGTTCATCTGGACCAAGGCCGGAGCACCTTCCAAGCCACTCCCAGAGCATTCCCCCCTGGAATTCACTCTCACTGCAGATTTCAGGTGAGCAAACCAAGCAACTCTTTCTTTTTTTTTCTTTCCCTGCACGGCCCTGTGAGTGCAGTAACACAGAGTGAGAACAGGCTCCTGCCAGGGCCACTGAGGATGATGATCACTCTTCTCAAAAAGTGATGCTGAAATCAATGCCATTGATTCCTGCCCTGTGCCTGCCTTTCCATTCCAAGGAGCTGTAATGTTCTTTTCCATCGGGAAGACAGGCAAGGCCAGCTGCCACAACGCCACCATAATGTATTATTAACTGAAGGGCTGCTATTGATTGCTGACTAATGAGAAAAACTGCCATCTGGGGCAGCTGCAGGGGGAATGGCTTTATTGATTATTGCTAAGGATTGTGCTGGTGACAGCTAAAAGAGGGGTGAATGCTGGGAATTAGATCCCCTCTCCATGTGATCCCAAGGGGTTAAATGCTAAGAAACAAACACACTGTGATATACAAAAACTATTATTTGCTCTTCTGGCATCCTTGCTTGGATGAAATCTTGAGCTGAGTTTTCATTTTTTCTTATATTCTTACGCCAAAATTCTAGCTGAGGTCAGAAAAAAAATCCCACAAATTCCAGGACAGCAGGACTGCTCCTTCAGCAAAACAAAGGAAAATAGAGGACGGGCTGCCTGATCTATCCATCACAGAGAGGGCTGGGTGGAAAGGGACCTTAAAGCCCATCCAGCTCCACCCATTGCCATGGGCAGGGACACCTTCCACTACCCCAGGGTGCTCCAAGTCCCATCCAACCCGGCCCTGGACACTTCCAGGGATGGAAGTGATCATGCTACACAATGAAAAACTTCTTGTGCCTCCCTTTGTGGGAGCACCTGTGTGAAGGGAGCGTTGGCTGTGTAACAGAGGAAAAGAGCTGTGCTGGAGGACATCAGGGTGCCCTGGAGAATATCTGTGAGTTCTTTAGGGAAACGGAGGATCTGGAGAGGCAGGAGAGGTGCAGGGTTTGCAGACAGTCCCTCATGATCTCCTAGCAGTGATGCTCATGCTCAGAAGGGAGGGCACTCCCTGGCAGAGCCTCCTCACATAACGTGTTCCTACATTCCCAGCTCCAGCTCCCTTCTGCTCTGGGAACGCTCAGGACTCCAGCAAGCTGCACTTAGGACCTTCCTATATTTAATTCATATGAAGCTGGAGTAGATCTTTGAGAGGTGAACAGATGTGGCTCTGTGAAAAATTCAAACGAAGCAGGCTGCAAACAGGCAGCAGTTGGAGGGAGGCAGGCTCTGGGCTCACCCCCGTCCTGCCTCCATGCAGAGTGGGACGGTGCCAGACGTTTATCTTGGGAATTCTAATTCCCTAATTCCAAGGAGAAAACCCCAGCAATGGTTTTCTGTCACGCTGTAACGAAGAAAAGACTCAGGACTGAACTTCTTGGGCTCCCAGCCCAGGTCTGTGGCAGAGCTGGCAAAAACAGAAGCAAAAACCCAACAGAAGCAGAGCGTTTGGCCATGAGGCAATAACAGGATCCCATTAACCATGAGATGAAGGTAAATAAAAGGTTTGTCAATTCTATTGGGGCTGCAGTGGCCACTTCCCAGCGCTCCACCCGAATCCAAGCCCAGATCCTTGCCAAGCATCACGTGCTCTCTCTGGGGAGCATGGCCTGGATGCTGGCTCCAGCACTGTCCTGACCTGCTGCAGGGAAAATCCACAGCTCTGCAGGCGTGGTGGTGGTGAAAAGGAAGGAAAAAAGGAAAAGAGTATCATGTTCCTCTGTTAGATGAAGCTCACATCCCTGCTTTCCCAGGGAATCCTGGAGTTTTCCATGCTTTGCCTCACTCCAGGGCTGGGACGTGGCACCAGCTCTGTGCAGCCTCGGGTTTCTTCCCCGTGCTGTTACAGCTTCAGGGGCTGCTCCTCCTAAGGCAAGGTGAGCAAACCTCACCTTCCCTTCCCTTCCCTTCCCTTCCCTTCCCTTCCCTTCCCTTCCCAGAGCATGGAGAACCAGGAGGAACGGAGTGGCCATGGCAATCCAGTGACACAGAGCTCTCATGCTGAGTCACCCAACCCTGCTGAACCACAGGAGAGCTCCCAGGGCCCCTCAGAACACGACTCCGTGTGATTCTTTAACAGCATGGCGAATTCAAAACATCCCAAAGGGAACAGGAACGTGCTCCCAAAATAACCCAAGCCTGGTGTTACCACACTGCCCACATCCCCTTTGCCACGGCTCCCAAATTACTCACAGAGGGTCATTCTGAACACCCTCCTGTTGGGAAGCCACAGCTCAGCTCCCAGGCAGTGCTGTGGGTCCTCACGTGGCTGCTGAGGGGAAAACCCACAACCTCTGGGATCCCAGAGCTGCTTCTGATACCCTGAGGTTCCCACGAGTCCACTCCAAGTTTGATTTGGTCTTTGGAAAAGCAGGAATTGGATCTGGAGCTAAATTGGTGATTTTGGGCATTTGGCTACCTTGAATCACTCAGACTTGTGGGTCAGGTCAAAGCAAATCAAGGCACCTCTGCTCACTTCACACTTCTGCTCTTCTAGAGCTGGGCTTGGGAAAAACAAGCTTCTGAAACATCTCTGGTCTTTTTTGCTCTCACTTTCTTATAAATGGGTTTTGGACAAGAAAAGAAACTTGGCAGGGCAGGAGCAAATCTACTCTTACAGGGCCTAATTCTTCTTTCACCTTCTTTTCCTAGCATTAAATCCCAAGTGGTACCACAGGCACCACCCCTGATTCACACTGTCAGGCAGCCAGGCTGATCATCCTCAGCAGCAGCAAAAGAAACCCTGGAAATTTTGGGAAGCAATCAAACTGTGGGTGCTCCTCTGAACCTAAATCCCACAGCAAAACCAGAGATAGGACTGGGCTGAAACGCTGAGCAGGTTTGGAGTTCTGGCTCCAGCTGCAGCTGCAGATCCTGGCCCTGTGTGCCCAGGTCCTCCCCGGGAGCAGGGAAGGAGCCTCTCAGACCACTGAATGCTAATTAGGTAATTTTTCCAGTGTAACTGGTAGCATCAGAAAGTACATCCAAGGGTAATTAGTTCACATGTCTGATTAGAACGGAGCTGAGTGTGCCTCCATCGAGAATTGCTGCTTTGAGAAGCCTGAACTGTCTGCTGACCCTTTGTCCTGCTCCCGTTTATCCAGGATGTCACAGGGACAAGAGCTGGACAGAAAACCCTGAGCCCTGAGTGCGAAGGAGCACTGGGCAGAAAACCCCAAGCCCTGGGTGGGAAGGAGCACAGGACAGAAATCCCAACCCCTGTTGGGAAGGAGCAGTGGGCAGAAATTCCCAACCCCTGTGGGAAGGAGCACTGGGCAGAAAGCCCCAAGTCCTGTTGGGAAGGAGCAGTGGACAGAAATCCCAAGCCCTGAGTGGGAAGGAGCACTGGGTAGAAAATCCCAATCCCTGTGGGAAGGAGCACTGGGCAGAAAACCCCAAGCCCTGGGTGGGAAGGAGCAGTGGGCAGAAAGCCCCAAGCCCTGAGTGGGAAGGAGCCCTGGACAGAAATCCCGAGCCCTGTGGGAAGGAGCCCTGGACAGAAATNCCCTGGACAGAAATCCCAAGCCCTGCGGGAAGGAGTACAGGACAGAAATCCCAACCCCTGTGGGAAGGAGCCCTGGACAGAAATCCCGAGCCCCGTGGGAAGGAGCACAGGACAGAAATCCCGAGCCCTGCAGAAGGAGCCCTGGACAGAAATCCCAAGCCCTGCGGGAAGGAGCACAGGACAGAAATCCCGAGCCCTGTGGGAAGGAGCCCTGGACAGAAATCCCGAGCCCTGCAGAAGGAGCCCTGACCCCTGTGCCTGCTGCTGGGTTACCTGTGCTCCTGGGCCGTGTACTTGAGCAGCTCTGCCAGCTGCAGGGGGTACTTGCAGATCTTCTGCACGGGCGTCAGCAGGAAGCCGTCGATGGCGATGTCGATCATCTGCTGCAGCAGGCGGCACGCCTCGAAGAAGTGCTGGTACCTGCTGTCCTTCATCAGCTTGGAGAGCTCCATGCACGCGTCCAGGTGGTTGTTACAGTACTCGGAATAGATCCAGAAACCATCTTGCTGTGAAGGCACAACCAGGGGGACAGGTCAGGCAGTGACCCGGCTGACCAACACCACACCAGGGCTGGGGAGGGCAGGGTCAGATGGGATACTGGGAGAAATTCCTCCTGGGAGGGTGGGGAGGCTCTGGGATGGCATTCCCAGAGAAGCTGTGGCTGCCCCATCCCTGGAAGGGTTCAAGGATGAGCTTGGAGCATCCCAGTCTATGAAGGTGGCCCTGCCCACAGCAGGGGCTGGCACAAAATGATCTTCCCAACCCAACCCTTCCAACCCAACCTGGATTTCTAAGAAAGCACAGGCCAAGCAGGAGGAAGGACAGATCCTACAGATCTTCCTGCTTGGAACAGGGGCTGGGAAAGGAGGGACTGCAGAGAGGGACCTGCACTCTGACACATGGTGAGGTCTCTGCAGGTACAGGTGTGCTCACGTGAGCCCTGCACAGAGCTGTGCCTCTTCTCAGCTTCCCACTGTGCACGGAGGGTTTGANGGACAGAAATCCCGAGCCCTGCAGAAGGAGCCCTGACCCCCGTGCCTGCTGCTGGGTTACCTGTGCTCCTGGGCCGTGTACTTGAGCAGCTCTGCCAGCTGCAGGGGGTACTTGCAGATCTTCTGCACGGGCGTCAGCAGGAAGCCGTCGATGGCGATGTCGATCATCTGCTGCAGCAGGCGGCACGCCTCGAAGAAGTGCTGGTACCTGCTGTCCTTCATCAGCTTGGAGAGCTCCATGCACGCGTCCAGGTGGTTGTTACAGTACTCGGAATAGATCCAGAAACCATCTTGCTGTGAAGGCACAACCAGGGGGACAGGTCAGGCAGTGACCCGGCTGACCAACACCACACCAGGGCTGGGGAGGGCAGGGTCAGATGGGATACTGGGAGAAATTCCTCCTGGGAGGGTGGGGAGGCTCTGGGATGGCATTCCCAGAGAAGCTGTGGCTGCCCCATCCCTGGAAGGGTTCAAGGATGAGCTTGGAGCATCCCAGTCTATGAAGGTGGCCCTGCCCACAGCAGGGGCTGGCACAAAATGATCTTCCCAACCCAACCCTTCCAACCCAACCTGGATTTCTAAGAAAGCACAGGCCAAGCAGGAGGAAGGACAGATCCTACAGATCTTCCTGCTTGGAACAGGGGCTGGGAAAGGAGGGACTGCAGAGAGGGACCTGCACTCTGACACATGGTGAGGTCTCTGCAGGTACAGGTGTGCTCACGTGAGCCCTGCACAGAGCTGTGCCTCTTCTCAGCTTCCCACTGTGCACGGAGGGTTTGAAAGGCAGAACTCAGCACAGCTCTGGCTTTTGGTAAGACAAGAGGACAACCCTGGTCTTTCTCGAGCTCTCTCCCTGAGAGATCATGAAGCACCTGGCAAGTGTTTGGGAGCTAGGTATGTTTGAAATTCCCTTTACCATCAGGGAACCCAACGCACTGCACTGCGGATTTCCCCAGGAACAGAGCCCCAGAAAACAGCAAAATCAAACAAAAAACCCATCCACACCCGTGCCCTTCCACCTTTTGGATTGGTCTAACACATTTCCTGGTGTCTATTTGGTTGGAATTTCTTTTTTCTACCCTTAACTTGGGCTTTATTCATCTGGGCCACACAGACGAAGTGACGAAAGATTTCACTGGGAAGGAGATGGGCACAGCCCAGCACCACAAATTAACTCTGACACAGCTCAGGTAAAAGTCAGGTGATCCAAACCAGCCAGTTCCACCGAGCTGTGGCCAGTGCCTTCCAAAGAAAGGACAGATTCTATTTAGCCAAAACACGCCTGCCCAGCAATTATTCCTCAGTCCCTGAGGGTCCAAACAAGCTGCTTTTCTGGGAACAGGGATTCAGTGCCCTTCCCATCCCCATAGCTGCCCCAGCCACGCACTGACAGCTCTCTCCTCCTGAAGAAAATGAGGAAAAAGATGCTTTGGAGATCCCTAAACAGGATCTTAACACCCTCACCCCTCGGTTTCCCAAATGGCTGAGCAGGGATCATTTTTCAGGAGTTTATCAGCCAGCTCTCAGCCCCTGTCTGGTGACAGGCAAGAGTCAGATCTTCCTCTGAATCGCAGCAGCAATTCCTGCTATTGTCACTATCAATGAAGTGACAGCACAGCCTCAAGTCATGACATTTGAGCTCCTGATTCTCACCAAGATTTCGTACATCTCAGCACAGAGGTGGAATGTGATGCTGCTTTGGAAGGAGGCAGCAGAGATTGCAGGCTCTGATAAGAACCAGCCATGTTAACACATCATGTCAAACCTCAACGAGAGGCCCAGGGATGTTTCAAAGATGCTGTGAAACTCTTTAAGGATGTCCTGCTGAAGTTTCAGGAATGTCTATCAGGAGTTTCCCTGATAAGCAATGAACTGCTGCCCCTGCAGCACCTGTAAGCCCTGATACCCTGCTCCCCTCTCCCTCCAGGAGAGCCTCCAGCTCCAGGGCTGGCCTTTGTTTGACATTTCCTGACATATTTACAACACTGGCCAATTTATCAGCTCCTGCAGGAGGTGGTTTGTGGAACAGTAGGACGGTCTGGGCAAAATCCTGCAGGACTTTATGATCAGCGTGATTCAGATGTACTGGGGGTTATGCAGCTGCATATCCAAGCTCTCCCTGCTCTGTATCCCACAAAGTACACGGAGAACCACGGAGCAGCCCCTGATGTGCTACCAGAAGAGGATGATGCACAGAAGTTACAGAGCTCCTGCCCTCTGAGCTCTTCTCCTCCCTCCCCAGCGCAGCTCCCGAGGGACAATGGCCAGTGAACTCACGTGTTCCAGGAAGCACGGCCCAATCTCACTGAGATGCGGGTCCTCGTTGTTGTACTGCTTCTCCAGGTCCCGCACGAATCCCATCTGAAATCTGTAGATGTCTTCGATGTTCCCAAAGATGATTTTCAGCTGCTCATCACTGAACATGTCCCTCCTCTTCCGGCACTGCTTTAAGTAACCCTGTGAGAGTGAGACAGAAGGGTTTGCAGAGAGCAGCACAGTCCAGGGACAGCCCCAGGAAGGTGAGTCCAGTGCTGGGTGCCTGGTCCTGCAAACCCCTGCAAACCCACTGCCTCCAACCCCTCACCCCAGGCATCCCACAAGCACTGCTGCTCCCACGTCCCTCCTGTGGCACACGGTGTTACAGAGGAAGCTGTGAGGGGCTGTTTGAGCCTGCTCTGATTTCTCCTTTCAGCCCAGAAATCAGGACAAGGAAGCTGTTTAATACCTTCATCAAGTTCTGTTTAGTATTTTTATCAACAGCCTGCACAAGGGGATTCAGGGCACCCCCAACAAGCTTGCAGCTGATGTGCTGGAGGATGGGAAAGTTCTGAGCAAATCCCCTCGTCCTCCTACACTTCACCTGTCTGGATGATCATCATCAAACCAGAGCATTGTTAAGGCTGGAAAAGACCTTTAAGATCATCAAGTCCAACCAGAATGATTTAGACCAGAAACTTTGCAAGGCCAAATCTCAGATGTTGCAGCTGGCCTGGTCCCTTCTACAGCATCCTGACTGGAAAGAAACAACACAGGGGTCATCAGGAGATGACTTTGCTTACTTTGCTTGCCTTTATTATATAGGAAGGGGAAAAAATGAAGGGAAGAAAACGCCAGCAGCTCCAGTGGAACAGCTAAATTTGGGAACTCGGGATGCTTAGTCACACAGCCACGCTGCCAGCTGGTGACACACAGCTGCTGGGCCACAATGAACACTGGAACACTGCAATGAACTGTCCTTCAGCCTCACCATGTGGCTCCTGGCAGGGAGAACTCCCAACATGAATGAGAAATGCAACTTTGGCCGACCTGGCCCGGACCCAGCCTCGGCCATGTCCAGCTCAGCTCAGAGGATGCCGTCACCCTGAATTTCCTGTTTTCTTCAGCTGAGAAGTCTGGGTTATGGAACACCTTCTACACTTCCTAATCCAGGTCTCTCTTCCCCCAGGAGCTCCTTGATGACTCATTTCCCTGGGTTTCCCTCTCTGATTCTCCAAGGCCACGAGGAATGGGAGCAGGCTGCTTCCCACGCGGCAGGACGGTCACAGGGCAAACCAAAACCCAGACTGGGGAGCAACGACACAGAGCATCTGTCCATGCAGATTGTCCTGCTTACCTGCTGATCTCAGAACAGCCTGGACAAAAACCCCAGGAAAAAGCCAGGAAAAAGCCCTCCCTGTGCCCACAGGCAGTGTCCCCTCACTCTGCTCCATGACATCCCTCCCTTCCCAAACACAGGAACATCTCCCAGCCCTGGGGTTGCCACTGGCTGCGATTCCCATCCTCATTATTCCCATCCTCCCCATGCTGCCTCATCATTTCTCTGGAATCCTGTGTCTGGAGGAGCTAAAGCAGCACATTTCTGTGCTGGCACCTCTGCAAAGCACAGGGAGAATAAAGGAATGCGAGGAGCTCCCAAGCCTCATCCTCTCTGTGCGTTTGAAGGTGGTTCCCAGCACAAGCCAGGAAAAGGAGACTGGAGATTCATCCCTAACACGCAGCAGAGGAGGCTGCTGCAGAGTTTTTCCAGTAAATTTACTTCTGTTACATAAAACAATGTCATCTTCCTTCTGCTCCTCCCGTCAGGTTTGCTCAGAGAAGGGATAGCTGACTGATGAGCAGATGTTGGAGAGCGTTTTGCTCAATGAATACCTAAAAATAGCTGCCAAACTGTCTCTCTTTGAAGTACTTTTCCATGTAGTCCCTGAAGTATAGGCCAAAGTTGGGCAGGATTTGCAGGAGGTTAAGTGCTAAGTTTTCTTCACCCCACAGTGAGTTTAGAGACAGCCAAGAGAGGTGGTCAGTCCATCCGTCCATCCATCCATCCCTCCATCCATCCTTGTCTGGCTAAGAGCAGACATCCATCCTTCTGGTCTGGCTAAGAGCAGGGTGAAGGAAAGGAGGAGGAGGTAACAGCCACTGCAGGCTGTAACTTCAAAGGCAGCTGTGATGATATTCCGGATTTTTTCCTCTCTGAGCCACTCTGGGGCTGCTCACACTGCCCTGGAACCTTCCCCAGCCAGGCCCAGCACCCTCTGGGCTGCAAACCAGTGCTCCCCGTGCAGGGCTCCCAGCACACAGGTGAGGGCACACAACCAGAATCAGCACAAGAGCAAAGCTCAGCCTGTTGGAGCTGGAAAGGCAAACCAGAGCCAGGGCTGGTCCCAGGCAGCCAGGACTTGGATACTGGTCCACAGCAAGCCATGGGGGCAGTGGGGCTTTGCTCTGGGGAGGAATTCCCTCCAATCCAGCTGCTTCCTGCAGGCCTTGGCTTGCACGGGGAGTTTTTATCCTGGTGCTGGCCAGCTCCTGAGCTCCCTGCCTGGCCAGACCTGTGCCATGGGTGTTGGGAGTAATGACAGGGTGTGAAATGTCACAGGAGCAGGGAGTGGAAATGCATCCTGAGGCAGAGGGGAGCAATGGGAGGGCTCTCAATCACCATCCTCCAGCAACGACCTCCCATCCTCAGGGGCCTCACTGGCATCAGCAATAAGAGAATAACCACACACTGCTAAACTCAGCATTAAACCAGGCCCAGCCTAGGCAGAGCTGCTCTGCCATCCCCTCTCACACCTCACATCGCTGCTGTTTGTCCTTCCTGGCACCCTGAAACACAGAGCCCTGGGAAGAGAGGAATTCACCTCTGCCAGAGGAGCTCATCAGGGGCTGGCTGCTGCCTGCTCCTGCCGTGGCACAAACAACAGCCCTGCCCAGCCACGCAGGGACACGGGCAGCTCAGTCCAAACCAGCCCTCCCAGTCCAGCCCAGCTCTCCCAGTCCAGCCCAGCCCAGCTCTCCCAGTCCAGTCCAGCCCAGCTCTCCCAGTC
>VZTG01002903.1:101714-136269 GCA_013397845.1 Melanocharis versteri | reverse complement strand
AGCCCAGTCTCTCCCAGTCCAGCCCAGCCCAGCTCTCCCAGCCCAGCCCAGTCTCTCCCAGTCCAGCCCAGCTGTCCCAGCCCAGCCCAGCTCTCCCAGTCCAGTCCAGCCCAGTCTATCCCAGTCCAGCCCAGCCCAGCCCAGCCCCGCTCAGGCCCCGCTGTGTCCGTGCCCAGCTGAGGAGCTCTCTGCAGCCTTCCCCGGGCTAAGGCATTGCTGTGATTAAACTGAGCACAATGAGCCTCTCTCCAGCCAGGCACAGCCCATCACTGCACAGATGAGAATGCCCATTTCAGCCCTCCTCCCCGCTCAGCTGAATCATTTCCAGGTGCTCTACCTGGAGGGAAGATTTATCCCCTCAATCCCAGTCTGCATCACGCAGAGCAAAGGAAGAGCTTTCTGGATCTCTCCTGTCTGGGACATGTCTTTAGGGGCAGGAAATCAGGGTTCCCCCACGGATGTCACTGCAGCTGAACCTGTCTGCACCTCCTGAGAACCCCAGGTGGCAGAAACAGGGTGATATGGCTGCAGAGGCAAGTTTAGGTTTATCTAGTTTCCAACAGAAAAGTGCAAATGCAGGAAAAGAAACGATATGTGGAGAAGTGCCTGCAGTTCTTCCCCTCTCCGATGCAAAGCTCTCTGACCGAAATAGCACACTGAAATTAAGCTCATTTGTTTCCAAATTGAAATCCCAAGACTCTTCCATATTTGAGAAGTGTCATGGATGCTTTTTGGATGGCTGCTCTGCCTCGCTGAGAGAAAAGCGAGTACGAAGGGAGGAGGACATTCCTCTAAGCACAATTCCCAAGGGGCTTCACCACACTGACTGGGCACAGGCTCACTAAATCCTAAACACTGCGAGGGATGAGCTGAAAGCCATCCCCAGACTTTGATTTCAGTGCTAACAAACTTCTGCCTCTCAGTGATAAGGACATCTCCACACACAATGCCTGAGCTCTCCGGCACAGCCCTGTGCTCCCCTTCCCAAACTCTGCACTTTGGGCTCAGCTCAGGCCACTAAACCTGAACTTAAGGGGTTGTAAAGGTTAACTGTAATCTAATGAACAAGAACCAAGTTGGGGACTTGTGGGGTCAGTCACTGAAGTCCATGGTTTGCTGGTTCCCCTCTTCATTCCCCACGGTGGAAACGTTTTGCCCTCAGTCTCGCCATAAAAAAGGCAAATGGGGGCCATCCTGAGCCAGAGGAAATTGTGAACCTGACATGAAAGGCACAGATGACATGGGTAACTGATTGGTTTAATTACAACCTAATTTCCTCAATCACAAGTTCAAAAGTAGATGGCATTGGGTTTTAATTAAGAGGACTGCTTGAAGGATCTCAACCTCATCATGTTTTAGTCAAAGAGCTATGGAATAAAGGTCAGGAAATTGCACTTTTGGTTAATACAAACCAAAGGAATTATCAGATCCAGCAGGAAATTCTCCGAACTGTCAATACGTATTGACAGATGCTGCTCCTCCATTAGACACAGCCCTCAGACTCTGCAGCTTGTTCCCAAATCACCCAGGGACAAACGCAGGCTCAGCCCTTGCCAGCCCTGCCATGGGCAGGTGTGCCAGCCCCAGGCACCTCACAGATGTCCCTGAGCTGTTTGATGCAGTGGGGACAGCTCCCAGATGTGCCCCAGGTGTGCCCCAAGTACCTCACAGATGTCCCTGAGGTGTTTGATGCAGTGGGGACAGACCCAGGCCAGCCCCCCCAGGTTCACAGATGTCCCTGAGGTGTGTGATGCAGTGGGGATAGCCCCCAGGTGTGCCCCAAGTACCTCACAGATGTCCCTGAGGTGTGTGATGCAGTGGGGATAGCCCCCAGGTGTGCCCCAAGTACCTCACAGATGTCCCTGAGGTGTGTGATGCAGTGGGGATAGCCCCCAGGTGTGCCCCAAGTACCTCACAGATGTCCCTGACGTGTCTGATGCAGTGGGGACAGCCCCCAGGTGTGCCCTAGATGTCCCCCAGGTGTGCCCCGGGTGTGCCCCAGCCCCAGGTACCTCGCAGATGTCCCTGAGGTGTGTGATGCAGTGGGGACAGCCCCCAGGTGTGCCCCAGGTGTGCCCCAGGTGTGCCCCAGGCGTGCCCCAGCCCCAGGTACCTCGCAGATGTCCTTGAGGTGTTTGATGTAGTGGCGCTCGGTGCTCATGATCTCATTGATGACGTTGGCTCTCATCTGGTCCCGGTTCTGCACGGTCCTGCCCAGGCACAGGCAGTCGGCGCTGGGGTCCAAGTGGCCGTTCTGCACCTCGCTGGTTCCCTCCTCCACGCCATCCTCCTGGTTCACCCATAGCTGTGGGGGACAGGGCACAGCAAAGGGATTATTCCCAGCAGCAGCTTCGGGCTGCACGGCTCTGGAGATGCTGGAGCCAGCCCTCCTCACCCCACTGCGGTGTCCACACAGCTCCCAGCACGCACTGCCCAGTTCCATACTGGTGCATCCAGCCCCAAAGGGCACCCCAAACACTCCCCATCTCTGAGGGGATTGCCAGTGCTGGCTGCTTTGATCCCAAATATAAATCATCCCGTGACAGGGGGACTGGATGCTGCTGAGAGCTCCAGACTGGGATGGACACGAGTAAAACAGAGCAGCCTGAGGAAAACCACAGCTCCTGGTGGCAAGCACTGCTGTCCCAGCTCCTGCCACCTCCAGCTGGGTCTGTCTGAACAGGAGGATCCTCTGGGAGCAGGGATCAGCTCCTCCCAGGGAACGATTCGAGGTGGAGATGTGGCTGGTTCCGAGACCTGAAGAGCACATCAGCACTGGGCTGTGTTTCTGGGGCTCTGTAACCTCCCAGGCCAGGGGTGTGAAGGAGCCCTGATTCCATTTCTCAGCAGCTTTCCTCACAAGTTCACAAGGACAGCCTGACTCAGGCAAATCCCACATCTCAGCATCCCGGGATTGGGATCCCCAAACCATGGGATCCCCAAAGGACACGGACACGACACCCAAATCCCACATCTCAGCATCCCAGGATTGGGATCCCCAAACCATGGGATCCCCAAAGGACACAGACACAACACCCAAATCCCACATCTCAGCATCCCGGGATTGGGATTCCCCAGACCATGGGATCCCCAAAGGACACGGACACGACACCCTGAGCAAGTCTCCCAAAACCTGGGGGGCTGAGGGCAGCGTGGGACGGGTGCACTGGGCACTGAAAATCACAAACAGCACTGAAAAATGATCACTGCGTTTTCAGCATGCTGGAGTTTCATTCCAACACCAAACCAAAAACATCCATGGAAATTGCAAATTCCAACTCTCTCCTGTGTGTCTGAACCAGCCTGTGCTCTGCACACACCATACAGATCAAGGGCTCCTTCTGCTACCTTTTCCCACAAAACCTGCTTAAAATAACTCTGATTGACTCAAACTGGGCTCAGGGTAGTTTGTAAACAAACATTAAATAAAGCTTGGAGCTGACAGAAATACCCCTGTCTTTCACAGACCACCTCAGCTGCGATGGAAACGAAGCAACTTCTCTCCTCAGCATTTGAAGTCCCCAAATCCTGGGGACTTTCAGACCTAAAAATACATTTTCCTGTGAGCAGTGGAAGTGTCCACACACAGAGCACAAAGAGACCAAGCAGCATCATTAACCTGATCTTCAGGCTTCCTTTCAGTGCTAATAGTTTTTCCCACTTTGCCATTATTCAGTTGAAACTGGGCTTTACACAGATTGTAAAGGGCAGTGTTCCTGTAAATTAGGAAAGGAAAAACCTCCAAACCTGCCCCTGCTCCTTCCCTGCTTTCCCAACCAACAGCTGTTCTGCTAAATCACCTCTTGCAGCTCCCACATTCTGCCCTCCCACAGGGAGTTCTAAAGGCCAAAAACAAAAACCAAAAAAAACACCCAAACCCCAACCCATCTCTTCTTTAGCTGGATGTTAATGATGCTGCAAATTTGGGGGATAAAAAAGGGGTTTTGCAGGATTTCCATCAGCACTGGGAGGCCTGGCTGAGCCCTGGATCACTGTGAGGGAAAGCAGGGAGCTGGGGATCTAATCCCAGCCAAATACAGCAGGATCCAGCACGGAAAACCTCTCCTGGCACGCTGAAACAAATGGCTCTGGTTCAAAAAAACAACCCAAAAGCTGGCTAGAAAAGTGTCCCTTTCAGCAAACCCACCCTGCTCTGGAAGAGGTTTGGGGTCCACTGAGCAACACCCCATGAACACAAACAGTGGTTCATGCTGAAAAATAAATTAAAAATAAATTAAAAATAAATTTAAAAGTCAAGTGCTGCTGCTGAGTAATGTCCCTGCAGTTGTAAGTGACCTCAGGGGCCAACTGCTGACACCAGTGCCACCAATTCCAGTGCTGGGAAAACCTGGGGGCACCCTGAGAAGGGAAAATGGGCCCTGGGAAGGAGAGAATGGCACAGGGAGCCCTCCAAGGGTGGCAGCTTCATTGGCATTCCAAACCAAACAGACGAGGAAAATCCAGCAGCACCAGTGTGGGGATTAAACTCTGCTGGCTGGAGTTTAAAATAACTTCCCACCCTGCTTTCCTTCTCTTCTGAAAAGGGATTTTGCAGCCTTCCCAAACCCAACTGGAACAGCTTGTTACCAAGTTTGATGACATTCCTGCCAGTTTGGCAGCAGAGCATATTTTTAAAGCTCTACCTCCTGGAGTCAGGTGATCATGAGAAAAAATTTGATTTTCATTAAAAAAAAAAAAGCAGGAAAGATCTAATCGTAACAAGGCATGCGTGTGTAAGGCTGAGTCATGAATCCTAAAGGCTTTGAAACTCCAAGGCAGATAGCAAACTTGCAAACTTTCATGATTCCTCAAATTCAGGCTGCCTTTTGTGCACGGCAGGAACGCTCCCTCCTTCCTCATCTGCGAATCTCAGGAGTCCTGCTTTCTTCCTTAATGAAATTTTTGCTCCTTCCCGCTAGGATCCGTGTTCCCAAAGGGGAAAAAAACCACAGTTCTAGTCTAGATGACTTCTGCCTTAGATTAAAAGCATGCAAACAAAAATGCAACAATTTTATCAGCTCCAGAGGAAGCTGGAGGTGCTTCCACCCTGCACTTTCCAGCCCTGACTGCTGGAAGGATGAATCCCACTGTGTTGTTCAAACACTTAAACCTCTGAAGTTCTCTGAAATTCCAGCAAGGCTCCTTCTTCCAGGGCATCATTTGAAGTTGGGACCATGATGAATAAAAGCTAAGGTGCAGTGGCAGCTCTGACACTGACCTTGGGCCACTCGCTGCAGCTGGAGGAGGTTTCCCCACCCAAACCCAGGGATAATCACGGAAAAACCCATGGAAATGTTGGAATATGGACTGAAATGCATCACCAAGCTCTTGCTCTCACCCACGAGCAGCAGCCTGAGAGGTGAGACACACCTGAGGTTGGGTTTGCACCTTCAGCTCTCCGGGCTGGGGAGGAGCTGGGCCATGGGGAGGTGGCACTTCAAGGGTTAACTGTGTCCTCTGTCCCAGTGCCACCACCCCAGGCTGGATCCTCTGTGCCACACTGACTGATGGAGCTGCAGGTGACAGCGAGGTGGCACAGCTGGGGAGATGCTGGCCTTGCCCAAAAACCTCTGAAATATCAGATTCAGCTGGTTTAGACAAAGCTGCAAATGCTCCTGGCTTAGCCCAGCACCTGTAACAGGGGGATCCCTGTGTTTCACACTCATGGGACTCCCAAAAACGCCTGAAATGCCTGAATTCCCCTCCTTCTGTGGGGAACAGCTGAGATCCCACTCCTGGAAAAACGTCCGTCCGCTCCCCGTCTCTGCAAGCAGACACAAAGGCAGCTGCCCCTCCCTCTCACTGCAAGGATCTCCATCTTCAGAAAAGAAACTCCAAAACTCTCGTTTTCTCCCAGTTTCACCCCAGCACTCCCAGCTCAGGATGGGTGGCTGCCATCCCTGCAGGGATTTCCAGGGAGCAGGGATGGGACAGGAATTCCCTGGCAGCTCCCCAGCTCTGCTGCTCACGTGGATCCCAGGAAGCCTCTCCAGGCTCCCGTCCTGGGCTCCTGAGCAGCTCAGGGCTGTGGCTTGACACAGTGTTGGGATCCCAGACTGAATTCCTGCATCCAATGGCACTGTTTTTCAGGATAAACAGCAACCCTACAATAATAAATCCAGGGCCTCTTTGAACACCTCTGCAACGCAAAACATCAGGGGCTGTAAAATAAAACAGCCCTGGGAGGGTTTCCCCCAGGCCATGAAAAAGGCCCAGCAGCCAAACCAAGCCCTGAGAGCCATTTCAAGCACTCCGTGTCAAGAATTAATTAAAAGAAATCAGTGGAAACGACAGAAAAAAAAAATCAAGTTGCATCACGCTGGTCCTACGTGATGTTTCCCATCGAAAGGCCCCTCCATGTGGAGAGGAACAGGCTTATCATGAGGCTCCCAGCCCTATTTCAAAATTCAACCCTAATTGGGAAGTCCTGACCAGCTCTTGCGTAATGCCAGAACTTGCAGAGGCAGATAAAAGAAAAATAATCAAATAAAAAGGGCCCTTTTCCCTACGGACCAGTTCTGGGAGCCAGGGAGAGCTGGTGGCTGCACTGTGCTAATTCATGCTCTCTGTGACTGACATCCTTTCAGAAAGGGAGAAAAGGAAGACCCAGGGAACCACAGGCCAGGCAGGGTTTAACCTCAGTGCCCAGCAAGAGAACGGAGCAGATTCNAGGCCAGGCTGGAGCAGCTTGGGACAAGGGGAGGTGTCCCTGCCATGGCAGGAGTGGCACTGGATGGGCTTTGAGGTTCCTCCCCACCCAAACCAGTCTGTGATCCTACGATATAAAATTTCTATCAGTACCATTTATCAGCTTGCAGCTTTACCCAAACGGTGCACGGGCAGGTGGCACAGGCAGCCCTGGGATGCCACAATGCTCCTTGCCTTTAGGAAACCCCAAACTCTGCAGCTCAGCCTGTCCCCAGCAGCGCTGCCCCTGCCGGGCCCTACCTCCAGCACAGCTATTTTTAAGCTGGATTTGCCACGGGAGAATCAAATCTCCTTTGGAAAGCTCTGACTGCAGCAGGCACTGCAGCACATCCCGGGCTGTTCGTCCAACAGGTGAGGACACCTCAGCTCTGTCCTGTTCACTCTGGAAATCTCATCTTGATGCCCCTGGCTCTGAGGGAATGCAGCAGGGAGAAAAGCAGGTGAGTGACGAGCTGCTCCAAAAAGGCACAATCACATTTTAGAGGCAAAAAGAAGCAGATGGGGCAGCAAGGTGTGGAATTGCACCTGCACTACAGGGCAAGCACAGCTAACAGCTAAACCCACCTGCCCAGCAAAGGCACGAGCTGCCAGGCACTGGGACCAGGCTCTGGGTTCAGTCTCCTTCCCCACAGCGCCTTAAAAGCTGACTCCAATTTATCCAGCACTTCNTGGTGGCTGCACTGTGCTAATTCATGCTCTCTGTGACTGACATCCTTTTAGAAAGGGAGAAAAGGAAGACCCAGGGAACCAGAGGCCAGGCGGGGTTCACCTCAGTGCCCAGCAAGAGCACGGAGCAGATTCCTGGAAAATGTGTTCAGGCACGTGGAAGACAAGGAGGGGACTGCTGAGAGCCACCATGGCTTCACTGAGAGCAGAGCAGGCCTGACACACTCAGTGACATGGGACAAGCTGGTTACAGAGCTCAGAGCCCTTCCAGGACCTAAAGCACCTCCAGGAGAGCTGGAGAGGGACTGGGGACAAGGGATGGGGGGACAGGACACAGGGAATGGCTTCCCACTGCCACAGGGCAGGGATGGATGGGATTTTGGGCAGGAATTGTTCCCTGGGAGGGTGTGAGGCCCTGGCACAGGGTGCCCAGAGAAGCTGGGGCTGCCCCTGGATCCCTGGCAGTGCCCAAGGCCAGGCTGGAGCAGCTTGGGACAATGGGAGGTGTCCCTGCCATGGCAGGAGTGGCACTGGATGGGCTTTGAGGTTCCTCCCCACCCAAACCAGTCTGTGATCCTACGATATAAAATTTCTATCAGTACCATTTATCAGCTTGCAGCTTTACCCAAACGGTGCACGAGCAGCTGGCACAGGCAGCCCTGGGATGCCACAATGCTCCTTGCCTTTAGGAAACCCCAAACTCTGCAGCTCAGCCTGTCCCCAGCAGCGCTGCCCCTGCCGGGCCCTACCTCCAGCACAGCTATTTTTAAGCTGGATTTGCCACGGGAGAATCAAATCTCCTTTGGAAAGCTCTGACTGCAGCAGGCACTGCAGCACATCCCGGGCTGTTCGTCCAACAGGTGAGGACACCTCAGCTCTGTCCTGTTCACTCTGGAAATCTCATCTTGATGCCCCTGGCTCTGAGGGAATGCAGCAGGGAGAAAAGCAGGTGATGAGCTGCTCCAAAAAGGCACAATCACATTTTAGAGGCAAAAAGAAGCAGATGGGGCAGCAAGGTGTGGAATTGCACCTGCACTACAGGGCAGGCACGGCTAACAGCTAAACCCACCTGCCCAGCAAAGGCACGAGCTGCCAGGCACTGGGACCAGGCTCTGGGTTCAGAGTCTCCTTCCCCACAGCGCCTTAAAAGCTCACTCCAATTTATCCAGCACTTCTCCTTCAGCAGCAGAAAATAAAGTGGGTCAAAGGCAGCTTTTCAGCAGGAAAATCAATCTAAAATTACAACACTTGGGGGAACCAAGGCAGTGGTGAGAGAGAACACGGAGCGCTGCCACCCCTGCACTTCTCCACCCCTGCACCTTCTCCCGGAGAGGAGACCACGAAGATTTTATCCCCCCTCCTTGCTCAGGCCTTGGGAGGACCATTCCTTCCCTTCTTCAGTCACCAGGCACTCCAAGAAGCTGCAGTAATAAAAGCTCCTCAGCCCGTTTTGCTCTTTACCTTGGCTTAGGAACATACGGAAGGGAGACTCAGCATTGCTGAGGTGAGAAGAAATATATTCTGCAAGCTCAGTCTGGTATCCAAAGAGACCAAGCAGAGCTTTCCACAGGAATAAATCCCCCTCTCTGCTCAGGACACTCTGCTCTGTCTCTGAGGAAAGATTCCATGGCACAATTTCCATAAGCTTTACCCTTTTTATTTCTCTTGCCCTGGAAACATGTCAGAGCCCAAACACGAAGGCATTTGATTTCCTGTGTTTGGAGTGTCTCACCTGGGCTGTTTTGGAGCCTTGATGAGGGGCTCTGCAACCCAAAGTTTGGTTTGAGGCTTGCTGTGCTTTCTAAAGGAGACCTCAAGGTACAACAATGGATCCATGGGCAGCCCTGGACTGTTACTCTCTGCTGTAAATCCCTCCCCACCAACACTGAGCCTGCTCTTCTGAGCCAACGTCAACGTGCTGCTTATGCAAAAACTCATCTGCAGCCCATGATGTACAGACAGCCCAAGGCTCTGCCATCCACAGAGGAGAAAAAAGTGGCATTACCACCACAAGAACGTGAAATCTTGTTTAAAATTCCTGCTGGCTCTTTTCCAGCTGTACCTCCCAACCTGTCAGACCACTGGAAGTTGACAGGATGTCAAAGACACCGTGCAGCAACCACGGCTGCACCCTGGGGGTGTCCAGTGTGCTCAGAACAGGCACTAAAACACACCACAGACACTTCATCTGTCTAAACCCAGCCCGTTGATGAGCCTTAAATTTAGTTCTGGAGTTCTTATCCACCTTTCTGACTTAGGGGTTTTCATAACCTTCTCCCCAGCTGCAGCAGCTCCCTGCAGAAACCATTCACCATTCCCTGCTGGCTCCAAATCTTACTTCTCCTATGCTGCGCTTTCTCTTCCCCCAAAAAAACACTGCTTTATCATCCAGTTTCGCCTTGAAAGTTCCTGTGCTTCCAAAACTCCACGATTTCCTCTCTCCCCCTTCCTTCTATCCACATCCCGAGCTACTAAGAGGATTACTGCAGGTGTGAGCAGGGAGACAACACTGCTGTGTGTGCAGGGAATTCAGGAGCAGTTTTGTTTGCCACCCCTGGCTGTCATGTAAAGGAGGCCAAGGGAATCAGCAGGTTCCTGTTTTCCTCTTCACTTGCAAATGTGAAGTTCCCTGCTATGAGATTTCGTGAGTGCCAAACGCTTTGCCAAAGGTTTTCAGATGATCTGGCTGGAGAGCAAGAAGCGTCAGACATCTCATTGCAAACTGGGTTCCCAGCCCAGTTTTGTCCTCAGAAGTGATTCAAAGGACTTTGAGAGGAACCCAACTGTGCAGTGATCTTCTGCTGCACTCCTGTTAGTCCTTACAAGAGACCTGAAGTCTCAAATATCCTGAAATTAATCCTATTTGGCTTTATACCTGTCTGCTCTGTCTGACATCCCTCACTCGAATGCTATTCATATTCTATGCAACATATTGCTCCCTTTTCCTTCTGTGCTTGCATAAGAGAAATACAGATATAAAGAAAAGCAATTCTTTTGCAAGTAAAACTAGAACCACCCAGGCTAAATCAGGCAGTTTTCTGGCATCATCTTAAAAAAGCAGGGCTCAAAGTACAACAGGGAAAAACGCAGCCTCCTCATGATGGGAGTGATCATCTGCTCTTCTCGCAGTTCCCTCATTTCTTGTTCAGCTGCTTTGGAAACCTGGGGGGCAAATCTTCCCCTCCAGCCTCCCTCCAAGACCTGCAGACAAAATGGGCCAGAACCCTCGTTTTTAACTCTGAATTCTCACTGAGGCAGCACAGCCAGGCATTGCTCCCCCCTGGGAGGGGCAAGGGCAGGTGGCTGCTCCTGCCTGCCCTCAACAAGTGACTCCCAGATGGAAGAGCCAAGCCAGGCTCTTGTAGAGCTGATTGAAGGATTGATCTCATCAGGACACCGGGCAGAACAGGCCAGAAACCCGCCTGGTAAGGCTGCTGTGACCCCCAGCACCAAGGATGAGGATGCAGGATTTGTTCCAGACATTTGGCTGAGATTCACTGATTCCCCTCTCCTTTGCTCTCCCCAATTTCTGAAACCACGCTCCCAGCCTTTGAGAAGTGTAGGGAGAGACAGGGAATTCAGCCAGGCCAAATGATCCACGGGTTTGGGCCTTAAAGACACTGCTTCATTTGGCTTTCTGGTGTGTTTTTAGAAAACAGGACAGTGTTTTCCAGACTGTTCTTAAACCTCCTGTGGACAGTTTGTTTATGACATCACACCAAAGGGCTGTTAAATCTTTTCCCCAGAACCACAAAGAAATCAGCACTGGTCAATGCACTGAGAGGTTAAACTGGCCCAAAATATTTCACTGTTTAAATTAAGCAAACAAAATGAGATTTTTCTCGTTCAGCCTTTCCAGCTGCAGCACAGAGGGGACGTGTTAGTGACACAGGTGAGAGTGCTTCTGCAAGAAGGTTTTCACCTCAATCACACCTCATACAAATCCATTTTCCAGACTTGTTGCCACCACTGGCTGCAGGGTCAGACTCAAAATACCAAACACAATTTGTTATCCCAGCTCAGAGGAACAGCATTAACTTTTTTGGGCAGCCCAGCTCCAGTTCCAGTCATGGTTTTCTCACTCTTGGCACTGGCCAGACTTGGGAGAGACACAAGAGCTGCACCAGAGGGGAAAAAACTGTATGCTGGGGAGGCAGCAGCAAGCAGAAACCTTCTTCTTTCCCCATTTTTTGGACAGAAAACAGGCAGAGAAGTGGGAATCAGCATCAGTGGGAACAAACACAGTAAAAACACAGTAAGAGCTCAGTTCTTGACGCCCTGAGCATCGGCAGTGATTCTCTAGAGCAGTAAAAAGCAGAAAGGCACTCACCCTCACGAAGCTGGCGGGAAACCATCCCTCCTCGTCGTCGATCTGACCCCACCACCAGTCCTTGTTGGAAGCATCCAGGACCTTGATGACGTCTCCTGCTTTAAACGCCAACTCCCGGTTGGCCATGGTGACGTGATCCCATACTGCCTCAGCACTGACAATGGAACCACCACTGATCAGCTTGGGGAGAGAAGAGCAGAGTCAGGGAGCGCCCGCAGCCCGGCACAGCAGCACACGCAGCAAAGCTCGCAGCCAGACGACATTCCCGCGGAATTCCACCCTCCCACCACCCTCCTCCTGCTCCCAGCCATGCCAGGCAGGCTCCAGGTGCTGTGCCCGGTGTCCCCCAGCGCCTGGCACCTCCCCTCCCACCTCCACACACGCACATGTGCCAGGGACAACTCCACTGGCATAATGCACGGCTCCCAAAAACGAAAACAAGCGATGATGGTGTCCTGCAAAGGAATTTTCACTTCAGTGGAAATGCCACAGGCTCGGGAGGCTTTCCATGCAGAGCCAAGCAAAGTTAGTGCACATCTTTAGAAGGCTTTTTTTGAAACTGGAGGCTGCCTGTTTCAGTGCTGGTGATGTACTGACATCCCTCCCTCTGGACACGCTGCTGACCTGCCCCAGCCCTGGCCTGGAGCACAGCCCAGCCCCAGCTGTGCCCACGGGAATCCTGCTGGGCCTGGCTGTTAGCACAGCCTGCACGGAGCAGATCCTGGCCTCTGGAAGCCAGGCTGAGGCCAGCCTGGTGTCTGACAGGAGCTCGGGGACATCTCTGCACGTGGAGCTCACGGAGCCCCAGAACTGCACCAGCACAGCCCAGCTCTCCCCAGTGCCAGACGTGAAACTCCTGCTCCAGGCTGGCAGGAGGGATCATCCCAACTCTGGTGCCTTCCACACCACCAGCCACCCACCCATGCCCAGGACACCCCCTGCTCCTCTGACTGACAGCTGTGTGGTTTTTAACAGAGTAATCAATTGGGTTCATGTTTCACCCTCTGCAGGAATTCTGCGCTGAGCACTGAGGCTGCCCCAGCAAATACAGATTTTCCCATATGCTAATCAGCCTACCACAGCCATCCTGGGCCTCGTCCATTAGTTCTGCCACTGAGACACCCTGACCACGGACCTGGGCTCCCTCCAAGCCCCAGTTTCAGCTCACAGGGACAGAGCTCAACCCTGTGACCATTCCAGACCTTGTTGTGGCGAGGCTCTGGGAGCCACGGTGTCCCCTCAGCTCGGGCAGGAACACAAAGCACACAGACAATAACCCCTCGCTGTGCTTATGCAAGTGGAGAAGCTCTGGCAGAGGTTAGAGAGCTCTTTAGGGAAGTCTGGCTTCCCCAAACCCCTGTTAATCACTACCTGCACAGTGAGAACTTGAAGGAGACCTTCTAGCACAGCTTCAGAACATTCAAGTCATGCAGAAAATCCAGTCAACAGATTAAAGGGCCTGATTTACCATTTGCCTTGGACTGGCTTTGCTTTAAAACTCTGATCTCCTTGGGTTTGGGACAGTCAGAGCTGCAGTTCCAGCCCTTCAGTTGTAGAGCCAGTCACACAGAGCAGCAAGACCTACGAGGCTCAACCTGGCAGTGCCTTTCATCCTCAAAAGCCAGATGGATCCAGCCAGTGGGGCAGCAAAGTAAAGCTGTGCTCCTCCCACTTCCACTTGGACAAATTGTCCCTGCAGATTCAAAAGCAGCTGCAGAAGAAACACGTCCCCTTCGTGTGTCACCCCATCTCCGGGCTCAGCAAAGCAGGGGAGCCACATCTGGAGAAGCAGCAGTTATAAAGACTGATTGCTGATTCCAGTGCAACAGCTGGATGCTCAGACACTTTCAGGGCCTCCTCACAACCCCTTGCTCTGCTCCCAATCAAGGTTCCTGGATAATTTCATAAACAGGGATCAGTTTAAAGCACAGAGAACCCTGGCACAGATCTGGAAGGGATGAGACTTCAGAGCTGAAGAAACTCCCACGATACATTTGAGACCAGGTAACATTTATCTGTTCTCCTGCCAGGATGAGCTCCTCTCCTTCACCAGTGCTTCCCCTCTGCCACATTTATGGATGCTGTCCAGGTGTGGTTTCCCAGGTAAGGAAGTTCTGCCCTTGCAGCCCCCAGCTTTTCCTTCCCCCAGGCATTTCGCCAGCCCTTTGAGGCTTCCACGCGCCCTGCCTGCATTTTTCTGGAACACAGATGACCAGAATTGCAAATACTATTCCCAAAGGGACCTCACCAGAGATTTGTGGAACAGCATGAAATATTTATCCCAGTGTCACAGAGATCTCCCAGTAACACCTCACATGTCCCCCTTTCCCCACGGCCACCTCCCACCCGTGGCTCACAGTGATCCTGCATTCAGCTCATCTCAGTAAATGCAGTAGAGTACGTTCTCTCTGGCTCGAAAATCAGTTTTCTTGTCAAAAAATGAATCGGGTTGGCCTGACACTTGTTCCTTTTGTTAATGCCATTGGGTATTTTAGTCCCTTTTGCACTGATGAGAACCAGGAACACAGCTATTACGCAGGAGCCGTGTTCCTGCTGCTTCTGCTTCAGCTGACAGAGACTCTGCTGTCACTTCACACACAGCCAGTTCTGGGCACAAACTGCCACAGAAACGTCACCGAGCCCAAACTTCAGAGGGACTGTGCTTCAAACCCTCCCGGCCTACTCTGCAAAAATCCCTTCCCGAGCCCGAGGCACAAAGCCCAGCTTTGAGGAGCATGGCTTGGCCAGCAGCCAGGGCTGGCAGCACCTGCAGAGGGACACAAGGGACAGGGGTGACACCTCGGCCTTCCTGTGCTGTTAACACAGGTCTGAAGGTGCTTTCAGGGCATGTCAGGAGCTGGCGTGGCTTTGCAAGGTGCTTCTCCATCTCAAGGAGAAAGGCTCCAAGTCCCTGTTTCTCACCGATCAGTGCCAGCAGGGGCTGGTCCTGCCCAGGATTCCACATCCCAATAATCCTCCAAGGAAGCCTTGGCCCTTTGGAACACAAATCCAGCTCAGCCTGTACCAAAAGGACAGCGAGAACTGGAGTTCCAGCCATCCCACGTGCTAAGTCCATTGAGAGAATGTCAGAGCCTAAACTGAACAGCTCCAGTTTAATTGATGTTGCAAGACATCTTGCTGCATCCGTGGAGCCGTCCAGCTCTCTCAGGGCAGGGTTATGGAGACAGAACCCGACATCTGCAGCAGCAGGAGATGACAAACTGGAGAAAGGTCAGCAAGAAATATTATTTTCTCAGAGCATTCAACACAGGAGCTCTTCACTCCAGAAAGTTCACGTCTTTCGGCTTCCGAGCTGGGCTTAGTGCTGTGCCCAGAGATACTCACTCAGCCAAAGACCTTGAAAGGAATTTCTCTGCCATAAAGTCAGATTCTCCCACACTGCAGCTGACAGAGTCATCTGGACTCCCTGATAGCCAGCGAAGAGAAAGAGACACATCTGGAGCGTGATTCATCCTGGCTATTTCAGCAATCTACCTTCCAGCCAGGTGAATCATGCCCTAGAAATCACCCTGTGTTTCACTGGCTGAGGCACAGGTTTACGTTTCCCACATCTCAATGTTCATCCCATCTACAGTTTGGCCACTGCCAAAACCAAAGAATGGAATTTAAGAATAATAATCACAATAGGAATGTCAAGTATTAAAGCACACTCTCCCAGCCACAGCAGTTTGCTGGAGGGTGAAGGTTGATGGAAATAAAGTTATGTTCTCTGTGCCCACCAGAAGAATTCACAAAATCCCAGCCCTGTAAATTTACAAAAAATGAGGACTTAGATATTTGGGAAAATGTCCTACCCATAAGAAGAGGGAAGCAGAGGGAAGAAATGCAGCAGGTGACAAGGACATTTGGTCTGACATCCCCTAAACACTGCCTGTCTGCCAGGTGGAAGTCCTACTTCCCATTAAAATCAATTATTTTTGTCAGTTGCTTGTTCAAAGTAACGAGCCCAAAGAGAAAATCCCTCAATGCTTTCACCTCGTAACATCAGCCCAGGAGCATTTGGGAACTACAGACCTGAGAACAGTGATTCCTGCTTTACAGGAGACTGCAGAGCACTTTCTGGGGTGGAGGAAAAGCTTTCTCAGTGGGCAGAAGAGCAGATGAACCCTTGGGATGTGGTGTGGGCTGGGCACCAGCAAACAGCTGGCCATGGGCAAAGGGAAATCCCAGGGCACAGAGAGGAGGGGCCACTTCCACATCCCAGCACCACAAACAAATGGATTTAATGAGGAAGAGAAAAAGGGCAAAAAGACGTGGATTTCTCTAATTCCACGCACAGCTGTAAGCACACTAAGAACAGGGTGCATTATTCCTGAACCACCAGGATCACAGCCTCAGCATTCCCAGGGATTTTCCCCACAGGTTTCCACAGCAAACCTCCAATAATTCAGTCACAAACCCTCCCTCTCCAGATGCTCCTTTAGGACACTCCCAACGCTCCAGTACAACAGGTGAGTGCTTTCCACCAGTGAGCAAAGCCAGCAGAAAGGAATGAAACCATTCCTGCAGGAGGGCTGGGAGGATTTTGCCTTCTCTTCCCGTCTGGTGTCATTTCCAGGATGGAACGAGGCCACTGGAAATACTGAATTACACTAGAGGTGCTGCCAAAATAAAATGACAACAACAACAAACAGTAAAAAAGGGTTTCAGGGGACTCTGCAAGGCCCCACTCCTGACAGTGCGTGCCAGGGATGCTGAACTCTGTCCTCATCAGTGCTGAGAAAGTTCAGAAAGGTCCACCTGGCCAAAGATCCCCACTGTCTCCCTCTCCCCTGGCACTTTCCAAAGCCAAAGGACTTTAATGTGTCATTAATGCCACAGTGGAGCTCCCAAGGGAGGTGCTCAAAAGTGGGAGCCTGACTCCAGAGATTTTAATTTTCTTTTCCGGCCGTGCCTTCACGGCACCTTTATCAAGATCAAATAACTCTCCCCATCAAAGGAAGCAGGAAAATAAAGAATAAGAGGAGTAACAGGAACAGCTCCCTGTTACAGGACCTGGTGGAATGTGTCTGACCCTGTCACTAGAGCAGGGCTGGAGCAAATCCACACGAGCCAAAGGAGAGGAAGGGAAGGGGAATGCCAAGGGAGACCCTCCTGCAGCCCCAGGTCCCACACACCGTGCTCCCTCCCACCTCACAGCCTGCATCCTGATGAAAAAAGCCCAGGAGCACCATCGGGATGGCTTCCCAAAGCACATTTACAGAGGGACCTCTGAGCCAGGGCTTGCAGCTTCTCCCAGGCCACTGCAGGGTTTAAATCTCTGAGCCACGACCCAGCCGTGCCCCTGCAGAGGGACTTTGCTCCAGCTCCACATGACAGGACCAACAGGAAAATTATCTGGGGCAATGGGGGAGCCTCTGCCTCCAATCTGGTGCATTTTCCCTCCTCTGCTCACTTCCCAAGCCAGGATGCACAGTTGGAGACAAACATCTGCTCCACCTCAGCCCCTGCCTGCAGTGAGGCAGTCGAGGATTGAACATCTCTGAGAGAAATCAGCTACTACTGCAACGTTTCGCTAAATATTCCCAACTCATCAACACTTACTGGCTTCAGATGGGCCAGCTTGAAGAAGAAATCCGGGGCTTAGTGGTCCCTGGAGACTGAAATGGGCACAAAAGGGCCATTCAAACCACTCTCACCTGTCCACACCTCTTCCAGGGATAAATAATCACTACTATCCCACAAGATTCCACGAGTTTTCAGCACAGAGCTTCTCACTAGTCCAAAATGCACTTAATGAAGAGCCATGTTTCCAAAAAAACCCGAAGAAATCTACTATCAATCACCATCTCCTCAGAAAACTCTGAGTACCTCAAAGTTGCCAGGACCATGGCCTCTGGGAATATGAATAATCTTAAGGCAGGGAGTGCTTCTCTATTAGATCCTTTATTACTGCATCAGTAGAGTTGTAACAGTAAAAAAGGAGAGCTCTGGGTAGTTCCCTTTCAAATCAGCGTTACATAAACTGTGTCCTCCTCCACAGGAGCAGGATGCAGGAATAGGAGCAGGCTGTGAGGGGAAGAGGGAGAAATGTGGTGAGTGGATGCCATTTGTTCAAATTGTTCTTGTACAGCGATGCCCTTTATTCAGACAGCACAAAAGCCCCGTAAAACCACAACTGCATTTCCCACACTGCGTTCGCCGGGCCCTGCCACAATGGAGGCAGCCAAAACAGCCTCAAAGAAGGGTACACAGAGAGCTGCTGCTCAAAGAAATCAGTGCTCAGGGGAAGGACAGGACACGGCAGAGCTGCACAGACGCCCAGCCGAGGGAGAGCACCGCTCTGCTCCCCGTGATCCTGGGGGAAGGCACCTCACACTGCCCCAGTGGCAGCACCCCAGCACGGCCTGCTGGGGCTGGGAATCTGCTGCCACCCCCCAGATCCCCCCACAGCTCTGCTGGGATCCCCCCACAGCTCTGCTGGGATCCCCTCTCGTGAATTCCCATGCCCACAGAGTGAGGAGGGCAGAGCGCATCCCGCGTTTCAGCCCCACGTCCCGCTGATTCTCCCGGCCAGGGTCAGTCAGCTGATGGAGCAGAAAAAGGGAAGAGCACATCAGGAAAACGTCACCCCAGCCCATCCCGCTGCACTCCCGCTCTTGCATAATCTCCCCAGAGCCCCTCTGATGGTGTGTTTATTTTTAAACCTCTCGTCAGGAATTATACAAAGTGAATAATGCCCAATCGCAGTGAATGGCCCCACGGCTCGTTCACCAAACACAGGGGAGGGCAGCTCCACTTGATTTGCTCATTCTCTGAAGAGGTGCAATCACCCAAAGGTTAAGCACAAGTCAAAGAATTTCCCTTTCTGCTTTCAAGCCCTTTGATGAATTTAACTAATGACTGGATTTCTGCTGAAAGAGGCTGATTGGAGGGAGAGTCTCCCATATCCCATATTCTGGGAAGGCTGCCACACTTGGTTGGAAGCTTTATCTGTCTTTTATTCATCTATATGTTATGTGGAGAGTCAGTACAGACTTAAAGGTTCCTTAGGACTGGGTTGTTCTATTTTTCACTGATTTACACTTTTTGAGAAGATCTCACCTGGCAGATAGGAAATCACCTGGCCTCAGCAGCAGAGCCCAAGGGATGGCATTAGTCTCATTTTCCACCTTATTATGATTATTGCCCGTGTCATTCCTATTAATAACAGCAGCCACAAGGCAGGGCCGTGGATGGAGAGCTGAGTAAAACCCCGGCAGCAGTGAGGAGAAGGATGGGAGGTGATAACAAGGCAGAGGGACCCACTGAAGCACAGCCCATGCAGGTTTGAGCTCTCTGGATGGAGCATATGTCACCCTAATCGCCTCCCAATCCCTCCTGCGGACGGGGCACATTAAGGCTCCCCTTGCCTCACAACGTATCTTTCACGTGGAGTAATCACAAATAACCACTCACCATCATCTTTTAACTCAGATAAAGGATGAGACTGGGGCTGGAAGTCCAAGTCTGAGCTGCTCCAGGGCAAGCAGCACCTTCAGCAAGCAGAGCCAGGGCAGCTCGCAGCGCCGTGGTCTCGGGGCCTGCAGGGGCTGTGAGCACGGATCCCTCACTGCAGCAACGAACAATAAACACCCCCCAAGATCCACACCTAAAACACTCACACCAATCCCAGCCTCCTGCCCCCAGGAGGGACTCCTGACATTCCCAAGCCAAGGCCACAACAGCCTCAAAGAGCTGGAGTTGCACTGAAATCCCTCCTGAGCAGGGGGCCGGAGCTGGGCTTCGATTTACACCAGCCCAGCCTCAGTGGCTGAGCCTGCAGGATGCTGCCTGGGTGGGGAGCAGCCAGGATTCCCAGGATGTGTTCCCAGCTCCATAAAGCCCCAGCCCAGCAGGCACTGGGCCCAGTAACATCGAGGCATCGTGTACAGCCCACGGCAGCACCCAGGAAAGGAAGGGTCTGGCTCTCTCTCAGTCGCCCAAGGGGGAGAGCAAGGCAGATAAGCAAACAGAATATTACAAAACAGATCTAAATATTACAAAATAGATCTAAATATTACAAAACAGATATAAATATTACAAAATAGATCTAAATTTGGCTCTGGGAATGTACAAAGAAGGACAAGATGCTGCTGGGGAATGCTGAACCCTAAGGGACACAGCGTGGAAAAACAGCACCGACACCATCCTGAGCGTCCCTATGCCAGTGGTGCAGCCAATCCACAGCCTCAAAACCCCTCCACGGATGGCCAAGACTCGACTGGAAATGTCAGGAATGCCAAATCTAGACTCATTTTACCCCAAAAGCCTGGCCTTATTCAAACTAGAAAGCAAACAACTTCCTTGCCATGGAGCAGACTGTGGGAAAACTGGGTGCATCTGAGGAGCCAAGTGGCTTTTGCAAGGAGAGGAGGTAAAATTGTCATTGCTCTGAGGAAAGCAAGAGTAACCCACGTTTTAAAGAATATTTATTTTAGAATGTACGTCACCTGTTACTCTGGGACACGGAAGCTTCCAAAGCAAAAAGGAATTAAGGAGAAAATACCACAAATGACTGCCAGTGGGTTGAAGTATTTAACATAACAGAGCTCCTTACAAAGGGAACAGCACGCGGATCTGCTCATCCCAGACGTGGGATCTGTATCCCTGCAGCTGCAGAAGTGCCACCAGCCAGCCCAAAGCTGGTGACACACAGCCAAGCCATGCAGCTGTCCCCAGCAGGAGCGATGGCACAGGGACACCCACCAGGAGCAGCCAGTGCAGCCACTTCCCTCACCCGGATCCAGGAATTCCCAGGGAAATTAAGAAAAGGACAGGACCAGAACTCACAAAACTCTGTGTGGATACTGGGTCCTCCAAAAGCTGACACAGTTGGCCAGGTCTAAAAATCATGGAAGGAAATGAATTCAAATTCAGGGCTATGAATACAAACCAGGAACATCACTCCTGGATGGCCAAGAACAGGGAAGCAGCAGCAAGAGCCCCTGTGTGACTGAGTCACTGCAATGTGTTCTAAAACCACTTTTAACAATGAAGCAGAGGCCTGGATTGTGTCCTGTTAGACCACAATGTATTAAACACATCCTCAGGAATCCTCAATAATGCATAACTCCCATATATTGGTATTGCAGTAAGAGGCCAACATGATAATATTAAAAAAAAGGATATTTTTAGTACTGAGAACTTGGAACTTAAAAACAGTGGCTGTTATTAGTGCAAATCAATGCCCAGGCTGGATTAAAGTCCAGATGAATGTATTACACTGATTAAATTCACCACCTGGGCTCCTTGTTTGCTGTTCTCATCTCCTGGTTTCTCAGGGTAAGTCCCTGCAGCTCACATCTAACACAGACCAGGAGGGGCTTGTTGGCAGAGGAGGGGAACGACATCTACAAACTGTTCCACACACCCTGAGCTCACAGAAAATCTAATTAAATGAAGCATGAAGGCAGCAGTGGCTGGAGATGCAACACCTGGCCCCAGGAACCAGCCTGGGCTTTGGGTGACTGCAGGGACAGTGACAGCCCTTCCTCCCAAGCCAGGGGGAAGCAGAACCTGTCCAGCAGCTCTCGTGCAAACCAAGAGCCACCCAGTGAAAATCCCACTGATTCCAGCTCCAGCCCCAAAAGGAAAAACCAGGATGAGCATCCAGAATAAGAAATGGCCAGGCAAAGCTTTCTGCCCCCAAAATTATGATCTTCGTGAGAATCATTCCAGTGAAACCACAAGTCTTCCTCATGATTTCCAGGATGCCAGCACCTGGACCAAAAAGAAGCCATGGGCATCCTGAGAGAACACTGGGATGAGCAGTCCCTGCCACCCAGCACCCCCGGGCTGGCAGCAGGAGCACAGCAAACCCAGCCAGGCACAGCTCAGGATCCTCACAGCAGCCACATCTCACCTTCCATCCCCCAGCTCCTGAGAGGGCAAACAGGCAGGACTTCAGAGAGATAAAGCCAAGAGATAAGAGCAAAGCAGCTTTTCCCCTCGAGACGGTCGTTGAGCCGAAGCCCGTGGCATCCTCTGGCTCTCCGAGGTCCTGGACTGGCCCAAGAACACCCTGCCCCATGTCCCACATCACTCACAGAGCTGGGAAGCACCAAACACTCCCAGAGCAACCCCTGCCTTCCTGCTGCTTTTGGGGAAGCAGCACCTGGGGTGATGGAAGGCACAGGGGTGGCACTGCGGGGCTGTGTCACACCCCCACCTGGTTCCAACAGTGACACTCCAGCTGGGATCTGACATCGTGCTGTTATTCCCACAGCTTTTTCCTCCCAAAAGCTGAAGGGACAGGGCTGGCTGGAAAGGCTGGCTCGTCAGGAAGGTAATGAACGGATGCTCGTTAGAGGCACGGGATTGTGCCACAGACTGCCACCGGATCCCGTGAGCCTATTACAGGGATTGGCCAGATCAGCACAGGATATGCAGCCTTCCACCTCTCAGCTGCTTTGCTCAATTCAGCCCAGGAATGAATCAAAGTCCCTGTCTGATGGCTTCTCAGATTTCATGGACAACTGCCACAGCCAAAAAGTCCCCTTCAACAGGAGTAACCCAAGACAGCCACCGGCTACAGCCCGCTCCCGCAGCTGGGCCACGGCTTGGATGGCACTGCCACGGGGTGGAAAGGCAATATCAGGTGTTTTTCCAAGCCATCACCACATTCTGACCCAGGAGCTCCCCCCCAGCCCCCCGGGCTGCTCAGGGAGCAGCAGCAATCCAGGCACAGTGAGAACAGCCATGAGCATCCCCCCGTTCCTGCTCCCATCTCCCAACCCCACAGCTGCCTGCTCGGCTCAGAGCTCTGCCAGGAGCCCCGAAAGCCTTGAGAGAGGGGTGGGATGTGCAGGGGTTCTGCAAAAACACATCAGTGTCACCTCATCCCTTGTGTAATTGTCCCTTTCCCCTCTCTCCAGGTCATGCAGCACAGGACACAAGCAAGTGCTGTCCCTCCCTGTGCCACTTCACCTCGTCATGAGTCCACATTTGCTGCCTGGTGCAAGGAAATGAGCACCTGGATGGTGCTGGAGAGAACAGCTCTGTACCAAGATAATTCTATTCAAAGTCCAGAGGGCAAAGCTGTCACAGATGAAGTATGTCTGTGTATTATCTGTTGGCAAACACGGGACATAATGGCAGCCACTCAACTTAATGGCTCGGATTCCAGCTCCTCCAAACGAGCCCATCGCCGCTGCATGTAATCACAGAATGTATTTAAAAGTATAATTTCCATCCAAAAGGACCAGAGCTGGAGCAATATGACTCATGCAGCTCCCTGTGCGTCGGGAAACATGTCAGGAAGCCTGGGAATTGGTGAGCCCGTTGCCATCTGTGTAGGAACTGGGCCGTGGACACGATTCCTCAAACCGTTCCTCTGGCATCCACGGGAGTCTGGGGGCTGCTGAGCACCCAAAGTCAGACCTCTGCACACAAGGGAGCACAAACACTCTGTGGAGCTGCCTGCGAAGCACAGGGACACAAATATTGAAGAGAAAGGCAATGGAATTAAAAGGCATCTCTCCCCATGCACCTATTCCAGCACTCCAGAGCTCCACAGCTACAGCTGCAAACTCAGCTCCATTTCTGCCATAACAAAATCATCTCCACAGCGTAATTAGTGTGCTCGTGTTAAAATGGGTACGAATGCACGGAAAGAGGCATCCAAATACGATTTGTTTTTCAAGACAACGCGATGTTTTCCCTGGCTAATAGATTCGATTCATTAAGGAATAACAAGAGCCAAGCACCACTTGCAGCAAACCTTGCTGCTTTTAGCAGTGAATTATCCATCCCCAGGCTGGTTTGCACACTGTTCTTTTTCACCTGCTATGACTTGAGAACCTTTTTTAGTCTAACTTGCCCACACATGGCTTACAAAATATCTCTTCTGTAACTACTGCTTAAAATCCTGCTTATTCCTAATTTCCTTAATGGCTCAATTAAGTCCCCTGGCACTGCTCTGCTCCAGGACTGGATGACTTCCACATTCACACGCAATTTTCGAGATAGTTGCATAGTTTGTGCGAGCAGGTATTTGCACGAGGATTTGCAACACTCTCTCAGGGCAAACATCTGAGTTGTCTGAAGGGGTTTTGAGTGAATAATTTCCTGCGTTATCCACCTTCCTCTAGAAATAACGCTCCATCTGTTCATGGAACAGTTCCCTTCTCTTACCGAGGCAGGATGAAGGTCACGCAAGGGAAAGAAAAATTTGCACATCCCCAGCGTCCTCCAACAAAACACAAGGCACGTACCTGGCCAAGGTCATTAAGCAGTCAGGGGAAGAAATACAGCTGTCAGGTTAAGGGGAGTGAGTAATCACCCAGCGCTTCATTGCTGCGACAAGCACCCCAGGACACGGGCTGGAGTCACAACATGTCCTGTGCAATTAATCACTAATCACGATGTGCCACAGAGAAGTCAAATGGCAGCTCCAAAGGTGAACCAAAATGTTACTTTTAAAACACCTAAGCTTAAAGAAAAAAAAAAAACCCAAACCTGAAAAAACCTCAACTGTCCAAGCTGAGGGGAAAGGCAAATGGAGTGTGTATAAAATCCCTAGCAGCCTCTGGGTGGAAAACAGCTCCTCTGGGATGTGATTCACCCCAGAAGAACTGGCAGCAGCAGAGCCCATGTGAAGCTAATCCTGGCTGTGCTGGTGTGGATCTGTCCTTTCCCTGGCCTGTCCCACTGCCTGATCTCCAGAACCCTGCAGTGGTTTCCATGAGAACAGCAGGGCTCTGCTCGTCCTCCCTGGCTCCCTGTGCAGAGCTCCTGCCTGGGCTGGGCTCTCTCCTCCCTGCTTGTCTGGGATAACCACTGGCAGTAAATTGGGCACTCACAGCAGCTGGATGAGCCTCGAGCCAGCAGCACTCACAGTCACCGAGTTACCACATCATTAAGGCTGGAAAACAACTCCAAGGTCAGCGAGTCCAACCTGTGACCAGATGTCACCACGCCGTAGAGTGCCAGGAAGGAGCAGGTTAAACGCAAGTCCTGCTCTGGCTTCAGCTCAGAAATGATCCAGGAGCCTCCCAGACACCTGAGCTCCTAGTCTGAAGGAAAGCAACCAACTTCCCTGTCAGTCAGATCTCCAAAGCATCTCGACTTTCCCTCTAGTGGAGAGGTGGCTCCAAGAGCAGCTCTGGGAGGGGCAGTGGTAGCTCCTGGGTGGAGGTGATGCATTCCTGGGCTGGAGCAGCGTGGATCTGATCCATCCCCAGGACTGCACGAGGTTCTTGCTGCTCCCTGCTTGGACAGCACTGGGAGAGGCTGGGATTTCCCTGCACTCCTCCTGCACCCACCTGAGCACAGCCAGCCTCCTTCACGGCGTGGGGCTTTGTCTTTAGTGAGGAGTGACACCAAAGTCCCTGGGAACACCTGGGAGCCCATGTTCATCAAACACCTCGGGTTCTTCCTTCAAGGAACACACACCCCTGGTGGCTGATGGACAATTCCAGTGCTGCTCTCCACCTTTAGAGCAAAACTGGAGTAAAGCACGAACGACAGCCCAGGAGGTTGGCACACACAGGTACAGAGAGATTTGAGAGCACGCAGAGCTTGGATCCGGACTGAAACGTGCCCAAATGGAGCTGTCAAGGCTGAGTCCAAGGAATTCTCATCCAAGGATCCACTCAGGCTCAGCTTCAGCTATTCCATATATTATTGTCCTGGCAAGCAGTCTACACTCAATTATATCCACTACATAATTATTACTCCTTTCAGACAGAGGTTTTCCCAACTCAGAATATGAAAAGGAAGCCTTAAAGGATTGGTACTTCTAGGATAGGAATTCCCAGAAAAGAGACCAAATAACGAAGGTTGGAGATTCTGACCTAATGGGAAATCACCAGCTCTTCTCAGTGTGATTTTTTTTGTTCAGCTAAAGCAGAAGTTGAGTGTGTGAGCTTCCCTCAGCTGTTCCATGTGGTGGGCAGGTCATACCAACCACACTATGGATGGGACAGGGAGGGGAAAGGGATCCACCCAGGGAATTCACGGGGATTTTGCAAAGCAGTGCCACAGGAGATCACATTAACTGACAGTGAAATATGCCCACATCTCTGAAATAAAACTTTAGCTGGAGTTATTTTGACGAATAGCTGAAAATCAGAGCACGTACCATCATTGCTCTGCAGCCCATTTCATTTCTCTATCACTGGAGCAACTTCCAAATATTCCCAAGGCTATGCCAAGTGCTGCCCCACTATCTAATTTACCATCATTAAGAAGTGATCCTGCTCTTTGAAGGCGTCCAAGATGTTCTCTTCAGGAAAGTGCTTGCTAAGTACCCTCCTGAAGACATCTGTAAGGAATTTTTACTACTGGCCTAGATATTTACTCCACCTGGAAGAATTAAGTGGCTCTAAGGAGCTTTTAGTTGAAGTAAATCCTCATTTAAACAAGCCCCAGGAAAATGGACAGGGAGCTCCAATTGCCTCATTTGCTTTTGTTTTATGACCCACTCAGAAGAAAAGAAACAGGGAAGATGGAATGTGATCAGTGTCTCCCAGGTTTCTGTTGCTATTCCATACCTCACTCCTCAGTGCTCTTCTCTCCTCCAGCACTGCCATGGAAATGATAAATTACCCCACTCCCACAAATTTTCACAACCATTTTTATGGTCAGCGATGCTCAAGAAAGGAGCTGCCCTCCTGGAACTGCACAGCCAGGATGTGGATCCAGAGGAAAAACCATGGAAAAGAGCTGGCACTGGAGAAATGTGACCAGTGGCAACAGACACAGCCAAGGGCTGGGATGAGCAACTGGGCAAATGCCTCTGGTCAGGCACGATGGAAAAAAACCCTTTCTCCTTCCTATCTCATCTGTAATCGCTGGAGTCAGGGAGAAGCTGGACATCTCAAAAGCATGGAGAGGTTTTTCCTCGGGTTTCTGTTTGCTGGGCTGGTTTCCTGGCTCAGATCCTGTGTTTCCCAGAGCTGGCACAGGTGGGAGAGGCTGTCCCAAGTCTGCTGTTACCCACAGGAGATGGTGTCCTTTCCACACTAACACGATGGAAAAAAGGATGATTTCCCCTCCAGTTCAGCTGCAGTCTTTGATAACCCGGATCACAGCCTGAGTCTGCTGTCACACAGGTTTAGGATCCTGTGATGCAGCACAAAGCAAGGAAAAACAAGTGCAAAAAACCAAAGCCAACATTTGTTGTGGTCTTTGAAACCTCTCCATCTCCACCACAGCGTGGAAGGGGTGATGCTATTCCCTGACATTCTCTGCTGATATCAAACAGGCAAACCTCGGGAATGCATCTGAGGACTGAGAAACAGAGCTGATAAACAGCAAGCAAACTCATTCCAAACCCATATTCCACGGGAGAGATGCTCCCAGGGCAAGGAATCACAGGAGCAGCGGCGGCAGGGAATCAGAGAGGGGCCGGGAATGCACCGAAATGAGAGCAAGATCCATGGCAGCTGTAACATTCCCTCCTCCATGGCTTGTTCTGCACCAAGCAACTCATTCCAGACAGATATCGACAGCGTGGGAGGCATTCAGAGAAAAAGCAACAAATTTTATCAGAGGTTCTGGAAGGATTAATACCCAGGAAAAGATTAAACCCGTTAAAAGCTCAGCTAAACTCCCATTTCAGAGCCTGCTAACACAGCTTCAATAGTTCCAGAGAGGTATTAGTTACGTGTAATGGGGAGAGCTGGGAGTCTGAAATGGAGAAAGGCTCCATTTTACCCATCTGAAAGGAAAATGCCAACGAAGGATTTCAAACAGACGATCAACAAGGTGAGAAATCAGAAATAAATTAAGGAATTTTCCCAAGGCAGCCCAGGAAGGCTGGAGGGAGCAGAGCCAGGGGAGAGCCCCTCCCTGCACCAGGAACCAGAACTCCCCAAACCATGAGAGCTTTGGATCCACCTGCCCCCAGCAGCCCCAGCCTCCTTGCTGGGAGGAACACAGTGCTGCCAAAAACTTGAGGCAATTCCCTCAAATTCTTCCACGCTTTTGTGCCAACAGCCTGTGGCTGTTTGGGTGTTCAGCCTCACCTTTTCCACCCTTCTGGGAATTCACTTGTCCCAAAAGGCATCAAAGTACTTAGGTCATCTTTCTCTCCTTAAAAAGACAAAAATAATCCCATCTCTGTTATTTATTACACTCCTTGGAAATGCAGCTCCTCAAACAACGTTTAACAACTCAAGTCAGTAGCCAGTGAAGTCCAGAGATTTGTGAATGTTTCAAAGCACTTCAGTGCCCAAAATAGCCTTAATTAAATAAGAATATATATAAATACTACAGAATATTGTAATAAACGTGTCTGCACTATGACTAGTGCCAGCTTAGAGCATTGTTGCACTGGACAAGGCCCCTGGGGTCACTCAGAGAAAGAACTGAGAATATTTTTTTGCACTTAGAGCTGGAGGAATTAAAATCCAGGCTAGGTGCTGGTATCAGGCTTTGACACAGGTGAATTCAGGGAGCAGCAGCTCTCCAGGGAAAAGGAAGATATTCCAGGATGCAGCATTCCTGTTTCACAGGGACAACCATGGAAAGAGAAAAACAAATGCACCTACTTTTCTGAGAGCTCTGGACACTGGGAACACATCTTCCAGGAGCTCTGTGTCCACCCAAAGCTGCTGTCTCAGCTGTGCCCAGGCTGGGGAGACCTGTGCCCGCTCTCACCTGGCACAGGTACCCAGGGACGGATTTGTCACAAGGAAAGGCACAACCCTGCAGTGCCCAGAGATAGGAGAGGCTGAAATCCCACGGGAGAACCTCCTTCAGTCTCTCACCCTGCTGCAAACGGATTCCTCGGAGCCGCTCGGGATGGCAGCGCTGTCCCCACTCAGTCCCTGCTCTCCAGCCAGGGACAGGCTCCAGAGCAGCCAAATCCATCATCAATCAGCCAAAACCAAAGCTGCTCCTGCTGGTGACATCCCAAATTCCCCTGCAGTAGCCCCGGTGCAACAACCACTCTGTCCTGGAGCCACAGCCCCAGGGAAAAGCCCTCACTTCCCCACCTCAAACACCTGAACCCCCCCAAGTGCCAACAGCTGAGACTCCAGGACCTTTCGGTGCTGAAGGCAGCAGAGAGTTTGGAAATCTCATTAAAGAGCCCTAAAGCACAGTCATTATTTCCGAAGGCTCCCTCTGCCTGCAGGTAATTGCTGCAATCACAACAGGACCGAGGCAGTTGTGGGATCAGAAGTGTCTCCCAAACTTCCTTAGGTCGTGGCCACCACCACGCAGGAGCTGGTGAGCCACAGCTCAGCTAATTAAAACTGCAGGAGGGGAGCATTCAGCAAGCCTGAGCACAATTACCCAAGGAAGAATTTTGCCAGGACACTGTGACTTAACCCAGAGCTTTGTGCACGGAGCGCTGAAGGAGTTTAATTGTCGCCGCTGATGGGAACCCGCTCCGTGACTCATCCCCAGCACACAAGGGCTGCTTTCCCCACTCCTGATTTACTTCCAAGGCCACCCCTCCACCACCAGGACCACGCCGGGAAGGGGCAATTTCCTCTGCATTTAAAACACCAGGCTGGATCCACAGCTTCCATTTGGGCCCATCTCTAACAGCTACAGCTGGCAGGGGAACCGGAGCCAACAGAGGGGGCTGGAAGCTGGGAGGAGTCCTCAGGAACTGCAGGTTTTTTTCCTGACATAAAATAATGTAGTCTTTAAATGTGCATTTGCCGATTCTTTCAAGCATTTAACGTCTACAATTGACTTGGGCTTTATTTAATCTTTTAAACACCAAAAAAAAAACCGAGTTAAAACGTCGTACAAAAAAAAAAAAAAGGAACAAAAAAGCGTAACTGCTTGAGTTATGCTCTCAGACATTTGTCAGGATAATTTTATTCCTTCTGAAACACAAACCCTTTCCAAATGGTGAGCAAGGTTTCGGTTTGAAAGCTGCAAGGTCAGGGGAACACAGGTTTGTGCTATCCAGAGCAGCACACCTTCCGAGTGGCCATTCCCAACTCTTCTTCCCCTATCAATCCTGTCAAATTAATTCATCAGTAAGGACAGATTTTTTTTTTTTTCCCTGGCTACTGTGCGTTAATTAGCGCAAGGGTTGCCATGGGAATGCAGCAACACTCGTTAACACCACAGAATTCACCATGTTGGAAATGAACGTGGGCAAGAGCCCCGCGCCAGGCGCCAGGGCTGGGGATGTGCTGCAGCCAGATTGGTCCCCTGATGGAGGCTTTGACGCCTCTCTACTCAGTGTAAGTTGGAAAAACTTCTCAAAACCTGGATCTTGCAAGGATCTGTGGTGATAGGACAAGGGAGAATGGTTCAAGCTGAAGGAGAGTAGATTTAAGTGGGATATTGGGCAGGAATTGTTCCCTGGGAGGGTGTGAGGCCCTGGCACAGGGTGCCCAGAGAAGCTGAGGCTGCCCCTGGATCCCTGGCAGTGCCCAAGGCCAGGCTGGATGGGGCTTGGAGCAGCCTGGGACAGTGGAAGGTGTTCCTGCTCGTGGCAGGGGTGGCACTGGATGAGCTTTAAGGTCCCTTCCAACCCAAATCCTGGGATTCTGTGATATCGGGACCAGTTACCGTGAGGATGTGTCTGAGCACAGGCTCCATTTTCTTGATGTTTTAACAAATACAATTTAAGATCCTGGCAGGAATCAACGTGAAGCAAAACAGGTTAAGCTGAGAGCATATGAAAAAAGCTCAGGCATGTGCCCAGCCAGAGGCACTCACTACCAATAATTATCAATAATTATCAATAAACCTTGGCTAGCTCAAAGCCTGTGGCACACAGTGCTGACAGCAGCAGGGTGAGCCATGGCAGCAACCAGGCTGCTCTGGAGGGGTCCCAAACACCCCCTGCCTGCCCCCAAGCCTCCCTCCTTCTGGATCTGCAGCCCTGTGACACCCCAGGAGAGGTTCCTCCATCACCACACTCGTGCCTGATGATCAAATACTCCTCCTAAGAGCCTGGATTTTGCTGGGATCATCCCACACCTGCTGGTTCTCTCTCCTGCAGCAGTTCTGCTCAGCAGCTCTGTCCTCAGAGCAGCTCCTGCTCCATCACCCCCCTGCCAGGCCAGCCAAGGCTCTCTGAGCTCCCCTCCACAGCCACATCCTCCATTCCCCTGTCCTCGTCCCTGTTCCAGCCCAAACACACTCCTGTGGAATGCTGGCCACCAGTCCCGAGCGAGGCTGCACCACTGCCTGCTACAGGGCATTCATCTCTCCTGGAAATTCATTTTCTAACCCATCCTTGGATCACACCTTGCATTTTCCTGGCCATGTCACACTGGCAGCTCCCTGCCAGCCCTTGATGCCCCTGATGGAGGCCAGGCTCTGTTCTGGGCACGGCTGGAAGCTGCAGCAGGCACTGCTCTCCCTGGGAGCCTCCCACTGCTGCCCTGCGCTGCCAGGGACCTCAGACCTGCTGCCTGCTCACCTGGAGCCCTGGGAATATTCCACATCCTCCTCTGCAGGAAAATTCACGGCTTCATCCACCTCTCTAAATAGTCCACTTTCACTGTCTGGGGAAAATTAGACCCAAATCTCAGCACTGTCATAAGGAAGGTATTTCAGAAGCAGAACAAGATCCCAGCTCCCTCCAGCCAACAAAACCCGAAATAAAGCAGGGATTGGCCTGCACTTTGCTGAGCCAGCTCCTGAGGAACGCAAGGCCAGGTGCTCACCAGCAGGTCAAGGCAGATTCCCCTCTCCTCCACTCGCTGGAAGAGAAAGAATTTTGGCTTTTCCATCCTGTGAAACAGCGGAGAGCCCAGGCAGAGCTCACCCTGCTGAGGGCACTCACCTTCCCCCTGCACCTACAAACACCTCACTAGGAAGGAGGAGCCAGACATGACATTTTCAACCCTTTCCCCTTCTTTCTCTGCAGAGGGATGCACATGGCCTGTGTCAAATCCTGAAGAGGGAACTGGGAACCAGCCCTGAACGTGTCTCTGCAGAAGGTGTGGTGGCTTCCCACATAATCCCACCTCCAAACACCTCCTCCTACTCCAGGGCTGCTTCCCACGCAGCAGATCCTCCTCTCTCACACCTCAGCACCAGCCACTGCCACAGCTCAGCACATCTGTGGAATGAGAACCAGCCCACACACCTCTGGATTTTAAGTAGAAGAAAGGGATGTTCAGGTTCACCAGAGCAAGTTATGTGGGCAAGCTCAGCTTCTCCAGAGCATTCACATTAAGAAAATTTAATTTCACCAAACCGTGAAAGAAATCAAGCTAAAAAAGATCCCCACTGCCAAGTTTCTCCAGCCCTTCGCATCATTTTCTAGCAATCCACCCGCAGGAGTTTTTCTCATCTTGAATAAATAGTCATTTTTGCACCTAAGGAAAGATGAAAACATTTTCCATACTTTCAAACCTTCTCTGGCATCTCCATCAAGCTCAAATCCCTCCTCAAAATACCCTCCAAACTCTGGGGAAAAACATTTCTGCCTTGTGCTAAAAGCTCCAGAAACTTTCCTTCACAGGCTGATGTTTCTGCAGTGACTCGCTTTCCTCTTACATAATTCAAGGGCCCAAAAAAAGACATAAACAGTGAGGAACAGAAATGCTAAACCAAGGCTGGTCTCCAAAGCCCAACTGAATGGGAAACCTGAAACGAGAGAGACTCAGCTTCTGGAAAAACAACTTTTTGACAGCACAGAGCATCTCCCACGCCTCAGTGCCCGCTGCTCTACCTCGGGTCAGAGGGACTCACAGCTTTCATGTCACCCAGTCCAAGTGGAGAGAGCCCTCCTCAAACCAGGGCCACTAATTATATTAAGGAAGGCTTAAGGTCAGTACATCCCCATCAAGCTCAAATTGCTGCTTCCCGAATTAATAGTTCTCCGTCCAGTTTCAAGCAGATGGGAATCCAGAAAGCACCAGCGGAGCTGGGAAATCAATGTCAATATGCTAAATCCAGTAGATTTAATTTCTGGGTTTTAGGAGAGTGAATGAGATCAGGATTGGGTCTTCTTGTGCCAGGGTAGGACTGGGTTACCTACTCCTGCAGGATTCCTGGTAAAGGGAAGAACAACAAGGGAGATCAAGATTTAAGGGGAATGAAGAAAGCAGACATGTCATCCAAATTTGCAACGAGATATGACTAGACTTGGATAATTCCCAGGCATTTCCTGAGTATCCAAGCCAAAAAAACCCCAGGAATAAATCATAAACATGCACACACCCCCCAGGGGCCACAGCCATGCACTACCAACCCTGTACATGCAGAAGTGCAGGTACAGCTCACACACACAGTAATGCCATTATCTGATTCCAGCTGCTTCAGGCCGTAATTCCTTATAAAAAGCGAGGTTTATGGACTTTCTATGTGTTTTATACAGAGAATACCAAAAAACTCCTATAAACTGCTCAGTGGGTGTGGGGGTGTGGTGCTGCCTCTCAGAGCCAACCCTGGATTAACCCGGGGGCCAATAAAACCCTGCTCTGGACACTCTGCCTCCCAAGAGAAATCTCCTCCCTCCCATAACCCACTGAACAGCTTCTGTGCCCAGGCTCCTGCAGCTCTGGAAGACATGGGAATGGGGGAAGCTCTGCCAATGTCTGCAAGTGGTCCTTGCTCCGGTGTCTAACCTGAAAACACTGAGTGCCACCAAAAGTAAGCAGCCCAAGGAGACAAGGGACATGCTTGGGGAGGGAGCACCGAAAAGCAGCACAGCAAAACCAGCCACATGCCCAAAACCCTTCCCTGCAGCTCCTCAGCTCTGCCTCAACCATCACTGCTGCTTCGGTGCCTCTCAGAGCTACCAAGCGTGTCTGTCAACCTCCACTGCAAACCTCCTGGATAAGAGATGTAAAACCCCCCTGATCCTTCCCTCCAGGAGTTAATCCCTTTTATTTGGCCAGATTGGATGCTCTGCCAGTCACTGCCCCCCTGCGAGCCCCCCGGGTTGGGCAGGCACAGCTGTGAGCCCCCTGAGCTGGGGCTGCAGCTCCGCGTGTGCCGCCAGCTCANGATGTAAAACCCCCCTGATCCTTCCCTCCAGGAGTTAATCCCTTTTATTTGGCCAGATGGGATGCTCTGCCAGTCACTGCCCCCCTGCGAGCCCCCCGGGTTGGGCAGGCACAGCTGTGAGCCCCCTGAGCTGGGGCTGCAGCTCCACGTGTGCCACCAGCTCAGGCTCTCTCCTTATCTCCCCTCTCTGCTCTCTGCTCTTCCTACAAGAGTCTTCTCTCCAGCAGCTTTCACCTGAGCATTGCCTGGCACTGGGAGCTGCAGTGCTCTTGCTGGCAGAGCTTTCCCGGGCAAGGCAGATTTATGCTGATGCATGCAAAGGATGCCAGCGTGCAGGAACTTGCTTCGGACAGAGCCGGGAGTTTGCAGTGCGAGGCTGCTCTGGAAATGTCACTGTGCAGGATCCGAAGGGGCTGCCTCCACCACCTCCTCATTCCCAAGGCCATCAAGGTGTGTGCAATGCTTCCTCCACCTGGGTGAAAACACTCACAGAGTCATCCATCCGTCCGTCCATCCATCCCTCCATCCTTCCATCCATCCATCCTTCCATCCATCCTTCCATCCATCCTTCCATCCATCCTTCCATCCATCCTTCCATCCATCCTTCCATCCATCCTTCCATCCATCCTTCCATCCATCCTTCCATCCATCCTTCCATCCATCCTTCCATCCATCCTTCCATCCATCCTTCCATCCATCCTTCCATCCATCCTTCCATCCATCCTTCCATCCATCCTTCCATCCATCCTTCCATCCATCCTTCCATCCATCCTTCCATCCATCCTTCCATCCATCCTTCCATCCATCCTTCCATCCATCCTTCCATCCATCCTTCCATCCATCATCCATCCCTCCGTCCTTCCATCCATCCATTCTTCCGTCAATCCATCCATCCATCCCTCCATCCATCCATCCTTCCATTCATCCATCCATCCCTCCATCCATCCCTCCACCCATCCATCCCTC
>VZTG01002903.1:85008-101489 GCA_013397845.1 Melanocharis versteri | reverse complement strand
TCCATCCATCCCTCCATCCACCCATCCCTCCATCCATCCATCCCTCCCTCAGACCTCACAGGCTCACAGAGAACGTCCCAGCACCGTGCCCGTGTCTGGCCTCTCTCAGAGCTGCAAAGCATCACTTGGCATTACTTATCTATACCCTCAACCCCAAAATCCCCCAAACTTCTCCTAAAAGGTGCTGCAGGTACACAGCTCAGCAGGTCACAGATCTAGGAGCTGCTACCACTTCAAACTCTCAGCTTCTGAGCACTTTACAGCATCTCATCCCAAATTCCTTGCTTCAACCAGCACAGAAACTCCTTTCCTCCAGCACCTTGGATTTTCAACAGAAATTAAGCTCAACACAATTCCCCCACACCCTCCTAATCTTGCTTTTTTCCCACTGCAAACCCGGCGCAGTGGGGCTGACAAGCACAGAGCGAGCCTAAGAATCCTAAAGAAAAATACAGAAACTGAAGAAAACCTCAAGAAAAACTAAACTGGAAACTGAGTTCCCCCTGTTGTACAAGGAAAGCACCTGGTGTCCACGGGCAAAGCTGTCATGGCCCTGCAATTCCCTCCCTGCAGCGCCCCAGGCAGTACCAGGAGTTTTTAAATCACTGTTACCTCAACCATCCTCGTCTTATTTGTGCCTTGTAGAAGGGAGATCTCTCACCGTTATTTTTAAACTGGAGGCCTTACAGATGCCAACCTTTGCAGACCAGCTGGCAGCTGGGATGGTGCCCGTGGGAAGGCACCGGAGCCGTGGGGATGCTCGGCCTCCCGCAGCAGAGCTCCGGAGGAAAAGGAGCTTTTCCCTTGCTTTCCTCCACTCCTCATCCTCAGTGCTGGAAAGAATTCCAGACTCGGAGGGACCCAAGAGATATTCTGCAGAGAAAACCGTGGGCAGCTGATACATCGGGGTAATTCTGGAGCTGAAACCTGGAGGGACTTTCCTTTATTTTGGCTTTTTTGAGTGTTTTTTCAGTGTCCTGCACGAAATTCTCTTTCTTTCAGTGGTGCCTCTGGAAAATCAGCAACAGAGATTTGCTCTGAGCTTCTAAGCTCCTCTCTGCATTAATCTGCAAATGCAGAGAACAGATTTTTTGTGTCTATGTGGGCCTTGGTTCTGAAGGACCATGAGCAGGATGAGGGTCCCACAGCAGCAATTCCTCACTCAGCTTCCATTCACTGCTTGAGAGTCTGGCCCAGAATATGCTGAGGGCCCAAAGGAAGGGTGCACACACCTCCAAAACCTCTGTGCCATCGAGATCTACCCTCTAAGAGCCGTGCTGCTGGCACAGAAAGCACAGCACCCCTCCCTGCAGCAGCCATGGACATCGGCCACGAGCCTGGCGAGGGGAGCAGCCTCACAGGGGGATTAACAAATTCATAAACCCAGAGGAAAGCAAGCTCAAAATGAGCTGGAAGAAGGAAGGACAAGGAGATGTTGAGGTGTCTAGTTAAACCAGTCAGGAATGTTGGGGTTGTGGTGGTTGTGGTGAGCACCAGGCCAGGCTGAGAGGGCACGTCCTCCCCCAAGGAGGAACAGTGGCCTGGCCGGGGCTCCCTGCAACCTCAGATGGATCTTTCCCATTCTCCACCATCCCAGGATCTCACAGTGTGCAGCATTTCACACTGTGGAAGAGCAACTCACCCCAGAGCAGCTCGGCATGCTCAGTCCCCTCTCCCCCGAACAACCTGGCCAACAGGTTTTCCTTGGCTGACCAAGTTTTAATCAACATCATTTAATCCCTGCTTCCAAACCAAAGCTCAGCTCCCTGGGCCGAGCTGGGATCATCACACTGACTCCAGAGCACGTGGATAATTCCCACTGCCTGTGCAGATGAGTGAAGCAATTGAAAAGGAAGACACTGGGGCTTGCAGCAGCAGCAGCATCCATCCCTTCCCAGCCTGGCAGATCCACTCCTCCCAGGAAAGCATTTCTGCCCCAACAGCCTTCAGCCCAAGCCACTCCTTTGATGGTGTCTTCCAAACCAGGATCATGGACGTCAGGAGAGGATGATGAGATAAGAGGTGAGCAGTTTCTGCATTTCCATTTCATTTTCCACTGCATTTCCGATCCATGTCTTTCTGTGGGCAGCCCTGTGGCATTCCTGGGAAGAGCTCTGGGATAACCACAGCCAGACCCGAGTGAAATCACTCTCCCTTCTTACACATGGATACTGAATTTCTTTGTTCTGAACACACACCAGCCCTGAGCAGTCACTACTGGAGGGTGAAGGCTGCTCACTCCCTGCCTTTGCAAGGGCCCAGCCCCAGGGATGGAGGGTTTGGAGGAAGAAAGTGTTGGAGCAATGAATCCCCAGCTCAGACTCCTCATCAGGCAATACTGAAAAGAGGGAGGTGCTATGGGAACCCTAAAAAACCTCACATCTGCGTGGAACAGCAAAGAATTATTCACCAATTAGAGGAAGGTGAAAGAGCAGAAGCTCCTGTGGCACAGTGTCCTGCAGCCTCTGAGAGCTCACGGGAGATTCCTGCAGGGGAAATGCAGCCACATCCTCACCCACCTCAGGGAATACTGTGGATCAAGGAAATACAGGAATATTTATCCTGCCTGCTCTTCCAGAGTGCCACAGACAGGTACCCACGAGGGATGCTGCTCACCCTGTAAACACACAGAGTTTTGGGAGCAGAATTCCAGGGAAGACTGCAGGACACAGAGCATCCCACCTGCAGAGAGCACAGCACCAACACCCTCTGCCTGCTGCAGCCAACTGGGCAAAGTTCGTTTAGAAATAAAGAGAAAACAAGATAAAAGACAAGCCTGGCATCCCAGAGGAGGAAACATCCCAGTGCCACAGAATTCCGATGTGCACCAGCTCTCAGCTTAAACCAATCAGATTTTCAGACACAGAGTAGAATCCCAGCTGCACAAAAACATCCCTGCTGCTGGATTTTGGGACTTCTCTCTAGGTCTGGTACAAACACTCTGCCCAGACACCAGGAAACATCAGCTGTAAACAACTGCCAGGTCTCCTCTTTATCCCTGGGGGTTTATACTCCCTGAAACTCCCCAAGAACAGGGGAGTTACACTGGCCAAAAATAACCTTAAAAATATGCAAAGAGTTATGATTTCTGACCTTCAAAATATTGTACTTGTGACATTTCACTTTGTTATTCCAGCCGTGGACAAATGGTTCTGCTAAAATATCTGTCACTAAGTAGTCCCCTATGCCCAGACCACAATAATCTTTTTTAGCAACTAAAAAGGTTCTGCTAAACCATTATGAACTTAACTCCAGCCAGGAAAGAAATGGAAGAGCTGGAGCACCAAGGCAGCAGCTATTCTTGTTAAATTGGTCTCAATTTTTCAAGGATCCTGTTGAACATTATAGAGGTCACAGCCCGAGCCGCTGTGAAAACCTAAAAAGTCTCTAAAACCCACGGAGTTTAATAAGGAATGCTATATTCCCAAATTGCCTCAAATGTTTTACAGGGTGTTATGACTTTCAGTTTTATAGGTCCAAAACACTAACCAAATAAAAAGTCTATTTCTCCCAGATTTTCAAGGTTCAATTTTTAAAAGGCCAGAGGCACAAACTGTTCCTGTGAGCCAAGGAAGCCTCAGCCATCAGCTCCTATCACAGACCCAGCTGTCCTTCCCAGCTCCCAGGTTTTGTCCTCCCTGTGCACAGGAGTTGATTCCCATGTTAACCCGGTGCCATTTACTTTTTTAAAGCTTTCCTCATCACAGAATCATGGAATGGTTTGGGTTGGAGCGGACCTTAAAGCTCATCATGCTCAGCTCAGGGGCAGAGACACTTTCCACTATCCCAGGGTGCTCCAACCTGGCCTTGGACTCTTCCAGGGATGGGGCAGCCACAGCTCCTCTGGGCAACAATGTTCTAAATTCTGCCCGAAGCTCTTTTTGCATTTTTGAGATAAAACTTCTCCTAAAAATCTGAAATCACCTGTCATGGCACCCTTCAGGCTGAACAGCACCAGATGACAGACCTCAGCATCCTGTGGGATTGTGGTGCCCACTTCCCTGGGCTGCACAGTTTCCCTAAACCTCCTCCTGGTAGATCCCAATTTCCCATAAGTGTGGTCTGCATGGGCTAAAGTGCTTTATCTTGCCTTTTTCTCCCTCCTCCTGGCCTCATGGCCACGCTGCTCTTCCCTGGCAGCCTGAAGCCCTGCCCGAGGCTGTGCCACACCACTTTGCTGATGGACACCACAGGTAATCCTTGGGATCAAGGCAGCTCCATCCCTGGCCTTGACAAATATCCTCAAACAGGCACAGGAATTACAGCAATGATGGTGCTGGTGCCCCTGGCCAGCTGGACTGAAGCTGTGACATTCCTCGGGGTCAAACAGTGGCTTTCCAGGCACTACCAGTGGATTTACACTTTTCATCTGCTCAGTGTTGAGGCTGTAAAATTTCATCTTTCTTTCTGTGCTGCCCTTCCCTCCCAGATTAATTTTATTAAAAGCTCTTTTTATGGGCACTATAAAGCACCATTCCACATTTGGACCCTGTTTAAGAGGATAAATTTCTACATTCAAGCATGCTTTCCTCACTGGATCACATCTTCTTTGTCCCCTTCAAAGGAGGTCTGACCAGTGACACACCCAGCCAGGTATTGAAATATTACAGCTGCTTTCTCCAGGGTGCAGATATTGAACATAACAACCCCCAAAATGCAGGTGAGGATGCTCAGGACCCGTGGCCTTCAGGTCCTTTGGGTCAGCTCAAATCACCTGCTGGAAAACCTATGCAAAGGCTGCTTTTTTAGGATTTCTACTTTACTTTCCACCCCTCATGTTTCCCAAATAAAACCCGATGTCTTAATTCCCACTGACTGACAGCGCTGCGGTGCAGCAAATTAACAAACCCATGCACGGCTCTGTGCCTTGATTACTCCCTCTCTCTTATTACGAAAGAAAATGTCAAATCCTTTAATTTTACTCTTTCAGGAGCCTTTGAGCAGTTTCTCCCCTCGGAAAGAACCAGCTCACAGGGGCTGCTCCACACACAGCCCCAGATGCCACTGCTGATGCCAGCAGAGCTGCAATCCAAATCCTGCCAGGCTGACTCCCAGCAGCGAGGCCGAATCTCTGCTGCCTGGGACTGAACTTCTTATCAGATACGGAGACTTTAGGCTGGATTTTCATCTTGATGCTGAGCTGCAAACAGCAGCTCTGGCTGAGCTGAGCTCTCCAGAGACACCCACCCAGCTCAGGGGCCATCGGTCACTGCCATCGTGCCACCTCAGATTAACGTGGCACCACAGGCCAGCCCTAAGCACCTGCCTCCCCACTAAAGTTACAGTCTCTACCCATTTTTTGCCCTCTCTGATCCAGCCTGCTGCACCCAGTCCCCGTGCTGGAGCTCCCAGCAGGCTGCACGCAGCCGTGTGGCTCCAGCTCAACATATTCATGAACTTTTGACGGAGCACTCGGCTCCTGCCAAGTCCCAGGGGATGTTTTCCAGGGAGCAAGTGAGCCCACGCTGGGGGCTGGGGGCAGAGGTGCCAAGAAAGCAGAGCCAGCAGCACAGTCCGGGAGTGTCACTGCTCCATCCATCCCTCACCACGGAGAAACATCCTCTGTGATCCTTGCACGGGGATGAAATGCTGCTCTCCTCACTTCCCAGCACTGCCTGGAGTGCTGCACGCTCGCTCCAGCCACAGCCATGCTCGCTGCTAAACGCTCAGCGTCTCGCTCCCTCCTCCTCCTCTCCCTCAGAATTCTTCCTCCCCTGCTCCAGCCAATCGTGCAGGGGAAAATTCCAGCCTGAGCTTCATTAGTATAAGATATAAAAATAGAAGTGCATTATCTTCTGGAGTTCTCTCCGTTGATTCAGCGGCAGCAGTGAAGGTAAAATAATTAAATGTTTGTCTGGTGATAAAAACAAGCCCACCAGGAGAGACTGGGCCGGGCTTTTCTGGAAGCTGAGTGTGGAGATCTGGGGGCTCCTGTGCTCCACAGACTTTGCCCTCCCCGCTCTCCATAGCTACCGAAAGGATGATGATGCCTCCCTCCCTCCTTCCCTCCTCCTCAGCTCCAAAATAAACACAGGATGGAGGCTTCGGCAGAAGCTGGCAAATGCCTCTGCTGCAAAGCACAGACCTCCCGCAAGAACTTTTCCTGCCGTCTCCCCAAGCCCTGCCTGGCAATTCAATCCCCTCAGCAGCTCCAAAAGCTCTCCCGGAGCCAGGAGAGCTGCAGGAGCGGGCGGGTGTCTGTGTGCACCAAGGTCAACACAGGAGATGTTCAAAGAACATTAGTGAGTTGACTTGATCCTTCATCAAAATACTTTTTGCTTTTCCTTCCTAACACTTCACTGCCCACGACGTGGCAGGCTGAGCCGATGTGACAAACTGTCGAAACACATTTTTTTTTAACAGAAAAAAAATTAAACCTCGACTTTAAAGGTAAAACTGGCCCCTTTGAGTCCCGCTATCATATCTGACATTCCTGCTGGAAAAAAAGGCCTCTGAGAGCAACTTGCTGGGAAAAGGCTCCAATGAACAGGTAAGAGCTCCAGGCTGCACAGAGCTCCTGGGCTTCACCTTGTCTTTCAAGCTCTCATTAGTTCATAAAAGTAACCACAGAGGTGCAAAAGCACCCGAGCATTTGTCAGTCCCCAGACACAAACCTACCATAAGATGCTGTTCATTGATTCCATAAAGTAACAAGCAAATATTCCCTAAATCATTCTGCTGGCACCAGCAAAACTACCTGCTACCAAAGGGGAAGGACCATCATTTCCCCCTCTCCAAATTCCCACCCTGGGCTTTATTCCTGCTGCTGTGTTGGTAATGACCTATTTACCACCAGGCTGTGCAGGGTGGCAAATCCCACCCACCTCCGAGCTCCCTGCTGGAGCCTGAGATTGCTATTGATGAGCTCCGTGGTTTGATGGAGAGGAAATGAGCTGAGTTTAAGGGCTGCTGGCACTCTCTCTGGAGAAATGCCAGGGAATTTTTAGACAGTCTTCAACCCAACAATAAAATGCCATGGGTGTGAGTCAGAGTGGATGCGAGCATCTCTGTGGGAATCTGGGAGCAGCCGTGCGACATCCCTGCCCAAAGGAGCCACCTGAGAGCCCAGGTAGCCAAATTCACCCTCCTGGGTCTCTGCAGCTGCCCACAGCTCAACACTCCCTGCCTGCACAGAGGGTCACCTCCACACCGAGATCCCCCAGCACCTGGGCAGGTCACTTCTGATGTGTGGGGCTGCAAATCAACGTCTTGCTCACACCGCGTGTGTTTGCAGCACGCAAAAGCCAATGGAATTTTTATATTCTTAGCTTATAAGTACATCAGGTAGTAAAAACCTGATGCCTTTTCTTGGGGTGGATGGGCAGTGAGTGTGTGTAGAAAGCAGCTCACAAATGCCTGGCCATATTCATTAATACAGACTCCAAAGAGATTAAACCTTGATGTTTGTCTCCAAAAACTGGTTACAGATTTACTTTTATTTCAAAAGGATTCTCCTGGAAGTGGAGTGGTTTAAATTATTGGTATTTTATGTCAATGCATGACAGTGTAGAACAAAAAAATTAAAACTTGATAGCAGAAAAAAATCTTGTGACTACCTAACACATTGGAAAGCTCTGAAGTCTCAGCTAACCAAGAATCTGGTTCATGATTTAAAAGGTCTTGGGCTCATGTTCGAACTCCCAGAATTTCCCTAGTGTACTCCACTTTTAGGTCCATCAGGATGAGCAAGATCCCTGGAGTTCCAGCTCACAGATTTAAAATGGCTGGAGCTGCTGCAGGGAAAGAAAATGGGAGGAAAGTCTGTTCTGTATTTATGCACCAACATCAGGTGGGGAGAGGTTGTGAATAAGCAGCGCAGGACGCAACAGTATTATCGAAGAATTAAGACTTATTTTATGTTAGAAAAAGAACCCAGTGCTCTTGGTAATGAATAGAGGAGCCTTTTTAAAAATCAGACCTTGAAGCTGCTGGACACAGATAAGGCTCTTGTCTGTGCAGCACCCCAGCTCACCCAGCACTGCCTGTGCTGCCTAAGGTCATCCATAAATCCAGAGCACTCCTGGCCACACCACTCACACCAGGGAGGCTTGGGCTAGGCTGCTGAGCTGCCAAGACAAATCCTGCTCCTGCAGCCACTCCACCTCGATCAATCTTCTCAAAAGCAGTAATCAAAACACTGATTTGCAGGATCTCACTCACTTGTTTCTCCTTCTTCAGGACCAGTGCCAAACCCAAGGCTCACGCACAGCTCCTGGCACCTCTAACCACAGCCTGCAGCAAATCACCACCAAAGCAAACCCTGACCTTCCAATCCAGCAGCCCTGCCAGGCCCCCAGAGCACTGGAGACACTGCAGCCAGGGATGGATGGATGGATGGATGGATGGATGGATGGATGGATGGATGGATGGATGGGTCCAGTGCCCAGCTTTCCAGCACAGCCAAACGGGCAAATCCTCCCATCTGTTAAAGGCTTGGATCTGCTCCAGGCAATAACAATAAAACACTGCCTTCCCCTGCCCCAGCCTCACCCACAGCCCATTTCCAGAGCCCTTCTACTCCTGACTCCATCTGTCCTGGGGAGGTTTGCTGCTCCTCTCTGCAATTATCACCAGAATAAACTCTATTTCGGGGACATCCTGCTGGTGCTGCCCCTCCATTAAGCTGTGCTGCCCAGAGGTGCCTGCAGGATAAGCTGTGCTCCTTGGAATCTGGGGGGGCTCTGGGCTCCAAAAATCAGCCTTGAATCCTCTGTTCTGCTCACAAGCCAAAGGAAGACTGTCCCTTCGAGAACCTGTTCTGGTATTTTCTCTAATCCCATGAGAACTGCCCCACGTGAAGACACTTCAGTTATTTTCCAGAAATACAAATCCATGGCCTAGTGGAGTACATTTGCTGCGTGTTCTAATTTGTCCTGACCTCCAGCCCCAGATTTCCCTTTATAACACACTCCTCTATTCTTAGTTTTACCTCTTGCATTGTATCCTTCCCCCTCTTCCTGCTGCACTCTCAGTCTGGAAAAGCCTGAATATTCCTTTCCCTGCCTCCTTCCCAGACTGTGGATGCTTCTTTGCATGCAATCCCATCAGATTCATCCCAACTCATCCTAACCTGCTGCAAACTCCGTTCCCATTGCTCTCTGCTCCTCTAAGCCAGGATTCTAAACACGAACACATTTAACAGCCTGCAGTGACAGGCTGAGAGTGACACGGTGAGGGGGTCACGCCTGGAAGCCAGGAGGGAGATATTCCAGACCTGGAGCCCACTGCTGATGTTTTGGGCCATTCTGTTGGGAATGTGAGTGGCTGGCTGTCAGGAAGGGCAGCTGTTTCCTTGGATTGCTGTCTCAGAGCCTCACCTGCCTGTGAAGCTGCTGTCTGATTTTTGAGGAGCCTGGCTGCCTCCTGGGGAACTCTGTCCTTGCCTCACTGCTCGAGTCCATCTCCAGGCAGGACAAGAGGCAGGAGCAGAGCAAAGGGACACCCCAAAGGCCACGGCAGCAGAGCCTCCCTCTCTCCAGGAGCACAGGATCCTCCTCCAGCCTCAGCTCTGACCAGGCACATCCCTGCTTCAGCCTCCACACGGCCCTTGCCAAAACTGGATTGAGAGCAAGGCCCCCTCGGCACCCACGGATGCTGAGGATGGACCAGAAACAAGGAAAAACCTCCCTCACAAATGCCACCAAACACAGGAGAAATGTCATACTGGCCTTTCAGGAGACTGCTGGGAATGACATGGGTGACATCTGTGAGAGTCAGAACCTAATTCTGCCGAATTACCAGAAGCCTTGAGCATTGATGGACCTGAACCAGTCTCTTAAGCTGGGAATCCATACGGTGAAAGGAGCTTCCAGGTGATGAGGCAGCTCCAATGCCTGTGCTGCACTCAGCTCGTGGAATTTAAAGGAGGTGAGCAGAGTGAAGAGCACAGCATGGCCCCAGCTCTGCCACTCACACAGAATTCCTGTCCCCCCTCCTGTGAGGGGACAACAGCCCGCGCTGACCCCTCAGCCACGCCTGGGAGATGTGCTCCTCTCCAAAGCAGGGTGATCCTACAGAAACCCTACGGCTTCCACCTTCCAACACCCTGTTCCCACCACCAAAACCACGCCAGGGTGTTCCTCAAGACACAACAAGAGGCAAAGTCAGAGCAGAAAGCCCCAGGACAGCCCTCACTGCCCTCCTGCCACACATCAGGGGAACATCGTTCCCCGGCCACTGCGAGGAAGGAGGGACTCAAATAAACTGTGGGAGGAAGCTGAAAATAACAATCCAGAAAGCTGCAAACATCTGGAAGGCCAACGCTTTGCTCTACAATTCTGCATTGATTTCTTGCCTCAAATAGATTTCTAGATGGATTGCAATTAAAATGAGTTACACAATGCTGGAAAAACATCACTCATTTCCGCTTCAGACTTTATTTTTGCATCTTTGCTTTCTAGATCCTTTTGCGTTTCAACAGCCACTCCTTGGATCTCAACTGTCTTTTTCTTTCCACTCTTCTTCTGGCCAAATTGCTCTGCATCCATTTTTACCTTTTATTCCAGCAAGGATGCTGCTGGTGGTGGCTCACACAGCCCTGGAACAACTCCCTGGGCAGTGGTAAAAATCCCCACTGTGAGCCCTGACTGCGGCTGCTGAGCAAACCCACAGAAACCTCTGAACATTTATCAGAGGCAATTCTTCTGTGAGCTGCCCTGAGCCCTCAGGATCCCCTTGTCACATGCCTCCAGGACATCAATTTCCATCTATTGTCCTGATTCCTGCTCAGAAGCCACAGAGAGGGAGGAAAACGGTGGGGAAGGCTGGCCCACAGGAAAAGAGATTTATTTTGCTGAAAACCTTGTAAAGCCAGGCCAGCTCCCACTGAAAAGGGCAGTGCTGCCACTATCCCTGCTCCAGCCCTTTGCTGGCCATTCCTGCGCTGGGGGGGACATGAAAACAAGATGATAAAACATGGGATTTCCAGCCAGCCAGCAGCAGCAGGGTCAGACACCAAGCCCAGCCCTCCAGAGCACCAAGGCTGAGTTTTACAGAGTAGCCAGGAGAGATTAACTAGAGCCCAACGAGAGAGAGCAGGTTTAGAGGGGATATTGGGAAGAAATCCTAAATCCTTCCCTGGGAGGGTGGGCAGGCCCTGGCGCAGGGTGCCCAGAGAAGCTGTGGCTGCCCCTGGATCCCTGGAAATGCCCCCTGGATGGGGCTTGGAGCAACCTGGGACAGTGGGAGGGGTCCCTGCCCATGGCAGGGGTGGAAGGGGATGGGCTTTAAGGCCCCTTCCAGCCCAAACCATTCCATAATTCCATGATTGCGTAATTATGAGCGCAGCAGTCCCTTTGCACTTATCCAATACAACCTCAGTCTGGAGCTGCTGTGAATAATACAGGAAACTGCTGGTATTCCCAAGCCTTTGATCTTCATTTGACTTTTGAGGGTTTTCAGGCACCATTTTCATTTAAAAATAGAAGAAGTACTCAAGTATTTATACAGCACAAAGGCTTTAAAGGCTTTAAAACTTCAGAAAAGATTTTTAAGATGCCGGAATGAAGAAATGTCAAGTATTATTATCACTTGAATTCCAACCTGAGCTGGAAAAGCCCTGCAAAGGTAAAACTGTCTGCAGGAGAAACGGAGAGGCAAAAAGGGCAGCAAAACCCAGCGTAGTGATGGGCAGATGTTTCCAGCTGTGGGAGACCTGTTCAAAGGAGGAGCAGAAGCCTTCCCTGACTTTTCAGCTGAGAAAATCACTACAGACACGTCCTGCCTGTCCTGACAGAACAGGAGGGAACGTGCCCCAGGGAACAATCCTCCTTTTGGGGGGAGGACGGCCAAACACAGAAGGCTGAGAAGGAAAGATTCAGGAATTAAGACGTGAGTTCGTGTCACTCAGTCAGAGACAGCACTTCCAGGCCATGCCAGCACCCAGAGCAGGGCTGGGATGCCTTGGGTGGCTTTTGTGCTGTTCCTTTGTGCACCATGAGCCTCTCCTGGCTCTTTTTGCAGGCTCTGGGGTGGGAATTGTGGATACCCTGAGCGGTTCTGCCCCAGAGCTTACGCCACAAGAGGCTGAACAGCTACTCCAAAGCTCCTGGTTTTACTGAGGTATTTCTACTTCATGCAGATTAATTTCTCGACAGCACAGAAATACCACAAAAGGCTTAGAGAAACAAAAAAGCCTCATTTAGATGAATTAATAACAGAGAGCAAGTGTATTATTAGTGAAGGCTCTAACGAGGTGCAGAGCCCTTTTCTAGCTGCAAAAACAGAAGGCTGAGCTCTGACGCTGCATATGCAAAATATTTGAAGCCAAATGAATCTTTGGCGGAGCCCTGCTGACATCACTGTTGGGATCTCGGGTGGAATTCAAGATGTTGCTTTAAATGAAAGCAGGGAGCTCCTGGGTGGGAGCTCTGCTCTGCCAGGGGCCCCCGCAAAGCCCCAGAGGGTGAGAGGCATTTTTCATCCATCTGCTCCAATCCCACCTGCCTCCAATACAGCACTTTTCATCCTCACTTGCCAAACCCTTTAACAGGAAAGGGCAATTTCCTTCTGTGCGTTTTTCTGACAGAAAGAGAAACAAAGATGTAGAAAGATGAAACGGCCCCTGCAGCATCACCCTGGCTGCAAGAGGTGGGGAATGGGGGGCAGTTCCCCCAAATCCCAGCCCTTGGAGGGCCCCAACTGCTCCAAACACAGGGCAGACACAGCTCAAACCAAGCTTTTCAATAAAATATGGAGAGTCCTGATGGATGGTGGGCAGAAAAGCACATCCTCTCTGCTGAGCTCACCAGAATTTCTGGTTGTAACAGAGATTTTTGTGGTTTTAAAAACATAGAAGATTTAAATTCTCCTGCCTCCAAAGAGCAGAAACTCGAGAGCTAATGGGGGTGAAGACAGAGTGCTCTGGATAAACAGGTTATTCCGTCACCATCAGTTCTTGTGTCTCTCTCAATGTGCTCTGCAGCGAGTGGCTCAGACACTGTCCCAGACAGGGCACGGAGCTGCCTGCACTCCTGCTCTCAGCCAGCATGGCAATTTACTGCCTCCTTGGGAAGCCTTTGATATTGGAAAACCACAACAGAGCTTTCTCTTTGCTTGAAAGGCACCCACGGGCTCAGCCACAGCGGAAGCGTTTGCACTGCCCTGAGAGATCAAAGTGGCTCAAAACCTTTCGTTTTTATGGGGCAAATTAAAAACAAACAAGGCCTTTCCTCCCTTTCCTTTCACTCTGCTAATGCCCATTCCCCTCCTAGGCTTTCCAGGCATCCAGCAGGAGAACAGGGATTCGGTGAGCAGCCTGGAATGAAGCCTGGCACAAGAGACAGAGGAGCAGAGATGCAGCACCGTGGAGAGCTGAGAGCACCCACCCGCCGTGCAGGGCTCCGTGCCCACTGCTCCCATCCCCGCCCGTGCCAACGCTCACGAGGCACAGGGATGTGCCCTGGACGGAGGATTCAAACCCCTGACATCCCTGCTGTCTGGCTTCCTCGGATTTTTGTTTGTGCTCCTCTGCATGTCCCTAATTCCTGCTGCTCTCCCTCCCTGCCCTGCCAGCACGGAGCAAACTGCGCATCCCCTCCCATCCCTTGCTCCAGCACACGATCCTCGAGTGCCAACGGGACCAGCCAAGCGCTCATCCAGCTGCAGGAGCCTTAAAACGGTGATGAAGCCCTTCTGAATCCTGTGTGGGCACGGCGAGGGAGAGGAGGAGAGCCGAGGAGCAGCAGCCCCAGGGCTAAAAGTGGATGTTGACTTCACTCTCCCATTTGGGAGTAGGTGGAGGAGGTGGGTGGCCGTGAGCAGAGGGGAGGCGGAGGGGGCAGCAGCTATTTCCAGCTGCACTCATGTGCCATTTCTCTCCGTGCTGAGATCTGAGAGAAAACAGCAGGAGGTGGGGAGTGGGGGGAACCAAAAAGGAAAATCACAGACTCTGTGCAGGAGAACATGTTAAGGAACAAGAGAAAAGTCGTTACCAACAGCACAGCCCTGAGATTCTACCAGTACTGGGGGGTTTAAAAATATAACAAAACGCAAGGCTGCTTTCCTGCATTGGACACAAGAGGATATGATGGAAATGAGGCCACTTGACCGAGGGGCTCAGGCCCACGTGTGGCCCCAAAATGATGGTAAAAGCTGCTGCTTGCAGAAAGCCTCTCTCCTAATAAACTGCGAGGTTTTCTTGGCTCCCAGAGATTATGTAATACGTTCTTGCCTGCTGCTGCCGCTGCTGCTGCTGACTCATATTTCCCAAAACATATCTGGGAAGGAAAACATATGCACATGTGTCTTAATGCATAGGTTTCCCTGCCCATGTCCAGAGCGATCCGTGGGGAGGTGCAGCGCTGCGTGCACACGTGTGTGCACATGTGTGCCCTGACGTGTGCGGGGAGGAGGGACAGGGACAGCCTGGCAGCTGCTGGGGAACCAGAGATTAAACCAGCACTGCTTTCTGGGGCAAAGCACAGAACTCCAGCACAGTGCAGGAGGGACCAGGGGACCGGGAAGCCACGGAGGGAGGTGGCAAAGGGAGAAGCACCGAGCACGCGGTGCCCACAACCTCCAGCCAAATGCAGGCTCTGGGGACCAGACACAGGCTCATCCTGAGCTTCAAACCCAGCTGGGAAATGGGGTTTGTGGCAGCTGGGGACACTGTGACATTCTGCAAATGGCAGTGGGCTGAGAGGCACATCGGGGGTGGCCTCGGCACGTGGCTCAGCAGCACCCACCCCTGCACAGGCGTGCTGGGGGCAGCAGGGCCAGTGCTGCCTGAATTCCATAAATCTGCAGTCTGGCTCCTCTTAATGCCTGGGAACACATTTCCCAGGCTCTGGGTGTGCACTGAAGAAGCCAGGCTTCTCCTGGATGAAGATTTCTAATTCTAAGGCAGTCCGTTAGTCTTAAGCAAATTTGCTCCCAGCCTGCAGGTTTGGGACATTTAGTTCCTCTGCTCCGTGCCTGGGTGCACTTTTAATTCCTCAGGAAAGACTTTTTGACAATTCTGCAAAACCCTCCGTACGCAGGAGATAGGATCGATCTGCTGCTGGGCATTGGAAGGGAGATTCATCTCCCCTGGACCTGAGGAGACTGAAAATCTCTCCAGATGCAGCCCCTGCTCACCAAATCGAGGCAGACGCTCCGTGCCGATGGCAGCCCAGTTTCCTTGCACTGCCTGCTCCTCGTGCCCCCGTGCTCGGGCAAAAGCAGGGGACAATTCCCCACACGGGGACAGGGGACAGTGCCCCTGTCCCTCCTCACCTTACACACACCTCTGGAGAGGGAACAGGGCCTCTCCTGCATCCCTGCATCATCCTCATCCTGATGCGAGGGCACTGTTGATACTCCCTGCTTTATGCACCCAGCACCAGAGCTAAGACAATTCTATTTTAACACCTGAAGCTTCAGCAGAGCCAGCTGCTCTTTCCTGTTTTAGAGCAACTTTAAAATGTTTCATCTGCATTCAAAACCGGTTCCATAATTGTTACTTTTTAACTTAATTCTCCTAGAACTTCACAAAAGAGCGAACATCCAGCCCGCCTAAAAGGCTTTGGAATAAACCTTAAAAACAAACATTAAAGATTGATCACGCTTTTTCAAGATTATACTAAAACTGACTGAAGCTCAACTAGATAAGGAAAGAGAGTTGCATTAAATTAATCAGCACCTTATCAAGCCAGGAAGAAAGAACTGTAGATAACAAGCCTTCCCTAAATTTGGTATCAGAACAGAAACTTCAGTGCACGACGTACTGAGAGAACCTTGACAGATTTACTGAACACAATACAGGGGAGTGGAGCAGCAGAAATAGCAGGGGAATGTGGTCCACAGAAATGCTTTGAAAAAAAACCTGTTTTCTGATAATGCCAGCAAGAGCCTGACGCTTTTGTCAAATGAAACAATTTTACTCAACAAAACTTTTCCCCAGATATGCCCAGCAAATTAACCCACTGCTTATTGGGGCAAAAGACGGCTCCCCAGGGGTTTGTTCTGCACTCCTGTTTGTGTAGCTGAGGCCAGACTGCATTTGCTCAATTACAAGGGAACAGTTCTGTGCACAATTCCATCCTTTTTGCTTTCCAAACCCTCAGAACCGGGCCGATTCCTCCCCCAGCATCTCCCAGCATGAGCTGCAGCCGCTCTCACAGCTCTGGGCTCAAAACCCCAAAAACGGGCACCACCAGCAGCTTAAACCCTTTGGAAACTTTGGGGCAAACATCCTGAGTACTGAGAGTGAACAAACCCAGCCAGCAACACCCAGGGATTTTCCTGGACGCCGGGCGAGGCTGTGGGCTCTCTGTGGCACGGAGCAGGACATCCCTGAAAACCAGACAACTGTCCTCACCATTCCAGGCGGGACAGGAGGGGAGCAGGGCTGGGGACAGAGGCCACAGGACAGCCAGGGATGCTGCTCTGCCAGGCAGGGCTAGGGACAGAGGCAACAGGACAGCCAGGCACGCTGCTCTGCCAGGCAGGGCTGGGACAGAGGCCACAGGACAGCCAGGGATGCTGCTCTGCCAGGCAGGGCT
>VZTG01002903.1:66965-84674 GCA_013397845.1 Melanocharis versteri | reverse complement strand
AGGACGGGAGCAAAACACAGCACAAACCGCTCATCTCACCACAATGACCAGCCTAGAAATCAACCTGGGGCTTCATCCAGGGGGAAAAAAGGGAAAACAAAGAGCCGGGCTGCTTTATCCGGGGTGATGCTCCTGATTGAGACTGCTCTGCCTCCCTGGCGCCCCGGGCAGGGCTGCGCTTTCCCCAGCACCCACAGAGGTCAGTGCCTGCCCTGCCATCCCAGACAGGGCCTGGAGGAGGGAGAGGGGCTGGGGACCAGCTCATCCCTGGAGGAGGGAGAGGGGCTGGGGACCAGCTCACCCCTGGAGGAGGGAGAGGGGCTGGGGACCAGCTCACCCCTGGAGGCTGAGCCCAGCCTGGCGAGCAGGGCGGGCTCAGCGCAGCCCCGGCTCCGCCGAGGCGCAGATGCAGCCCGAAATAGCCCGACGCCGGCTGCCAGCAGCCCATCCGCCGCGTTCTGCATGTCTCAGCTGATGCAAAGGAAGGGGCAGGCGCTGAACCACATGGCCCTTCACACGGGCACGGCCACACTCGGCTGCTCCCGGCTCCCACATCCCCCAGATGCATCCCCCGCCACGCTGCAGCAGCTCAGCCCCCAGCAGCCCGGCCCTCTGACGCTGCCCCACGGCAAGGTCTGCAGAAAAACCGACGAGCCAGACCCCAAACACGGTGCCAAACACCCTCCCCCACCGACAGGCCCTGCATCCTGCTCTGGCTCCCAGCCCCGCTAACCCCCATCCCAAAATGTGCCACTCCGCAACCACCGCGTGCCTCAGTTTCCCCAGCTCTGGGATAGCACAAGGGGTAGCTCCCCAAAGCAGCACATTCCTATGAAATTACATCTGTAGGGATAAACTGGAGTCAGTCGAAATCCAGACCTATTTAAATCCTTGCATGCACGCACTCCCCTCATCCCCCAAAATTCTCTTTAATTCGGGTGGTGAAGCTTTCGGGCTGCCCAACGCAGGCCCCCCCAGCAGAGCTCTGGGGGCTTCCTGCCCTTGTGAATAACCCCATCAAGGTGGTGTTTCTGACAATGCCACAGTAACTGCCAGGAAAACCAGGAATAAGGAGCAGAGGCCACGTGGCCCTTTGCTGGTTAGAGCCACCCCAGCTGTCTGTGGGTGCTCGCAGATTAAGACTCATTTCCAGTCAGGAAATAAATTCAACCACAACTAATAAAATAAAGACAATAAATCACGGTTCCTCCAGCAGCTCTTCCTCCAGCAGCATCTATTTTTAGTGGGAAGCATCAATCACCACAGCTCCTGCTGTCTACAACAGCTCCAAGAGGCAAAACCCAGGTAGGCAGAGCTGGGCACACACACGGCCCCCACCTGCACTGCCACTGTCCCCCAGCCACGAAGGGGACAAACAGGAGAACATCAGGCATGGCTACACCTCAGCATTTCGTGATATTCCCCTACCCCAGATGGAAAAGAGGAGGCACAAGGCGACAAAGGAACAAAGGAATGAGCCCAAAGCCATAGAGTAAATCAGTGGCACAGCCAGGACCCGGCAGAACTACCCTGTGCCAGCCCTGGAACCCTTGCACAAGCACCCTCTTCAAACAGGACAATTCTTACACAATTACTGACATTTGGGAGTTTTCCTCAAGCTTCCCAACTTCTCCTCACTGGAGACTCCACAGCTCCGTGTGTTACCAAAATAGCTCTCCCAACGTTTCATCGGGAGAGACACACTGAGCACGACTATCACACCCAGATGAGAAAATCCACGCTGGAAATGTAAAACACAGGAGCCTCCCCGGGAGGGATGCACCATTCCAACACGGAGCACACGGACACGGCAGCACCCACGGACACACACGAGGGCAGGCACGGCACACGGAGCACTCCAGCACTCACTGAACACACCAACCAAGCACCACAACAAAACGAAATGAGGACACAGACAGGGGTTCTAGGCACAAATTGAAACTAAAGCAACCAAACAAAAAAATTAAAAAAAAAAAACCAAACAAAAAACTTACATGGATTTTTGGCAATTTTCCTTCAGACATTACACACAGCAGCTGGGCTGTGTACTGAATACCTGATCCAAAAAGAAATATAACCACATTATGCAAACAGATCGGGGCAGGAGTCAGGTGAACATGCAGCTCTTAACAACAGTCATCTACGGGCTGAGAAAGCACCTCTGCATTCCCACAGCAGGGCTGGCATCGGGGCAGCTCTTCACTCCCTACACAGCAAAAGCCAGGGCTGTGCTGCTGCCATCCTGGGGGAAAAGCCAAATGGCAGGACAGGGCAGAGCCACCGCGTCACAGACCTCGGAGCTGTCCCATCCCCTCCAACTCATCATGTGAGGTTTGAAACAGAGGTGGGAAATAGCCACGGTGGGGGAGGAAGCCTTTAGGAACCCGAGAGGAAAGCATTTTATCTGCCTTAGAGAAAGAGCGTTCACACCGCCGCGCAGGCAGGACACGCCGGGATCATCCCGACACTTCAGCTTCCCGGGAAGCACTCGGAGAGGGGGACATCACCCCTTCCCCACGCCGAGGAGGCTGCCTGAATCTTTAACACGGAGGGTTGCTGCTCGGGAGGAATGGACTTTTTATGGACTGTGGGAAACAGGGTTGCTATGATACAGGCAGAGGCATTTTCATGAATCCTGTGGCAAATAACATTGAATCCTGCTTAAGCAGACAACAGCAAGGCAGCTCTCCCATCACCCAGCCTCAGCAAACACACAGCAGCAAGCACTGAGAGAGATTTTATGCATCACAAATACGCTCTTTGCAGATAAATCCGTATTTTTTTCCCTTCGGGGCCGTATTTTCCAGAGGGTCAGAGCTTTGATTCCGTTAAAGGAATGATCCCTCTGCCTCATCCCTGGGTTTGAGCATCCCCACAAAGGTAAAGAAACCCAGGGGAGTCAGGGGGCCGAAGCACCCCCAGGGACCCTGGACGGTCCCACGGAGCTCCGGGACACGGAAAGCTCCAATCCCAGGGATATTTCATGGCGTGCAGATGACACCCGGAATGCTGCAGGCACTGTCACTTACAGGCACAGGGATCTGGTGGGGACTGGCAGCGCTGTCACCCCAGAAAGCTCCCAGCGCTCGCCACGGCTGAGCCGCTGTGCCCGGCTCGGCAGGATGGAGGGGCTCGGGCACGCCTGGGAACACCAAACTGCAGCTCACAAGCTACAAAAGCTGGGGCTGGGGCTGGGGCTGGAGAGGTGGGCACTGGGGCCTGGAGTGGGAAACAGAGCAAGCGAAGCAAGCAGCAAGCCCAGCCCTCGCTCACTCTTTCGCCCTGCGTTCCCTCTCTTTCCCCCCAAAATTCCAACAGGAAGCCCGAGAAAACGGGAACGGTGCTGCTACAATAACAAAGTTTGCTGCTGCCAACTTTCCTACTGCTCTACGTTAACTTTCCTTCTTTAACTCCACCAGCCCTCAGGAGGATAAAAGGCGAAAAGTTGCAATGAAACCACACGAATTCCGCCAAGCACGTTCCGTGACGGGAAAAACTCGGCTCCCGGCGCTCCCTCCCAGCAGCTGAGCATGCACAGCCCCTCGCCCTCCCCTGCACCCCCAGCACACCCCAGGGATGGAACCCGAGGGGCATCGCAGGAATGAGCCGTGGGACACGGCAGGAACACGATTCCCAAATATCTCCCCAGCAGTACAAGCTCTGGATCAAGGAATGCACCCAGGAAACCGCGGCAGGCACTGGGCATTCCTCGTAGAAATCGTATTGAAAGGTAAACCTTAGTGCCAGAGAGCCCTGAGAAAATAAACATTCAGGCACGGCCACAGCCCACTGGAACTCGCTGGTCAGTTTTGGGGTTGGGTTTTTGCTCATTTTTCCACCCTTTCTCCTCCAAATCCCTTAGTCGCTCAAGGCTGTTCCCCTGAAAGGAAGATTTTGGCCGCTGTTTGATCGATTCCCTCGCCATGGTGATCTCAGCTCATTTATTACATTTCCAGGAGATTCTGCAACCTATAAAACTAATGACACAGGATGGCCAACAGGCAAACAGAGCAAATTTGAGCTGTTTAACAACCCGAACCATCCTCAGCAGCAATTTTATCCACTTGGGTTTTTTTAGAGAAGAAGATTGACTCGGTCTCCTGGGAAGTAAAGCAGGTACCTCTTGCAGATAGCTACAAGTGAAGAGGGGAAACAGAGCCAGCAGGCACTGGAGCATTTTCCTGGACTTGTATCCCTGGCTTCTGGCTTTCCTCCCCACAAAATGGGCTACTGCCCCATAACGCTTTTGGGGTCGATTGTTCATACCCTGGGACTCAGGGAAAATTTTTTTTCTCTTTTATTTAGAGCTACAAGCACTTTGAAAGTGCCAAATTTGCCGGATTTAACTCCGTTTCCAATCGTGCCACCATGGGAAAGCCATCAGCTCCCGAGCCCAGCTCGGCATTTAACTCCCAGCACACAAATCCTCACTGGGAAATAACTCCATGTCTCCATCTGTAACCTCCAGCTTTGCCTTTGTACATCAGTTACACGGTTATTTTTTTTCAGACAACATCAAATAAATAACAGACAGCTGGAATTAGCATGAATGAGTTAAATTATCACAGCAATAAAATTCCAGTGACCATCAGCAAAGATAAAAACATTTTCAAACTGATATTTTTGTTCGTTTCAAGCAATTCTGATTTTTCCCGGAGGGGGAAATAACACATTAAAAAAAAAATCCCTAAGACCTCTAACAGAAGCACAGAACAGAGACATATTTTCCAGAGGAAAAGGCAATACTCTTTCCAGACATTCCCTTCGTATTCTCTCCAAACTTCTGGTGCTGCCACTGGAGCCCCCAGCCAGCCCTGCTTCCAAGCTGTAAACATTGCAATTCCGGGCTAGAAGCACCTCTAACTACTGGACACCTTTCCAGCAAGCCCATAATACACAACTTAGCACTTCATTTTCCAGAAAATCAATGTAAATAAAGTCACGCGAAGCAACCCATCTCGAAAGCTCGTTATCCTTGAGGTGGGCAAAGATTTTTCTTAGATACATTCCCCAAAATTTGATATACACACACACACACACATGAAAGAAAGAAAAGAAAGCCAAAATCAGATTTCTAGAAAATCAAAGCAAAACCCAACCCCTCCGAATCTGTTGCTTTAGCAAAGGAAAACAAAGCTTGCATTGCCCTTTTTCCCTTTGATCTTTCCTTCCCAATTTGCAGAGACAGAAACCACGTACAACCAGAATAAAAAGCCAGCAGGTTCTGTTTCGGTCCCTCTCACATCTCTAAAAAAAGGAGCTGGGTTACATCAGTGTGGACACAGAATTTGGAGGCTTCGGGATTGAATCGTGAGAAATCAAATCAGATCATCAAGACAACACAGATAAATACAGTAAGTAGAATTTTTCTCTCTCTCTATTTTTTTTTCTTTGTGGCTGAATGTTATTTTAGCAAAGATTTAATCCTTTAATAGGATTTCTCATCTCCCCCCCCCCCTTAAAAACGTCCATAGCCCGATTCCATTGCACACACCAGCACCTCTCACCTGGCACCTACATGGTTACTCTCACAGACATTGCACATTAACTGCTTGCTAGAAATTGCACACAAAACGACTTATTATCAACTTGAGCCTCTATTTCAAAGGAAAGCAAAACAACACAGCCAGCGCTCACCACAGACAGATCATTTTCACTCTGCTGCTGCCCAAAGAAGCACAGCTCTATCTCAGCACAGAACCACGGAGGACTGGATCGCTGTTATCATTTACCACATTCAAAACCCCGGCAAAAGCAGCTACACTCACAGGCATACTTAAACGACAAGACATGACAAAAGATTTAGGGAGAGATAATAATACCAACGTCATACATATCACAGCGAGGCCATGTTGAAGCTCAACGCGTTTCCCCCCTCAGTAAGAAATCTCTCTCTCTCTTTCTCTCTCTCTCTCGCCTTTCTCTCTCTCTCTCTCCCGCTCGTGCTCTCTTGTTGAATTGCTAGTGGTAGTAGTAGCCCCCAACAGCTCAGGAGAAAAAATCCATTTAACGAGTGCCCAGGAAGAACATGAGTATGACATTCACAAGCAATAGCACCACAATCACTGCAAAAACGACCACCGTTTGAACATCCAAGGTCATGGTGCAATGCAGAACACTGTAGTGTTCGAGGTGTGGGGCTGGCAGATTTGGAGAAGTCAACCTCTGCTCTGTAAGACTGTCCATACATCCACCATGCTAGAATAGAGGAGAAAACTGTTCCTGGTTTTGGGTTGGTTCGTAATGCTTTGTGCTCTGCCTTTAGTTTCTCCCCTATCTGCTGTCTCTAGCTCATTCTGAGCCCGCTAAGTGAAGCATCATCACAACCAGTGAGCACTCGGGATGCAAAATCCTTCCTTTAGGAAAAGAGCGAGCGCTGTCTGCAAGCTTCTCTCTCTGTCTCGTCCCCACTCTCTCTCCGGGTCTCTCTCTCGCTGGCTGGCTCGCTTTTTAATTCGTCAAGCCAGTGCAGATACGGAGCCCGTGTGAGTGTGACAGCTCTGCAAGCTGCTGCGGCTGCATCCCTCGGAGCGAGGCGGACCCTGGCGCATACTAATCAGCTCCAGTGACCAGGCAGCGACGGCATCCTGGCTGTCACTCAAACGCAGAAGGAAGCGCTGGCTCCATAAATACGCGAGGCTTCCGCCCGCCGTGACAGCGAGCGCCACGCAGCCGCGGCTCGGCCCCGCGCACCCGGGCCGCCTCGGATGCTCCGGCCAGGCGGCTCCGAGGTGGATCCCAGGCGGCTCCCAGGCGGCTCCGAGGTGGATCCCAGGCGGCTCCCAGGCGGCTCCCAGCGCTCCGAGCCGCGCACATCCCGCTCCGCTCCGCCCCGGGATGCGGCTGCCCTGGGAGCGCCCAGCATCCCTGGAAAACGCGAGCGCCGAGAGCCGCTGCTGCTGGGAGCCCGCTCGGAGCAGGGAGGGGAGCAGCAGCCGAGCGGCCAAAATAACAGAAAGGCGGCTCGTGGTGACCTGGGAATCCGCTGTGAGCCTGAAATGTGGGAATTGGGTAGGGGGGGGATCACGTTTTAGCTCTGTACCATCATCCCATCACGAATCCTGTAACCTCTCCCCTCAGCTGTCTCCATCTAAGAGTTAAACTGCATTCTGAGTCTCCAGACAGAGATCTATAAAAGGGGGGGCAGGACAGATGGAGGATCTTTATTCCTTCTGCAGCAGCCAGCAATGCTCATTCCTCCATTAAAATCACACACACACACTCTCAGAGTTTATGGTCCAGGTGCCAGGTGCTATCCCAAACCCCAATCTGAGATCCCAGAACCAGCAGGTACCTCAGAGAGGCATCACAACGCACACAAACCACACACACTCCGCTGGAAAAAGCAAACGATTTTCCAGACAAAGACAAATATAGAAATGCTGCCAATGCATATGCATAATGCACTAAAATGTGCATCCGGGGGCTGAGCACGGCACCTTCCAGGAAAGCTGCGCCTCCGAATGCTCCCGCACAGACACGAGGCCAACAGGCACCAAACCAGCACCTCGGTGGTTCTCCTGCAGCAAACGGCGAGAGCTGGGGAGGACTTTCGTGTCTAAACCCGGCCAGCTTCATGTTTTACCCTCAGCCTGTCCTGCAGGGTCCTTCAGGGCACCAGCGTTCGGGGAAGGGGCAGGGGGGGATGCTCCTGCCCCAGCTCACCACTCACACCAACACTAAACCCAGCTGCTTAATGCAAGGCTTGTTTTCATTCTCTTCCTTTGCCAGAGGGCTCCCTCGAAAACAGGAGGGTCCTGTGTGCTGCCCGAGGCTGCCCCGTTAGCACACATGTATCCAGGTGATGGATCTGCCTCATCCCCAGCTTCCAAACCTGCATTTTCTATCAAGGATCCATTTTTAGGACAGCCAGTCTGTCTGATGTAATTTTAGACTCATCAGAATAGCAAACATAGAATGGTTCAGGTTGGAAGGGACCTTGGAGATCGTTTAGCTCCAACACGTAATAGATGTGGAATATTTATTATTATTGCTACCATCCTTTCCCAAAACGACACAGGCAATTTTCCAAAACATAAACCTGAACTTACAAAAACAGCCAGGAAATTCCAGTTCCAGTCTCAGAAGCAGCAACGACTTCCCCAAAACATACAACCAGCCTGAATTTAGAGGGATTTTTACGGCCGGTTTATCTTTTCCTCTAAACTGCAGCGAGCACAGAGGGAGCCTGGGTGTGGAGCCCAGAGGAGATGCTGGGAGAAGCCCAGTGGAGATGTTCTGCTGGCCCACACACCCCCAGGGCCCGGGGACCCTCAGCAGGCACAGCCCACCCCTGGCTCTGTCTCCTGGGAGCGCCGGTGAGGTTTCAGAGCAGGCACCCCCGAGCCTTCACACGGGCAGGGGAGCAACAGCAGGGCAGGGGGAGCAGCAGGGGCTGGGAAACCTCCAGAACAAAGGTGCAAACACCTCACACATGCTCACTCGCCACTTCCGGAGCCCAGCGGGAGGCTCTCACCGCCGGCACCGAGCCTGGCAGCGCCGGGGCTGGCATTCTGCGAGAGCTGAGCCACTCAGAGCGCGGGGGAGGGCACGGAGCAGCAACACAGCCACGGAGCCAGCCCCTCCCGAGCTGCCGGCCCCAAAAACCCCTCCGCGGCTGTGTCAGGAGCCACGGGAGGCTGTGGGGACCCCTCGGCTGTGTCCGGAGCCACGGGAGGCTGTGGGGACCCCTCGGCTGTGCTCCCTCCCCTGGGCAGCCCGGGGATGCTGCAGCCCGGGGGATGCTGCATCCCGGAGCCTCAGCCGCAGCATCCCTTCCCCAGGTCGCACCCAGAGCAAAGAGCCCCTAAAACATCAGGCAGGAAAGCACCGGGTGCCTCACCTCACCCAGAGCCAGGTTTGGGGCTCCAGAGGAGGCTCTGTGTGTGTAACAGCAGCACAAACAGATTTACTGCAGAGAAGCTTCCATTTAAATTGTATTCGCGTTGTTCCCAACAGTACTTGCTGCTTTATATAATTTCCCATGCCTTCTGCGTGCACTAAATGTTAATTTTACTACGAAAATGGATGGTATCTTCTCTTAGAAGCCTTCCTGATAAAGCACACCTACACAGCAGGGGTTTATATAAAACCACGGTGAAGTTTCACTTCATGGAATGCTTTCTGGGAAGTTTGGTCTAACGTTCTGTACAGAGCAAAAAGAGGAACGGGAAGAGAAGATTTGTACCAGTTACATAAAACACCACGTCCCTCACGGCACAGAACATGCCCTGCCACTCCAGGAGCTCGGGAGTTTGTGATGCAGGATCAGCGAGGGCTCGCGGATGAGAAAGGAGATGGGAATTTCAGCACCTCTCCGGAGGGACAGCAGTCAGGGGAGGAGCCAGGGCTCCCACTCACATCACACCCATCCCGCTTTGTATCTGTATCCATCTGATGGACACATGTGTGGGATGGGGGAATTCTGGACACCCAAATAACGGACAGACAGAGGGGCCCGACACCGGCATGCATTACAACGCAGGAATTTCGGAGCAAGCCTAGGAAACGGATGATGCCGAATCCTGCCGTGCGGAACACGGCTCAGCCTTGTGACCACGTCTCCCTCCAATGGATGTCTCCAGTAATTAGCACATCCCGCTCCTCGCAGCTCAACGAACACAGCTCAGGGTTTGGAACTGGAATGTTTACAGGTCCTGGATTCCCCCCGCAAGGACAGGTCCATGGTCCCCACACGAGGTGCCAGGACAGTCCAGGGACGCATGGCTGAGCACAGTGCCAGCTCCCATTCCCTATCCTGCTGTCGATCCCGGTGCAGAGTAACAGCCTCCACTCTCGGACAGGCAGAGGCATCTCTGTTTTCCCAACACACCAGCTCCACCTGCTATTAAATAGGAAAATGAGCCACCAAACTCAGTGCAGACCCAGAGAATTCCGGCCATGCTGCTGTAGGAAGAGGTGTGGCAGAGCTCTGGGACGTGACAGGAGGACCCCAGATCTGCTACCCTTTGGCCAAAGGAGAGAAGTCGCAGTGAATTGGGGGAAATTTCACACAAATCGGTGTGGCTTGTGATTCTGAGCAGGAATAAAGTTGGTCTGGATGCATGAAATCTATGCCAAGGGGAAAACACTGCTGGTGACTGTCAGCCCCAAACTGCTTCAGCTCCTTGGTATTCCCTCTTGGAGCACAAGCCCCACCCCAGACCTTTATGGCACTGTGAGGTAAGTTCAAACTTTCCAGGTGAATTAACAGTGCCCCCACAGAGGAACAGACAGCCGTGGTACCCAGGGATGAGCAGGCACCTGCTCCTCCATTCCCAGTTTTCCGTGCTGGGCGCTCATGGACGCTGCTGTGACGCTGACACCATGTGGGGGTGACTCACAGACTCCATCCCAGATGATAAGAAAACCATTAAATTATTTTTTTTTCTAAATCTAGGCAGGAATTAAGCTCAGGGTTTCAGAGATTAAAGGCCAGTGAGATTATGATTTGCTGTTTCCAAAAAGGAGGATTTCCTTAAGCTGGGAGTTGCCTCTTTTCCCTTTATCTTCACAGAATGCCTGACAGAGCCTCTTTTCCATCCTGGGCCAGATGGGAGGCACCAGCCTGTGAGCTGCAGAGCTGCTGCAAAGGGCAGATTTTTCCTCAAGAATCTCCATAATCTCTTATGTTTGTGGAAAGGCTTCATGGGAAGCTCGAAAAACCCCCAAAGAGCTAAAATTCCTCACCCAAACTGCCAAATGGAGGAATACTTGTAGAGACTTGGACTTGGGCCTGATTCTGGCTGTGAAAAATTAACTTTCCAGTCACCCACAGTTCCTTGCCTGTCCACTCCATCCCTCAAATGAGAAGTTTCCTCACTGTCCACATGAACTTGGCACTTTTTTCCAGTAATTTCCTCTTTCTAAAGGACTCCATAAGATGAGAGCCAGCAAAGCAGTGAAGTGGGAGGGAAGGTGGATGTGGGAGAGAGCAGGGAAGGACCACACGAAGCAAGATGCTCTTGTGGCAAGGCTGGGAGCGCTGGAAAGAGAAGAAATGAAGTTTCTAAGGCCACTCCTGCAATGTTTAGAGCACACAGGGCACTGCTGGAGGCTGAGCTCAGCTGCACCTGCACGGCCACCTGGCCAGGAGTGCTGCACAAAGCTCAGAGGCCACGGGGAAGGACCTGAGCATCTCCGGGTCACTGCTCCAAGTATTTCACCAAAAAAAACCCACAAGAATTTCACCAAAAGATGGGCAGCTGAGGCACAGCAGCAGTGTCCCGATGGAATCAGTGTCACAGCTCCTGTGACACTGCACAGACCGTGCTGAAATGGCACAGAGAGCCTGTCTGGGGGGCTGAGCCCATTGTGCTCCTCTGGACCGCAGTGAGAACAACAGATCTTCTATTTTTAAGTTTACTTGAACTTAAAGCATTAAGACAGACTAAAATCTCCTGCCCCTGGCAATCGTGCTGCGAGTGCTTTCTGCTCTCCTTGCATCTGCTGCACACTCCAGCCTGTACTCGAGAAGCATCCTCAGATTCCCAGTGTTGAAAAAGAAAATAAACCCCCCTCAAATCCTGCAGAAATCAGATGTGGTAACACCAATTACCCCGGTCACAGAGAAAGACTTCAGGGGCTGAGAAAGTTCTGTTTAAAAGGACCCATCCAATTCAGATGCTCCTTTCAACCTTATGTAAGCTCTCCTTGTCTGAAAAAAACCCCAACCCCTGGCCTAAAGGAACACAGAGACCTTCACTCCTTAATTTTATTTCTCAGCTTCTGGGCTCACTGTTGAGCCTGGAAAAAGAGAAAGAAAGCAAAGCCCAAACAGCAGAAAAATCCAAGCCAAGCCCCTTCCTCGGGGGAAGACAAGTGCTCCCTCCAGGCACTGTGACATTAAACTGCAGAATCTTCACATCAGCACATGTCTGGACAAAGTGGTGAGTGAAAAAAGATTATCACCTGCTAGAAACTAAAACTAAACCCTTCTGAATTCGGGGTCAGTGCTCCCAGTAGGGTCCCTGAGAAATTCAGCTGCACAGGCACAGGGAAACTCTTTGGCAAGAAAATCAACGGGTGCATTTCAGCACCTGCAAGGGAATGGGGAAGAAAAGCAACGGGCCAGAGCTCCCTGCAGCCTCCTCACTCCCCTCCTGAGACACTTGGCTCTGGATTCCCTGGGCTGCTCCTTGTCAAGACACTGAGAAAAGGAAAAACCATCTCATTAAGAAGCTGACCCGTGGGTCTCATGTTCTTCACACAAATTAACCCAGAGAACTGGATGTGTTTCATATAAATCGTTTTCTCCCCCTCTCCCTGCCTCCCAAAAAAAGGAGAGGGAACAGCCTATTGAATCTGGCACTCTTTTAATGAAGAAAACAGCGCAAGCCAACCTAATGAAGCAGGAATTCCAGATGGATAGCAGTAGGTGTATGAATAGAACATAGAGCACTCATTTTTATCAGCAATATCAGCATTAAAAAAGAAGTTTATAGCCTTTTTCTACTTTTTTTTTCCCCCTTCTCCAAGCAAGGCAGGTGAATGCCAGCAGGCTCCACTCCCTCTCCCAGCTCAGCGGGATTCCCTGCAGTGAGAGCGAGCACAGGCTGCTGCCTTCCAGGAACGGCCAGCGCTGCCCTCCTGCAGCTCGTGACAATGTGTGACAGCCAAGGGGACCCTGGCTGTGCCACGGGGACCCCGGCTGTGCCACAGGGACCCCGGCTGTGCGGGATCACAGGGACAATCCCACCTGGGGGGACACGGCTGCACGCACCCGGTGCTGTGCTGGCTGCTCCAAGCAGCACACTGGCAGCTCCGGGCTGGTGATCAGCAGCACCAAGGGGAAAATGCAGCAGGATGGAGCTGAGGTTTGTTGTGCTGCCCACAACACGGCCCTGCAGGAGTGGAGAGTGCTTCGGGTGCTGCCTGGAATGGCCACACAGAGAAGGTGTGGTGCAGTTCGCTGCGTGCCCAGCGTTATCCTGGGTCACACCCAAGGAATTCTGCAGCGTGGCAGAACGGGGAGGAAGGGGCTGGGATCCCCTCTGAGCACACTTCTGTACAGCAGCACAACTCCCTGGCTGCAGTGGGAGCCACCTGAGCTCCAGACAAGGAACTCTTTACTTCTCATCCAGACTAAGCTGGAGATGTCACAGGCTGGAACTGGCTCCTGGATAAAGCTCTCCTGCCTTTCCCAGACACAGCACTCCGGCCAGTCCCTTCCAACACTCATCTTTCCTCTCCCTGCCCATATTACATAATAAGCATCTTTATTTATTTTTTTTTGCGTAAGTCGTCTTTTCATAACAATAGAAACTATCGGAGCCCGAGATAACTTGATGAATTTTTCCTATTATCTAAGAGCTTAGTCACTCAGGGAATTAGTCATGTTCAAAATAACAGCCAGGCTCAAAGAGATTCAGAGCAACCATTCCAGAGCAGAAGCAGCTAATGTCATAAATACATTAAGATGTCAGCTTGAAGCATTTCAGAGATTTTTCAAGAAGTGTTTAAAAAAAGAAAAACCCTTTGATGAGATACAAGGAAATCAGGTTCTGGGCAGTTAAAGAAACGTTGTGGTCTGAAACCCTGAGCAGGAGGGACAGATGGACGTGGTGACCACACGGGGTGTGTGGTTTCCCAGCAAGCACAGCCTGCTCAGAGCTCCACGAAATCCTGCTTCCCATGCCCATGGCACCCTCCCAGGCTTTTCCAGACATCTCTGATGCATCTCAAGAGACAGAGGAGTTACTGGTGTGTCCCTTATCCAGCAGGTAGGAACTGGGGCCAGAGCCATGGAAATGGAGCCAAGCCTCCTCCCAGCCCCTCCTGGGACTGGCACAAGGACAATCATCAGCATGGGGCAGGGATTTATCCAATTATTTTTATTTACCACAACATCAACTCTTTCTTAACCTGGACATTTGGCACAGCAGCACTAGCAGGAGGTTGTGGCTGAAAGGTTAAAGCAGTCCCAAACTGGGAGAGAAATGGAAAACTGAGCAGCAACTACGCAAGAAAAATCCCACAAAGAAATGCATTTGGTGGGATGGACTCAGGGCTTTGGGGGCTCCTTGGCACTGCAGCACCCAGGGAATTCTCCAGTGCACACAGAGCTCAGGCAAGCCAAGCACCAATCTCCAGTGACAGGAGACCTGGATGAGCAGGAATGAACTTCCAAACTTTCCGCTCTGCTGTGGAAAAGCCCTTCCTGCTGAGGCCACAGGGCACGGAGAGCGGGCAGCATCCTCTGCAGGACACCCACAGCACTCAGGAGCTTCCCTGGGATTTTCTACGCAGCTCCCTGCTCCCTCTGATCCCTGAGGAAAACAGCTCTGGGCCTCTCCAGGCCCATTTTCCCCCAGTGCCTGGATACCACAAGCTCCTCTCTCCATCCTGCCCTGGCCTGGCTTCTCTCCACCGGCTGCTTTTGCTTATCCGAACTTCCAAAAGGCAAAGTCAAACCCAAACTGCTCTTTTCTGCTTCTCCTTTCCAGACTTCACATCGAGATTTTTAGGATTACGGAGTGCAAAGAGTACTTTGTACTTTCAGCATCCTGTGATTTTCAGACTGATAAGTAGAGAAGAATCAGTGAGGAAAAATGCTGCTGACCTGCCCCACTCAGGGGCATCTCCACCACTTGCAGCACTTGGCCCTTTGATTCACTGAGTTCCTTTTCACCACATTTAAGTTGTGATGATTTACAAGAGCTTACTTTTTGTCTGGGAAAGAAATGGAAAATATCAACAGCAGCTTGATTTTAAATATTTGAACAACAGGCAGTGTAAAAATATGACTGTTTATGGCTGTAAAAGAAAAAAGCCTGGGACTGCGTCTATTGAAGGTGATGGCTGCACTCACCTGGACTGTCACAGACACAACATAAAACCCAAAAGGAGACCCTGTGTGAGGAAATACCGTGGAAGATACACACTTGTGTTACTTGTAATACAGTCAAAGATTTGGGAAAAACCTCTGCCCTTGTCAGATAAAAAACTACTCCAGAAGAAGCTGTATTTTGTCCTGATTTAATCCAACTCGTTGGATTACCATGCTGGATCAATACCCTCAGAAGAATGCCAAAGCAAATAATCATTGTGCTCACACACTGCTCAGATGTGCAGATTGATTCTCATCACTACCAATGACAATTAGTTGAATTTTTCTAGGTTGGGAACAGATACTAGAGAGTTTAGCAACGTGGTACCAGCGAAGCATGGAAAACACCCCCATGGGATGCCAGCATAATTGGCAAAAGATTAATTGTTTAAAAAACGGGAAGCAGCACATGCAAAGGAGGGAAAAAAGAAGCTCCGACAGCTTAATATTATGGAATAATAGCTTGGGTTTAGGGGCTGATTTGGAAATAAAAAGCCACCTGCCACGAGAACAAAAGGTACTATCACTTGTAAAGCATTAGTGACACGCTTCTTAAAGATGAGTAACTCTGAAAGGGAGCAGATCTGAGTCTTGAACCCAAGCTGAGAACAACAGAAAACAGCATTTTGAATAAATCAGTGCTGTTCAGAACTTGGGAAAAATCAGGCTAAAATCCAGGTTTTCACCAATGTGCCTGAGCAGAACAAAGTCCAGGGATGCTGCCAGAGTTAATGTATATTGCTGGTCCTTAGCAGATACACAGAAAATAATACTGGAGTAAAAAAGACAGCTGAAAACACGTAACAGAGACTCGGTGCCCATGGAAATGGGTCCAATGATGCTGTGGATGAAAGGCTGAGGCTCTGCACAGCATGGGAGGCTGTGTGAACAGAGCAGCCACCCCTCACTCAGGAGCAAACACAGCTGGTTGATAGTTCCAGAGTACATTTTAGCCAGCAGACTGAGATAATAATATTCCCATCTAGTTGCTGAAATGCAGCTACTCCTGGTGTGGAATAACTCACTTGTTAAGCACAGTCCAACAGTATGATCAACATCTGAACTACTAAAAATTCAAATAATTTACCAGTGGGGACAGCAAGGAAAATCTGCATTGAGGGAATATTGCTATCCATGCTGGCACTTGGCCAGGACATATGGAGCAACACATTTTGTGCTGCTAAAGGAGCAGAATTTGTAGGGGCCAAGCATCAGCAGGACCTCGACTTGAGGCACTCCCAATATCCCTGTGCTCCAAGGGCAGAGCCCCTGAACCCTCGGGTCACAGCCACCCATCCCCAGGGAAACAGGCTCCTCACCTGCCAGGGACTGCAAACATCTCTGCTCGATTCATTTTATCTGGTTCAGTTTTACTTTGCTGGTTTGAAATGATTTGTTGTTTTCAGATATCTGGAGATACGTGGAGTATCTCCAAATACTGCTGAGGCTGTTGAACTGCTGTATAAAATACAGAAACCACAGCTCTCTCTTTTATTTTCCCCTTGTTAGAAGGAGCAATATTGGGAAATTCCCGGGTACAACCAGCTTCAAAATCAACCACTGGAGTTTCACTTTCCCCCAGAAATATCTTATATTACAGGCTACTCTGTACTACAGTAAGCACTGTAATTTCTCTGGAAGAGAAAGCGAAGATTAGACTAATGAGAAGAGAACAACACAGCCGGCAGCAAGGAAGGAACCTGGCAAGATGAGAGGGCAAGAAAGTGTCAAGTCTTGTGCGGTGTCAGTTAGGAAAGCACTTTGTCCTGCACCATCCCCAACCCCTCCTCAGCGGGGCTCAGCAGCCACCTGGGAGAAGAGGGAGAAGGAGCAAAAGCCTCACCCAGCTCCCCAGCACCACTTTTCACCCCGACAATGGGAACCGGCACGCGGCGATCGGCGTTGCTTAGACACGGGCGGGACAAGGGGAACAGAGGAAGGAATCCCACCCCTCGGGATGCTCCGAGGGTGGGAGGCGGGCAGCAAAACCCCGGGGCGCTGCTGGGTGGCAGACAAGCCTGGAACAGGACCCTAAACAAACGCGTGTCCTGCTGCAGGCTGCTGCCTGCACCCCACAGCGCACTGCCAGCCCCGCCGGAGCCTTTCGGGAGCACAAACCCCCCCAGCCCCGCCTGTGCGAGGATCCGGGGGGATGGAGGGCAGGAGGAGAACGGGCAGCGGTCCCTCCCGAAGGCTCCCCGCCGGCAGCAGCATCTGCCGGTGTCCCCGGAGCCGGAACGCGGGGGCTGAGCCGTCTCCCGCCAGCTCGGCCCGAGCCCCAGCGGCTCCGGCTCCGGCTCCGGGACCAGCCCGCAGGGATGCCCGAGCCTCCCGCAGCACGGAGCCGGCAGGGAAGGGCAAACCCAAAAACAGCACCTGCAAAGCCCAGCCCCGCACCGAGCCGGCGGAGAGGGGGGGAATGCCATGGCAAAGGCGAGCTGGGCAAGGAGGGCGAGCCGGGGAAGAGGGGGAGGATCCCCGTAACGCCCGCATCGCTTCCCGGGGAAGTTTGGGGATGAGACGGAGGGGCCGTGCTGAGCTGGGGGAACTTCCCCGCTGCCCCCCGGCACACGCAGCGCTCCGAGCCGGCTCGGCCAGGCTGCACAGCGGCAGGAGCGGGGTCGGCGGCGCTGCCGGAGCCTCCCCACGCCGGAGGAGCGTGTGCCAGGCTGCCGCAGGCGCGGGCAGCGCCGCTCGGNGAGGCATGCCCACCCTCCTTCCCTCCTTTTCATTTCTCCTTCTGCTCAGCAGTTTGGGAATGCCGAGTCTATAAAATGGCTACAGAGTGATCAATGGTTTCAAGGACAGGGAGTAAAGGAGGAGTCAGGAGATAGGACGGAGGTTCATTTCCCTGTCAAAGTACTGCAATAAGAGGAAAAGAG
>VZTG01002903.1:48789-66825 GCA_013397845.1 Melanocharis versteri | reverse complement strand
CTACTGCCTGGCGAGAGCTGGCAGGAAAAAAAAGAAGCCCCCCACCCCCACCCTAGCCTGGAGCTTTCAGTCAGCCATCCCTCAGCCCGGCAATCCCGTGCCTGTCAGGAGCACGTTATTAGCAGCCTCCTCACTACCTGCGATTGTGCTTATTTATTTCAGTCACGGACCCAGGGATTTGAGGGGAGGGGGATGTCCTTTTTTTTTTTTTTTTTTCTTCCCTGCCGTGCTTTGAAACTCTGCAGGAGGGGAGGGGAGTGGAAGGGAGGGGAGGGAGGGGGGGACCGATGCGAACTTGGGGAGGGTCCCCGCGGGCACCCCGTGCCCTCCTGCCCGGTCACCCTCTGCAGAGCCAGCACATGCTCCACGCTCAGCAAGGGGCCGGGGATTTTGCTGACGTTCAAAGGGCAGCGGGTTCCCATTCTGCTCTCCACGTGAAGGATGAGTCCCCTTCCCACGGAAAGCAAAGCTCCCAGCCCAGCCGAGCGCTGCACCTGCCCGCGGTGTTCATCCCCTGCCCGCTCCCCCGGGTTCTCCCCACTTTCTGGCCGCAGCGAGGAAGCGAGAGCCCCGCTGCAGAGTTAAGAAAGCAAACACACTGGTTAAGCGTTGCTCATGGATCCGGCCACCCACCACGTCGAGGGAGAGGAGACCGCGGTGTCTGGCGCTGGGTAGAAGAGGCGGCGGCAGCATATGGGATGTGTAGAGCCAAGTGGGAACGGGGCTGAATCCTCGCGGATCCTCCAGCTGGGACACGCACGTCGACATGGTTCTGCCCATGGTGGGGACAGGACACGGGGCTGGCAGGACTTGGCCAAGGCCGCTCACGGCGCCGGTGGCGCAGCCCCTGCCGCCATCCCGGGGCTCGGTGCCCACAGGAAGGGGCAGCCCGGAGCAGGACTGACACACCCCTGAGTACAGGAAAATGCCCCCCCAGTATTCCCAAAATCCCCTCTTTGGCAGCTGAGCCGGCAGCTGGCTTCACGGACAGGAGAGGGCAGGTAGGAATCGTGGAGACAACATTGGGAATGGCTGGCAGCGTGCTCTGGGCACAGGCAGGGCACTGGGGACACGGGCATGCTGGATCTGTGCACGGGATATGCTGTAAAATCTGTGGAGAAGCTCCAGTCTCCTCAGTTACAGCTGCAGAGGATTTAGGGTTCTGTTTGCACGGGTTTTTTCTCCACGCCTCAAGGGCAGAAGGGCATTTGGATCTCCCGCTCCTGGCCTCTGGAGGAGTCAACATTTTTCCTGCAGCTGGAGATTCTGAGTCAGGGAACAACACGCAGCTCCTCGTGACTGCCACTTTCTGCTGGTCCTGTGCCACTCAGCAGGATCAGAGCTTAGGTGTCTTCACTTATTTATCGAAATGGGACAGACCAGAAGTGCAGGCAGGACTGAAGGGATGCTGCCCAGCATCTCCACACTGCTGGGGCCCCACGCAGCCTGCTCCAGTTCCATCAAGCCATATCCCATCACCTTTTGTACAGGCACTGACAGCCATCACTATTCCCAGAGATGGCTGACAAAAGAAGCAGTCAGGAGGCGAATGCTTATAGCTGTCCAAACTCTGGAATTCTGCCTAAGTTTCGAGGGACAGAAACACCAGGTGAGTTATTTACATCCACAGGAGGGCTCTGGTTGGAAAGCCCCACCTCTGAGAGCCGTTCTGGAATGTGCTGTCCATCAGGGTCCTCTCTGGGGGGAGCCCCATCTCCCGCAGCAGGCGATGGCCACGGCTTTGTGCAGCCCTGGAGTTCACAGAGCTCACAGGTACCTCACCTGTTTGGGATGCCAGAGCCAGCACAACCTCACCAACTGATTCAAAAGCTGCAGAGGCTGTGAGAGCTGGGACAGCAGAGCAGACAGACAGACAGACATCCTGAATGGGCACTGCCTCCTTCAGAAACCTGGACTAAAACCAGAGCAATGATCAGGTTTATCTCTACCTGAAGGGTAAATATTTTTTCTACCAGGAAATATTAAATGAGATCTGCACTGCTGTCAGCACACACACAGAGAATACAAGAATGACCCTCTTAAGCAAAAGATCAACTTCAAACCATGCAGTGCACCATCCACTCACTTTGGTCAAAGTTACAGCCTGGCAGTGCACATGGAAGGGGATTTGTCTGGCACATCCCACCCTGTTGCTCTAATTGGGAACATGGATCTGGAGGAGGAGAGGACAATTTTTGTGTAGGACTGTTACACACGAGCAGAAATGATCCCAGTTTCTCTCCTGCTGCCAGCTGTTGATCAGGCCTGTCAATAAGGCTCAGATTCCACTGTTTCACTTCCTATGCCTTGTTTACACTAAGCTGATTTGAGAAGCAAACCAAGAGTTGCCAGGTTAATTCTTGCTCCCTGCGAAGGTGCTGAAAGGCAAGAAAGCCCCAAGATCAGCCAAATCCCTGAATGGGCAGCAGGCTGCACACAAATCCCATCCTGCCCGGAGCAGTGGGGCAGCCGTTCTCTCTGGCACAGGGAACCTCAGAGAGAACCCAGCTGCATTTCCCTGCCAAGAAAATGCACCTCTGCTGCCTCATTGTCAATGCAAAGCGCTCTGCAGGCAGCCAGCGGGCAGGGGACCAAGGCCAGAGTCCCTGCCAGAGCAGGGGGAGCAGGGAAAAGCCACCTGTGAGCTTCTTCTGGGTCGTGTGCAGGGCCAGCAGCTGGGCTGTGATGATCCTTGTGAGCCCCTTCCAGCTCAGGACAGTCTGTGATTCAGCGATTCTCCCCTTTCCACACTGGACAAAGGCACCTTCCAGGGAAGGGCAGCACGTCCTGGCTCCCCTGCCAGGTGTGCCAGGGGATGCTGCAGCCCAGCTCACCTGGGGGCACAGCGGGCTCTGTGCCCACCCAGCACACCCCAGGCATGGAATATTCCCAAGCACAGCCCCGAGCTGGCTGTGAGTCACAGAGCTCTGTGGAATTCTGCCACGGGCACTGCTCTGGTAGGAAAACCCACATTGCCCACAGGGAAACAGAGGCAGCGTTCAGTGTGTGGTGGCTGGGCACAAGGTTTGCACTGCAGGTTCCTGCCCTGGGGTTTAGCTCGCAAAAAATGGGATTTCTACCACCTGAGCAGGGCCCACTGAGGGGGCAGGGACAAGGCTTTGCTCTGGGGGATCACTCCAGAGGAAATCCCCAGAAAGGACTCGTGGATTGCTCCTCAATAACACAACGTCCCCCTCAGCCTCAGCAGAGCTGTGGTCTGCTCACATTTGACCTGCCACAGCCTCCAAAAATTTCTCTCTCTCTCCAGAATAAGGACTAAAATTGGCTGGTGTGTTTCACCCTCAGACAGCTGCTTCCCTTCAACAGCCCAGTCCAGTTTGGGGTCTCCTTGTGATATCAATGGGGTCTCCTGCCAGTGATACCAATAACGGGCAAGAACCTCGCAGAGGAGCAGAGAAGTGCAGGCAGCGAAGGAAGGGACAGTGTTCACCTGGACACTGCTCTGCAGCAGCAGTGACTGACTAAATTACCAGATTAATGCCACTTTCCCACGTGTGACTTATTTCCTCCTAATTCCCTGCAGCTGGAGAGCCACTCGAAAGCCAAACAACGGGGTATGAGCAGAAGGACACTCAGTATTACATCACAGTGAAACAGCAAAAATAACCTCCATCCTTGTGCCTCATCCAACACATCTGGAGTCATGTGAATAATACACAGGAGACTTTACTAACATTCCCATTGCAATCCAATCTCCAGTCCAATCCTCCCAGAACCCACCCAGCCCTCCCACCGTTATTTATGGTATTGCAGGGCAGATTTTTGGAGCAGAACCCTCGTTTGAGACACCGAGAACACAAGCCTGCGATCCCAAACATGAAGGTTCATTTTGTTGCAGCCTGTGAGAGCAGCACTGCAGATTTCACCTGCCTCTCATGCCTTTTCTTCCTGCTATTGTGTTACCACACCACCACTGAAATCTCCTTTACATCTTCAAGGCCTCCCTTCCTTAATCCCACTGGAAGATTTTTGCTCTAAACCACTCTCTGGATGTGGGAACTTTTCCCAAGATGCTTCTACCCCCACCCTGCTGCTATTTTCATGAGGGGATTTCCCTTCTTTTGCTTTTCACCCACTCCCTTCCCTCCCCAGCTACGATGCTGCATTGAACAACACCCCCCAGCCAACACCACCCCATGGGAATTCCAGCCTGGAATTTCCTCACTGAGGCAGGAGAGGCTGGCAGTGCCCTTTGGAGAGCCCTGTCACACGCTGGTATTTCACTGCTGCAGAAGGCAGATGTTCTTCATTCCATACCAGAGAGCACAAATATGTTCCTGCAGTCATTGTCTCTATTGAACTGCAAGGAACAGGCACCAAATCCTACAGGTTCATTAATGAGAAAGGAGGGGAATTTGTCTAACCTCTGCTAGGAATTAGCCAGCCTGGCTTTATAAACCAATCAGCCACGCTACACAGCTATGAAACACGTACCTTCCTGCAGGAAAAAAAGCCCATACCCCATGGAATATTCTCATAATAGCCCAGTGCCTCTCTGATTAGCGCAGCAATAACACAGCGCTTCGGGCTCTTGCAAAGTATTATTATTATTTATGGTACATTACAAGGGAGTTTGTTTGCTCTTTAATAGGAGATGACATATTCAAAAGCCCAGATACGAGTGTCCTCCTGAACTAACTCTGACACAAAGATAGTTGCAGCCATAAATTATAGAATCACAGAACCATAGGACTGGAACAAGTGCCTGAAATGCCTCGCTCTGATGGATGTGATTGGGATCTGGCTGTTTACCACAGCGAGGAACAGAGATCATTACCTGAGAACCAGGGGCTTCCCCTGACCTCGCCTGGTGACAAAGTGGCCACTGGCAGGGACAGACAGGGCAGCCCAAACCTGTCTCCCCCTGCTCCAAACCCCTTCTCCAGTCTGGATCAGTTCTATGCACACTCCGTATGCTGGTACAAACTCGAGTTATTTCTGATTTCATTATGTGCATTGGGCATTATTAATTAATTGCAGTATTTATATTTAGCAGCCACAGTGCAAACAGCCCCCATCTGGCTGCAGGCAGAGGTGTGTGGCACACACAGCCTGCTCCATGGGAAAGGAGGGAGGGCATGGATTGGGCACGGATTGGGCATGGATTGGGCACGGATTGGGCATGGCCACGCTCCCACAGACTCCCCTCAAAGGGCTTTTTGTGGGATTTTACCAACAAAATTTTGGAAAGGACCAAAACAAACTGGAGCTTTTATGACAGCCCTAGTGGGAAAGCACAGTTTGGAAACCTGTTTGTAAAAATGAATTTTTTTATTAAGTAATCTCTTCAGTTCACTGCCCACAGTCTGCCAGACACGCAGAGGTTCCTCCCAGCCCTCTCCAGGCTATCCTGCCCTTGGGAAGGCAGGAGAACAGGCAAATCCTGCATCTGCCTCCTTCCAGAACATCTCCTTCAAGATGGTTTGCTTGTTGTTTACTATTCCTTCCCTTGTCACCCCCGCCTGACTGACAAGACTCCTCACGCCTCAGCCCATTTGATTTGCTAATATCTCTCAACTTTTTCCATTTGCAAGCCTCCCACCTCTGCTTTAATGAACCCAAGGAGTCTGTTGCCAAGGAACGCTCTCTGTTGCCATGCCCTCTGCTTTAGAGGTGAAAATTAATAACCTGCAGACAAATTAAACTCTTTGGGTGATGAGGAAAGCACCCCAGTTCAGATCCCCAAGCCCAGTAAAGTCTCTCCAGCTTCCAAGTGTTCTTTATGTCCATCTGTCACTACCACTGCCCTAGTTCTACTTATTTAGGGAAAATCCTATGGAGATTAAAAAAAGGAATAAAACTAAATTTGAAACTGAAAGGGCTTTACAAGCAGCACAATGCTCATCTATAAATTCATTTCATTTGTGTACTAAGAGATCTGCAGCCAAAAAAGGTATTCTTTTAAAAGAAAACTAGAGCTTAGCATTGCTGTTTGTGAGAAGATTGACAGGGAAACAATAAAAGCTGCCCTGGGTCGTGCCTTTTGAGGTCACAAAGGAGTGGCAAATCCACACACCCTGAGGCTGTGCTCCTCCCTGGTGCCTGGAGGGACATTCCATGCAGGAATGGAACCTCCAGGGCCCTCAGCATGGCCCTGGCTCACGGCCTGGGGGCTCTCACAGCCTTGCCCTGTCCCAACACCAAGAGCCAGACTCACACCCGAGCTCCTGCCCATCCCTCTCCCCCACCCAAACCCCGTGGGGATCTCACTGGAGCTGGGTGCCTTTGGAGGAGGCAGCCCAGCCTGGTCCTACACCCACAAACTGGAACACAACTGGTTTTCCTGCCATGGAAAGCACAGCAGTGCTGGGATGGCACGGCCTGATCCAGGCACGGCTCCTACTCGATCCCTGCCTCAATAACAACTTCACAGCCTGGCTTTCCACCAGCAAAGCACAAAGCAAGGAGGTCGGTCCCCCAGGACCTCTCATGTGCAGCAGGCAGCTCACATTTATGGCCACAGTTCATCGGGATGCACGGAGCCATCGGAGGAGCCTTTCACATTCACTCAGCGCTCCTCTCGCTCCGTTATTTAATTCAAGCTCTGACCCCTGGCCCTGGATGCCGAGCTGAAGCAGCTCAGCTCCCAGCCCTGTTTTCATGGCCTCAGCCAGTCTGAGTTACCAGGATGTGTTGGGAGACCCAGGGGTGCGGGGAGCAGCACACAGCAGAGCAGGGAGGGCTCCTGGAGCAGCCCAACCCCAGCCCTACAAGTGTGGGGTGTCCAGTGATGGACAGCCAGGAGTGTTCTGAGCAGGCTGATGTACATTTAGTCCCTACATGCTCATTTCCCCAGTGTGCCTGGGTCAGGTGAACCTCAAGGTTTCTAGTGCCCTCCTGCACATTTCCCTCGCTGCTTTCCCGTGCCTGCCATCAGCTGTGCCAGCCAGGGCACATCTGGGCAAGAGGAACAGGAGGGGAAAGGAGCAGCTGAGACCAGCCCCAACCTCACCAGGAGAACTTCTTCAGCTAGGGCATCATCTGCATGGATGCTCCATCAGCCTAAGGAAACCTCTTTGTTGAGCCTCTCTATTAACTGAAACTATTCCCGTTTAGAGCCAGGAACATTTCCCAGAGAAATGCTCTCCTTCAATACTTCAGGCTGCTAAAGCATCGTGAGGCTTCCCTTCTGACAGAGCCTTGCCTTGAGTCACCCTCTGGAATCAAAAGCAAAGCAAAGAGATTTTCTCTTCCCCACCCACCATGTGCACAGGGATGTGAATTCCCCTGATAAACAGCACTGCAGGCCAAGGGCTGCGGCTCCCCAAACCACTGAACGTGCTTCTATTCCCAGCTACTTCTCCAGACCCCTCCTTGGACTTCCATAGGTCCTCCCCACTGGGGAGGAAAGTTTCAATCTTGTCTCACTTCCAAAAGTGTAAAAAATCCACTTTCTGACATTGCCTTCTTAAAGCTCCCACCCCTGCTCGCTCCCCTCAACCCACAACTCCTTGCTGGCGCCCTTTGAAATTGTTAAAACTCATCTGCCTACAACAATTACTGACTCAATGCTTTAACTCCAAATGAAACGAGATCCCTCTTGGGCTTGTTTTATTCTAGCAGAGGGGCTCCAGGAGTGTGAGGCTTGCCAGGAAGAAGGGGAAGGGGGCTCAGCATCCCGCGGTGCCGCGCGCTGGGCTCTGGGTAACGCCAGCAGACGGGCGCAGCCAGCAGGAGCCAAAGGCTTCCCCACGAAGCCATCTCACAGCAGGGATGCTCGACACGAAGTACAGGGTGTCCAACACGGACAGGGAGCACCGGACATCCTGCAGAGCATCTCCAGTCTGAGGTCGTGCACCGGCCGAGGTGTCCCGAGTCAGATCTCAGGAGCGGTTACAAAACCACCCCAGATAAACGAAGGGGTTAAACCCAGCTGTGGGACTGCCTGGAAAGCCTTGCCGAATTCCCTCATTAAACACAGCCCCACGAAGCCATAAATATGTGGCATTCTCTCCCTCTAGTGGCTGGAGGCTTGGAAATGAAGNGTAATAAATCATGTATAACTACGATGGTCCCATCTCTTCAATAAAACTCCAACGAAAAGCATCGGGCTAGTGATGCAACGCGGGGAAAACACGACAGAACACGACCCTGCAAATTTCTGGGAACAAATGGGGCTGTCCCGGGCTGCCTGTCCCCCAGAGCCCCGGCAGGAAGCCAGCCCAGAAAAGGGATCACAGCCTTTGCCATGGTCGCTGCCCTCAGCACTGTGAGGCACTGAAGTTCACCCTGCTTTCACCAGACACCTGTGGGATGCTGCATTTCCCTGCCTGTTTGAATTCCCGGCAATGTTCCCACTCCACGAGACTGCTCCTTGTTCGTGCCCCACTGCCAGGAACTCACAGGAGCCACTCAGGATTACTGTCACCGTGTCACCTCACACCAGCCAGGCTGCCAGCTCTGCTCATTCCTTACAACACCTCCGAGCTTGTAGGAAAGCACGAGACACAAAAAGTCACCCAGAGATGCACAGAGAGAGCATCAGTGAGACAAGCCAAAGGAGTAACTGGGTGTGACACAGGAGGAAAAGCTCCTCAATAAACTGTTGCTGAAGGATTTGAAGGAAACACCAAGCTCTGCACCACACTTGAGGTTCCCAGATTTGGTGACGTGGTTACTCCAGTTATGGGAATGCTGGGACTGCTTCCTCATAAGCCTCACCCATCCTCTAAGGACAACTTCCCCGACCTTCATTTGAAATACTGAGCGCTGTTTTTAGGAGGACAGCATCCTTGGACGGAAGACAACAACATCAAAACCGGTTCAACACAGCTCCTTTCCACTAACTGCAATACAGCTCTACCATTTCACGTATTTTAGCTAAAAATCCCAAGACTCTCTGTCAGTAATGCACCACTACATCACCACAAAATTTGCATGTGGGTATGAATGTGGACGAATATCCTCAACAACAGCAGAAACGTTCTTACAAAAGGCCAGGAAAAAGGGAAAAATGAGGAGATGGATGCTATCCAAGCGAGGTGGTGGCTTTGATTCAAAGATAACTCTTGCAAATATTCTTTGCAGTTTTTCCAGGCTGGCATGGCTGTCAGAAACACACCTGAGCCTTTTCAACAGCCTCGGGAAAAGAGGGGTGTTTGAAGTGGGAAGGTCTCAGGCTTGACACAAACAGGAAAAAAAACTCCAGAAGGAAAAAAACATCCAGAAGGGAAAAAAAACATCCAGAAGGAAAAAAAACATCCAGAAGGAAAACCTGTTCTGAACTCGCCTGGGAAAGGTTAGCAGAGCTTCCCACGACCCCTCTGGCTCCCTGGCCATCGTTGGAGGCACTGCTCTCCCTCCACCCCTGGGGATGGGCTGTGACAAGCCCGGCAGGGGCTTCTGCGAGATCAGATCCCCAGTTCGACCACAGGCACTCCAGAGTGATTTCTGAAGCAGATGCAAACCAGGACACATCCACCCGAGCAGTGCCTGCACGAACCAGAGAGGCAGGCAGGCACTCAAACCCACAATTACGCCCAAATCCCATTAAACCGCATTTAATCCAAATCCCATTAAAGTGCGTCGGCCTTTTCCTGCCTCTCCTGCCCCGCTACTCATGATCCATGAGTCAGGATGCCTCTGGTTTTTTGCCTGCCAAAACTGTCCTTCACCATTTGGTACTTGGATTGGCAGTGCAGCTCGTAATTAGGTCCCAAATGTGCCACCACATCAATGCTGACTGCAAGGGATTACACAGAGGTAAAGACTTTAAGAGCCTGTGTGATGTGAAGTCTGAACACCATCCATCGCCTTCTGGAGTGCTAAATATACCCATATTTTACTATTTACTTGTCTGCTTAGCTATCTCAGGAGCAGTCTGTGGCAGTCCCTAAAGAAGGCACTATGCTATTTATATATAACGTGCTTAGCAATTTTTGCCACTGAAGTTGCACAGATATATTCCACACGGAGCTTTTCATCCTTATAAACTTCAACATGGGAAAAAAACGACGCTCCGCTAATCTTCCCAGGTTCTTAGAAAGGGATGCTGGCAGGCAGGATGAGTGTCCTAACGCCTGCGAGCCTGCAATTCCTGTAAACTGCCAATTTTAACCATGTTAGGAACATGGCAGGAGAAATAAGTGATGCAGGCAGCCATTGAAAATTTCCCTGCCTTCCACCTACGAGGATAGATTTTGTGGTTTACCCTCAATTTGCACAAAATACAGATGGACATAGAGTCCCTCAACAAAGAAATCAGGATTATTTGCATAAACCACGTAAGGCTGCAGGATCAGGTGTTCAGATCTTCCCCCAAAACTAAAGCTGCTGGAAACACAACAAGCTCACGTGGCTAAAGACAATCCCTGAGACTCCTTCGAGTCTCAGCTGTGACAAAAACCAAGGCAGAACCAAAGAGGTGCTGAGATAAATGACGGGAGCGTGGCCCTTGCCTGCCTGCACTCTGCCAGATGGGCCCTATAATGGCATCTGAAATCCATGAAATGCACAACACGGATCAGCCCCAGGCTGGAAACGCAGCCAGAAAATTCCCCTGCCTGGTGCTGATCCAAGCACTCCGCAGCCATTTCCCACCTGGATCTGCCGGGGTGGGGTTATTTTGGAAGGAGTGGGTTTGAAACGAACAGCATTGTTGCTAAAACACGGTTTTTCTTAGTTAAGCCGTGTTGTGAGGAGATAAAAATAGCCTGGTGGGGAGAGCAGACTAACTGTGGAGGCATCCCAAAAATACCCTGTGTGAAGGGAAAGGTGTGAATGCATGTTCTTAAAAAGAAATGTGTGGCTTATGCTTTACTCTGCTTCCACTACACAGCCATATGTTGGCTGCTGGGTTCTATTAATAACCTCAGTTATTTATATTAATATCCCACTTGGTGTCTGGCTGAGCACAACTTTGGGCCCAGAAATCCTCGATATTCCAATTTATAGGAACGCTCAGGTGTCAGCTCTGCCAGAAAGGGAATGGGATGGAGTCTCCTGCATTAAGAACACACTGATCCCAGGCAATTCATGGAGAGGAAGGAGGGAGGGGCTTCCTCTGTGCCTCTAAATGACTCTAATCCCTCACTAATACACGGGAATTTTTGTCATAAAGGCACAGAAGACTCATACAGAGCTTCCAGCCTGCCCTGCACACCTCACACTCGGAATAGCAAGCCTGGATTTGACATTCAGGCTCAACCCTTGTGGCCTGCCAGTTGTTGTTCCATTCACAGCCACACTCTTCCATTTCTTACTCGATGCTCAGCCTCTATTTCCTGGCGACACATAAACTTCCCAGAGTATTTTGGACTACAAAAAACACCTGGAGAGGGAAAATAGCTCATTATGAGCTCTCCCCCCAGAATGAGTTTTTTCTTTTTCTCTTCTCCTCCCTCCCTTCACCTTTCTTGTATTTCAGTGGTTTTTTTAACAGCATCAACAGCTCTGCTCCCCCACCCCTGATGGGGCCAACCCCTGGGACACCCCAGGAGTTCTCTGCTCCCATTAACTCTGCGCCCACACAAACCAGCCCACAAAAAGGGGCTGAGCTTTAGTGCTCTTCAAGCATTCACTTCTTTGGAATAATTTTAATGTTCAATCCTGCAAGAGCTCCAGTCATTTTCCACTCATTTGGAGGAATTACAATATCCCCTTTCTCTCTCACTGAAACAGAGCTGGTTGTTGAGGGCTGCTGTTCTCTGGCAGCCCACAGAAAACCCTACAATAGATTAAACCCCAAAGTAAAGAGCACTCAAACATCCATTGTAGCCCAGCCAGTGCAGAGCTGATCACTAAATTGTGGCTTTTGCATAAAACACTCACTGATATTAAAGCTGCCTTTGGTTGTGGAGGGTTTATTTTGTTTATTTTTTTAAACGAGCTTTCTGAAGAAAATTTTCACCTGAAAGCAAAGTGTGGAGACTTGATTACAGTTCGGAGCCTTTAAACTTTCTGGTTTTTCTATTTGAGCCTTCACCCTCAAAAAGAAAGGAAAAACTTACAGACAGCAGAATAAAGACAAAAATTGATTGTAAATCCGGTTTTCTGACCAAAAACCACAATGGGAGATATTCAAACAGCCCTTAAGGAAACCATTCAGCAAAAGCCTGGGTGTCCACAGGCCTGTCCCTGCTGTGTTAGTGATGAATAAAGAGGAGAAAACGGGCAGATGTCTTGTTGGACACCGTGGTGTCACTGCCTCCAGCGGGAATTTTGCACTTCGATTTACTGCAAGCCCCCCAAAATGTTGCACTGCTCATCCATTGGCTCTGGTTTAGCAATCCAGGATGGGCAGTGGTGCCAGCAGGGACATTCCCGAGGGAGTACATCCCAAATCCCTGGCAGTGTCAGTCCCCCAGGACCGAGGGTCTGACCCACCAAAATACCTGCAAAGCTCCCCGAGGATCAGCTCTGTGGCTGGAGCTGCTCTGAGCATGCTGGCAGGAACAACAGGACAATCTCTCCTCGATAAAATTACAATTTTTTTTTTTTTGCCCGCTTGCTTTATTTGCTCCCTGAAAGAGATTAGTGCTTTCTTGAGTTCAGGAAGATTATTGGACCCTGAAAATTCAGTGTATGTGAATCTTGCTGGGAAAGCACCTCTGGTATATTCACGCAGTCCACTGAAACACGGGCTGGCAGCACATTAAATTGCTTCTCCCTGAAAGCTCTTCTCCCACTGAGTCTGCTAATTGTCTGTGCTTTTAAAAGTTATTAGTGAATTTAGAGTTGGCTAGAGATGCTAATTTAATCACCTCCCAGGCTCCAAACCAGGTAGTGGATAAGCACCACCACCAGAAGCCTCCGTGCACTATTCACTAATCAGGGCTTTGAGAGACCATCCCCCATAAAAAGGGAAGTAGAGCCAGTCCATTCCTCACCCCGACACTGCCAGAATAACCCCAACCACGGCAGGACCCCACCCAGCTCCTCCTGAGAGCAAAGCCCCTGCTCAGGGACCCGAGCACAGCACCTACAGAGCCCTCAAAGCACTCCCAGTCCCCCTCTGGGCACAGATATTGGTGCTGGGGCATCTGGCCAGGAGGCACTGCCACTCCCTGCCACAGAGGAGCTGCCATCTGTCCCACCCGTGCCACCCCCACTCAGCTTTCCAGGAATAAATCAGTGCCTTTTTCCTTTCAGAAGCATTTTTCCTCAGCAGTGTGCTGACCAGCACAGCCCATTCCCCCTGCCCAGCCCAGTGACACCAACTGGGAGCTGCTGCTCCTGTCGTGCTGTGCCCAGTGGGAAGATCTGGCTCTGAGTCCTCACCCAGACCCTCTGCTCTCTCCCCAAAAGCTCAGCATTTAGTGCCAGCCTCCAATGTTCAACTGAAAACACGTCCCACGGTATCACTTCCAGACTCTGAGCCAAGCTTTGGGAATCCCAGACCATCCCTGGGCTCTCACTGCCTCTCCCACTCTGATCTGCCTCGTGGAGCTGCTCTTCCAGAGATGAGAGATGCCTTTAACAAGGCACATCCTAACAAAGCAGCAAATCCTTCTCCTTCAACGAGGCTCTTGCTCTTATTCCCAGATGTGCATTCATGTGCATCTCCTGCCTGCTTTGGAAATCCCAGCTGGAACTGCATGCCAGAACAGTTGTAAGACTCATAAACTGATATGGTGGGAGGGGAAAAAAGCTTGCTTTCTCCATGAAAGCTGCCTGAATGTCCTCGAGACAACGAAACAGCAGGACAAATACCTCCAAATGCAAGCATTTCCCCAGCTTCAAAAACCTGGAGTCTTCAGAAAACAAGTGGATGTGGCACTTGAGATCACGGGCTAGTGGTGAACATGGTGGTGCTGGCTGATGGCTGGACTGGATGGCCTCAAAGGTCTTTCCAACCCCAGAAATTCTCTAATTCTATGATTCTGTTGATTCTATCCACACCCTGTGCCCCCTCTTCACGTTCCAAAAAACCAAGGCACCGATACATTCTTGCACAGAAAGGAAAGCAGGTAAACAAAGGAAGATGTGCAGCTTTTTCCCCTGCCAGTCACGTCTTTCATCTGCCCACCCTGAGCCAAGTTCAACACCTTTTTTTTTTTATATCAAATAACTAATCCAACCGCACTGAGCAGAAATTAAAATGACACATAAAACACGAAAGCCATAAAATGCTTTCCAAATATCCCTTTGCCCTCTCGTTTTGCATTTCATTTAGTGCCTGGTGTATCGATTGAGCCCATCTCTCTGCCTTCACTACTGAAATTAGACTGGCAGCTCCTCGCAGCAAGCACCAGGGCATTTTTAAACAGCCACAGAGGTGGCATTCAGCCAGCTGGCTTTGGTATTCACAGCAGTATGACCAATCCACTGAAGCAGACTTCAAAGTATTCAACACTTAAAATCAAACAGAGGCTTCAGGAGTGTGGGGTTTGGGGCTGGGTGGTAAATGTAACACGAAAGCTGACAATACGCTTCAATTACTGGTATGTGATGCTAAATTGCCAACATCAAGAGAAGCGGTGCCAGCACAAGTGCAAGGAAATAATTAGCATTTAATATTTCATCAGAATGTTGAATTTTTAAACATTGGAGTTGTCAGGGTTTTTTTTCATTATTATTATTATTATTAGTTTTAATTATTTAGCTGGTTTTACAGAGTCCTTGAGAATGGATCTCAGTGCCTCAGGTGGCTCCGATGCCAACTGCTCACCAAGGGATGCCACACACGGTGTTTTTCAAGGTGCCAGCTATCAGGGAGCTGTTTAATTAAAACCTCTGCTCCTGACTGCCACTCATGATTCATTCATGAGGAGAAGCACCTTCCCTTGAGCTCACACCCTCCTGGGAGAAGGCCAGCCCTTCTCCAGGCAGCAAGGACGGGGCTGTCCCACACCTGCCTTGGGTTTGGTGCTCTCTGCACTCAGGTGGAGGTTCCCTGAATATTCCCTGAGCATCCCAGCACTGCTGCCAGCACGGACACATCCTGCTGGAGCCCACGGCCAGCCCAGGTGCAGATTCATGGCCAGGCTGTGCTCCTCCAGTGCTGCTGCTCCAGTCCCACCAGTCCCCGCAGCCCATCGGCTCTGGGGAAGGGAAGTCTCACATCAGCCCTCGCTTTCCTTCCCCCAACCCCAGCACAACACAATTCCCCTTCCCCACAGAGTCTTTCCCACCTCCCCAGCAGCCAGAGGAAGGCAGAGGCAAAGCAGTGCTCGCTCCCCTCTCTCCCCAGCAACACCACAGCTCCGGGAGAACAGCAGAGTTCATTCTGACCTGGGTCTGCCTGACAAAAAGGCTTTTTTTAACTGTGACGTGCACATGCAGCAGGAGCACGCTCGCCTGGCAGTGAGCAGGATCATCCCTTCCCTGGAATCAGAGCGTGGATGTCACTCAGGGAATAAACCCCAACCCCTGCAATCCATTCCCACTCGCGCTTCCCCGTCTCTAATCTGCCCTTCAGCATCCGAACACAATGGCATGGAAGCGTTAGGACAAGACAAGTTGGCAAATCCTGCACAAATATCCTGCCAAAATTCTGACTTTTAGCACCGAGCCTTGACTGAAAGCATCTCAGGACCTGCTTCTGTGCAGCAGAACGAGGCAAGCGTGTTCCATGGCTATCTGCACCCGGCTGGGGATGGCACGGGAGGCGCCTCCCAAACAGTCTGTTGCTAGGATTAAACACGGTGCTCAACAGTTTTAATCCCTCTCCTGCTGCCACTTCCACCAGCACAGATTTCAATGGCTCCCCACCCCGAGAGCTGGTGATGCAAGAGCTTGCGAGGGTTTTCAGAGCCCACTGCACCGAGCAGCCAGCAGTTCACCTGGAAACCAGGACATTCAATCGGATTCTTGTTTTCCCAGCTCCTAAGAAATAGATGGGGGAGCTAATATTAGCTCTTCCAGGAATAGTTAGGTGGCTAAAAAGAGAACAAAGGTGATAAAACAGCCTGTCTGTGCAGCTGCAGGTTTTGTTCCTCCAGCCTGTCTGTTGTTGGCCTCGAGAGCCTTCTGCTGTCACTTGCTGGAAGGCCTGGACAGAGCCCTGGGGTCACCCACTGGCAGAGGGGACAGCAGTGATGCACATCAGCCAAAGCTGATCACGCTGCTGGCACGGGGCCTTCTCCAAAGATATGTTGTTGATAAGGAAGGAAGAACCTCTGGCCAGCTCAAGTGGCTCTTCCTAACCACTGACCATACAACAAGGTGAAACACTCTGCATTCCCATTCCTAACCCACCTCCTTACTGACCATACAACGAGGTGAAACACTCTGCATTCCCTTCCTAACCCACCTCCTTACTGACCATACAACGAGGTGAAACACTCTGCATTCCCTTCCTAACCCACCTCCTTACTGACCATACAACGAGGTGAAACACTCTGCATTCCCTTCCTAACCCACCTCCTTACTGACCATACAACGAGGTGAAACACTCTGCATTCCCTTCCTAACCCACCTCCTTACTGACCATACAACGAGGTGAAACACTCTGCATTCCCTTCCTAACCCACCTCCTTACTGACCATACAACGAGGTGAAACACTCTGCATTCCCTTCCTAACCCACCTCCTTACTGACCATACAACGAGGTGAAACACTCTGCATTCCCTTCCTAACCCACCTCCTTACTGACCATACAACGAGGTGAAACACTCTGCATTCCCTTCCTAACCCACCTCCTTACTGACCATACAACGAGGTGAAACACTCTGCATTCCCTTCCTAACCCACCTCCTTACTGACCATACAATGAGGTGAAACCCTCTGCATTCCCTTGCAAGCCCTCACTACAAAATCCCCAGGGGTTTCAGGGAACTGAAGGTGGATTTGCAGATTCTCTGCTGCCCAAAGAGGCAAAGGTGGGTCTGACCCAAAGCCCAGCAGCCCACTCAGCTGCAGTGGGACCCTGAGCTCCAGTGGCATCTCTGGGCAGCCTGGGTGTGTTTGTCACACATCCAAGCTCCTGCCACCCCCTTTTCCTCATTTCTGGTCCCACCACACAGTCCTGAACACAGGATCCCTGGGATTAAATCACTGCTACCCTTCCTGTGCACCCATTTCTTTAATTTTTCAATGATAAATCACCGGATGGCTCAGTGCTCACTCTTGGTTCACCTTGGCCAGGAGAGAGAGACACCCAACTCCACAACAAATGGAAATGAAGTGGGTTAACTCCTGCCTTGCAAAAGCCCTGCTACAACTAGGTTAGAGCATCAAAAACCACAAGTTAAAATTCCTCCTGGATGCTTAATTTTCAAGGAGCTGGATAACAGTAGGGAACTGCATAATTGCATAATTTGGTTCCATTTTCTTGACTGCATTCTGCCTTTCTGGGCCACCACCAAGCCTGGCCTTAATGTAATTTGCAAATTACACGGAAATAGTCATAAAGTGTACTGAAGTACTAAAGGACTTTATTTCCCTCTTTCTCAGAAACAAAAGTTGGACTTGAACCTGAGGGTTTTTTCTAACCTGAATGATTCCACGAAAGGCTTGACACATTGTGGCCTTATTAAGCCCATCCTGAATGTGCCTGCTTGGATGACTATAATTACAGGAATTTAGGAGGGTGCTTTGTTTTATCAGCTAAAAAAACAGGGAGCTGGAGGAAATGGAAAATGAAAGACCACTGGACACAAGAAAGTTTTCCAGGAACCACATGAGAGAGTGTGAGGAACTGCTGTTTGTGGAAAGGGGTGACATTAACCGTGACAAAAACAGTCGTTAACCAAACGACATCCGACAGGGGTACAGGGAAGATCTGGGGATCTTATTTTATTATTATATGGGAGGTGTGCTCTTGGCTGTGGACCCAGGCAGGATCTGCCCCCTTGTCTGCAGTGCCCAGCTCTGTACTATATCCATGGCCATATCCTATATCCATGGCATATCCTATATCCATGGCATATCCTATATCCATGGCATATCCTATATCCATGGCATATCCTATATCCATGGCATATCCTATATCCATGGCATATCCTATATCCATGGCATATCCTATATCCATGGCATATCCTATATCCATGGCATATCCTATATCCATGGCCATATTCTATATATCTGGCCATGCTCTGTCCTATATCCATGGCCATATCCTATATCCATGGCCAT
>VZTG01002903.1:24808-48479 GCA_013397845.1 Melanocharis versteri | reverse complement strand
TCCTATATCCACGGCCATATCCTATATCCATGGCCATGCTCTGTCCTATATCCATGGCCATATCCTATATCCATGGCTATATCCTATATCCATGGCCATGCTCTGCCCTACATCCATGGCCATATCCTATATCCCTGGCTATATCCTATATCCATGGACAAGGAGCCAGGAGAGGAAGTTCTACCACACTGGGAGCAAGGTGGGCTCACTCCACAGCACATTCTGAATTTCTCCAAGGGAGACCCCAGTGCCGTGTCCCTCATTCCCCCAAAAACAGCCAAGGAAGGCAACACCCCGGAGCAGAACGTGGATATCACCCCCCAAAAAAACCCCAGCAAGCACAGCAGCAGCTTCCAGTGCTCCAGTGTTAATTTATGGAGAGTAACAGCACACCACCTCTGGGATGCTGCCCTGACCTCGGCCACAGACACAGGCAGTGCTGGCATTTGGGGACAGACAGGTTTGTTAAAGCCTGGTTCCACTCATTTTTGTATTCCTGCAAACTGCACAGTCCTGCAGTGGGAGGATGTGGATTTTCCCAGACGGGCCCCAAAACTCCAAATCTGCCCCCTGCCCCAATTCCTGCATAACCCTCCCCTGCAGACAGGGAACATCTGCCTGCACAGGTCTAGGAGCTAATCACTATTACACAAGAAAATAGCTTCTCTGGGTGGATTTTTCCCTTGCAAATTTGGACAGCTGAGAGCAAATAACAGCTTGTCACTGCTGCATTCTCCCTGCAATGGGAGCAGGCCTGGGAATCCCACAAGAGATGCGTGGATCTGATCTTGTGATGAGTGTCTGATTTGGATCAGCAATCAGCAAGGTACCTCGGTGCCCTGGTGCACATCACTCCTCCAAACAACTCTCTGCATCTATCAGCAGCATCTGCTGCTAATAAATAAGGAGAAGCCAAGCTATCAGCTCGCTGCTATTTTTGGATGAGAAGCTTGTTTTGAAAGCAGAGGAAATTTCCAGCCTTCACAGAGGCCTTTAACCTTCTTTATGTGGGAAACTACCTGCTGCACATTCCCACCAGGCACACGCTCACATCCAGAGCCTTTAAATTACCTGAAATGCTATCAGCTTCATTTCCAAATCAGAGACAGAAAAGAGGTTATAAATTAACATCAGCCACAAGTGGGACATAAACCCCACTCAGTGCTGCCGAGCTGGGGAGACACAGACGAGCCATCAGCTGGTGCTGCAGAAGGGCACTGAGCAGAGAGGGAAAATCCCTTTTCCTGGGCCACTGGAGACTGGTGGAGTGAAGCCACACGCTTTGGGATGTGGGCAACAAGAGTTTGCTCAGCCCCTGCCATGCCAGTCCTGTGGAAACTGTAAGCTCAGATAACAAGCAGTGCTAAGGGTCAAAAAATCTGACATCTCCTGTCTTTGTGGACAGATTCACAAGAAAACAGGGAGATCTCTTTCCCCTGCAAGATGCTCCACAGCCCAGTGCCAAACCCAGCACTTCTGCCACACTCCTCGGGGTCAAAAAATAATAGCGACTGCAGGCTGGAGCTGAAGGCAGGCAGAGGGATCACTCTTGTGATGAACACAGCACCTTGCCTCGTGGTACATCTAGCCCTGGCACTTTTGTCTGACTAATCCATGAAAGATATCAAGGGCCTCAAGCAAACGCACAGATCTTTAGTAATGCTCTGCCTCGCAATCAGAATCTCAGTCAGGTTATCCGAGTCTTTTATCAGCACAGGGTGTTCCCAGCAGAGTTCTGCCAGCACTCAAATCTCTGCCTGTGGGTCTCGAGGTATGACAGGTTTTGAAGCCTGGCTCAAGTCGTGGATCCCCTAAAACTCCTGTATCCCCCAAGTGCTAATTTTTACTTCCCTCCTCTCAAGTGCCACCAGTCTGCAAGGAGCTGATGTGAACAAAACCCGAGGCAGGGAAGCACAGGACTGAGGCACATGAGCCAAACCCAACACAACAGCTCCAGCCCAAAGGCCACTGAGGAGAAAGAACCCCAAACTAACATATTCCTTTTCTTTCTACTCAAAACAAAGATGCAATTTTCCCCCTCAGTGTTATAATTTGGGGGTAGGTGGCGAGGGCTGACTCAGGACTCGTGAATGCTTTGGGCTGGCAGTGCTGCAGGGATGGGGAAACCACCATGAAATGTCCTTTTTCTCAACTCTGGAGAGTATTCCTGCAACCAGAGAACTGCAGGGCTGCAAGAGCAGCAGGGGACCACCCCAGAGGGGCCTCCAGTGAAATTCTGCTGCTCCCCCTCACCCAAACTCTCCCACCCACTGCAGTGCCCCCCTTGCCCTCCCTCCTCCTGCCTTTGCCGCAGTGAGTACAATCTGGAGCCCTGAATATTCACCCTGAATATTCACCCAATTCCAAAACCATCCGGGCTGTGATTAGGGACTGAAACATGCGTCACTGGATCTGCACATCAAAGCCCTCGCAGCCACAGCATCCGCGGGGATGGAGAGGGAAGGAGCTCAGCAGAGGTGACACAGGCTCTGCTTTGGCGTAGGGGGAGCTCCCCACTGAGAATTTTGTCAGACTGTATTTAAAGATCTGGGATGCTGCAGCTCCTCCGAGCTTCCAGAATTCCTGCTCAGCACAAACCCGGCTCCACCAGCCCTCCTCCCTCCCCGTGCAGCCCTGCTCAGTATCCAAAGTGTCAGCCTGAGACTGATGTCAGGCTGAAATCTGCTGGCAGAAGGGGTTGTTTTTGCAGTTTTGTTTTTCCACTTAAGTCTGCATTATCCACAGCAACTTGAATATTCCGATGGCTCAGATAACAGCAACGGATGCCTCCAGTCTGTGCTGAAAGGAGACTGTCAGAAAAGAGAAGCCCATCTCTCTCAAATGCCCTGAGATGCTCAGATCTGTTTTGGTTTTCCTCAACAGCCAAGTCCCTTTCCCCCCGGCCCCGCTTCCCACTGCTTTGATACCATCACCAAAATAAATAAATAACTTGGGCACTAATTTCACCACCAGACACATTCTGAACAGCCCTTGCAGTCACTTTATGCAGAAAAGGTGCTGGAGTTCTCTTCCCTGATCCTGGTGCCACTCTCCCCAGCGCTCCCGCTGCCAGAGGCGTGCAGCTGTTAGTTTAATTTTCTCCAGATCTTTCCAGCTGCTGGACTGCTCCACAACGGCCATGCCTGAGCAGGCAGCTCAGTTCCAGGTGCCTCACCTCATGCCATCCAACCAAATTGGCTTGTAGAGCACTAACAAATTTCCACGGAGAGAAGCACAGGGCAACAGATCACTCCAAGATGAATTTAAGCTGCCCATTATTTAGACTCGCTCCTCTTGGTTATTGTTTAGAGACCCCTCCAAGGCAGCACAGGGAGCACAGCTCATGAACCACAGCCTGAAATGATTCACCTGAGGCACCAGGAGCTCGGCAAATTTCCAGCTTGAGGGCTGCCCAGCAAACCTCAGCTTCAGGAGAGAGAGGGAGAGAATGCTGGGGTGACAGAAAAGGAAAAAGTTTTCGGCTGTGACCTCTCTTTGAGACAATACCCTAATTGTCAAGTCAGTTATCTCCTAATTGTCAAGTCGGTTGTCTCCTAACTCTCAGCTCAGTTATCCCCTAACTCTCAGCTCAGTTATCCCCTAACTCTCAGCTCAGTTATCCCCTAACTCTCAGCTCAGTTATCTTCTAACTCTCAGCTCAGTTATCCCCTAACTCTCAGCTCAGTTATCTCCTAGCTCTCAGCTCAGTTATCCCCTAACTCTCAGCTCAGTTATCCCCTAACTCTCAGGTCAGTTGTCTCCTAACTCTCAGGTCAGTTATCCCCTAACTCTCAGCTCAGTTATCCCCTAACTCTCAGGTCAGTTATCTCCTAACTCGCAGGTCAGTTATCCCCTAACTCTCAGCTCAGTTATCCCCTAACTCTCAGCTCAGTTATCCCCGAGTGCCCTGAACCCCTGGGTGAAGAATGCCCCTATCCAGATGTCCATGAGGAGCCCATCTTCCTTCTGTGGAAATACTGGGATGCTGCAACTCCGTGCTCAACAACGCATCCCACCTTCTTCGGACTCCTGCAGGAACCTTTCAACCCCTCACCCCGCTGGGTTTGGTGGAATGTGCCTCTGCAGCAGCCGTGCAGAGGTGATGGGGCTGCCCTGCCCTGCCTGAGCTGCCAGGAGCACGATTCCAGCCCCCAAATTGCTGTGAAAGCCTTCCCAGGGTGTGCTCACAATTCGGTTCCTTACATAACCAACCAGCGCAGTGTGAGCTGCACACAGCAGTCAGTGCTGCCTAAACCATGGCCACATTTCCCTTTGGGAATCTCCTCCTGCTTTGGAGGCTGAGATTTATTCTTTAATGAACACGCAACTCCAGGTATTCATGTGGATACAGGATCAGAGCAGCGGTGTGCACACACCTTAATCAGCACTTCAGTCTGTTTTCTAATATTTTGTCGATTTTTCCAATGCTTTTCACAGCTCCAACAAAGAATAACCCATTAGCTGAACTCAAAAATAAACCCCAACAGCTTCAAGCTATAAATAACCAAGTCAGATATGCAGGATTCTGTAAACTCCTATTTTCACCCTCCAAGAAAACAGGAAAGGCAAGGAGAAAGGGTGGAGTTAGATCCTTTTTTTTTTTTTTTTTAACAGCGTATTGCTGTAACAACAGATAAGAGTTCTACACAAATCCTGTGCAGTGTCAGGATCCCAGAGCACCACACCAGGAAACCTGGAACGATGTCTCTGACAGCCCAGGGACAGAGGAAGGCTGGAACTCCAGGCTCGCAGCAGGAAAGCCACAACACACAGAGCTGTGTGATGGCAACCACGAGCCTGATTTCCAACCACCTTTTCCAGGCCTGCAAGGAGCTGTGGAAGTGCAAAGAGCTGTGAGTGGAGCAATGGCAGAGAGGGGAGTAAAGAGAAGAAATGCAAGAAAATCCAGCGCTGCAGCACTGATGGGATCACCTGGCTCCCCACTCAGCCAAGGCTGCACAAACAGAGGATTATCTCCCCACCTGAACAATTCCATCATTCCCACCAGGCTGGCACAGCCCAGGAGCCAGGGGCTGCAGCCACTGCACAGCCACAGCACTCCATCCCCCCAGGAAGAGGCCAGGAAGCCCCTGGAGGATGTTCAGGTGTCCTTCTCACAGGAGAACACCTGGATGGATGCGTTTGGAGGGGCAGAATGTGGTCACCCTCAGCTCCACGGGATGCTCAGCACCTCTCCTCAGCCAAAGGGGCTTCAGACTTCCTGGCCTGGCCCTTTGCAGATCTCCATGATCAATACCCTGCAGGATACCTCAAAAAACTCAGTTCCTTCCCCCAGTCCACTCCTATCCCTGTTTCTTAATAAGAGCCTGCAAACCTCATTTTATAAATTATGGTTCTCATCATACCCAGGCATAACTGTTTTTGTTTACGAACCGAGCAAAGAAATGGTATAAATTATGCTCAAGAAAACCCTTTGGCATTTTAACAGGCACTGGAAAGAACCCATTTCAGAACAGTGTCTCATAATGGATGTCTCCATGGATACCTCTTTGTCAGCACCTCATTAGGTAAGAGCTGAGACACGTAAGAGTTCTCCTCCTGCATCTCAGAACGTACCTCAAAAACACTAATTATGCAAATCTCCATCCTCTTAACTGATGGATACTTGGAAGTTCAGGTGACAAAGTGGATAAGCTGAGCCCTGGCAGGAGAGGAAGGGAAGATATTTCATTTAGACTCTCTTCTTCTTTACGATTGCTGATGCCTCAACAATTACAGGGGCCACAAAACTGCTTCCCCCACACTTCCCCTTTTCCTCTTAACAGCAAGAAAAAAGACAAATGGAGACTCCACGAGCAGCATGAGGGACACCTGTGGTGTTTGAAAGCAGCAGAGTCTGTGTGGCAGAACCAGCAGGATTCCATGATTTTTGACTGAGCAGTGACTGCGCCCACATTGAGGAGATCAAATATTTCTGGTTTATGTGTCAGCAAACACCAGTGGATTTAATTATGCCCAAATTGGCTCCCTTGTGACCCATCTTCATTATTAGTCCTTTACCTGAGGCTGTGTGAGCAGAAATATTTTGAGTTTTTCTAACAATCTTTCAGTTTTTCTGACAATTACTTGTGTTTCTATACTGTCATGCCAAAGAATCCCCCAGAACTGTGAAAAGCACTTTATTTATCCCTGAACTGCAGCCACCTCAACAAGGCAGGGTGGCAGCTCTCACACAACACAGCGACCTGGGCATGAGAGGAGGGAAGTTTTCCCAACCTGTGACAAGAAGACAAAGAAAAAACTTCATCCAGCTTGCTTTTCATCACTGAGCCCTTCAGCAGAGTCCTCCCAGCCCAGGCAGAGCCTTTGGGACGCTGCCATGCACACACAGGCTGATTTCTTCAGAAGCACAGAAAACACAGAAGCTTTCGTGCTCTGAATGTGCTGAAAACAGATTTTTTTTTTTTTTTGGTCAGACCTTCAGGCTGGAGCCACGCAGTCAGGGACCCTAAAGTAAACACTGGTGTCCTGCAGCTTGAGGAAAGCTCAGAGGAGGTGCAGGCACTGCTCAAACACAGGAAGGAAATGCTGCAATTTACAGAGAGCACTTGGGAGTCTCCAACGCCGCTCATCTTTTAAAGGGCAGACTTATGCAAACCTTGAATTTTGAGCTTTTTTTTTCCCCCCAGCTGCTTTCTCTAGGACTCCTTCTCAGAGAGCAAAGCCTTGTTGTGTGTGCAAGGGAAAGGAGATGTATCCATTCCTGACAAAACCTTATCTGTGCAAGGAAGATTCACTCCGAGATCCCCGGCTCCCACCTCTGCTCCCCTCTCCCAGGAGCAGCAAACCAGGGCTCCCAGTTCCAACCAAGCTCCACTTAACTGTGACTCCCTGGAGATTCAGTGGCACAATTACACCGTGGCAGCTATTTTCAGCTGAACATCTCCTCCTCAGCAGGTGTGAGGGAGGTGAGTGGCTGGGGTTAACCAAAGCCAGGTTCTCCAGATTGAATGCGACCTCGGAAATGCCAGCGCCTGAATAAAAAGGCTCGCAACCTGCAGAGAGGGCAGGAGTGGAGAGCAGGTAATTCATTTCCCTAAATCCATTTCCTCCGTGACCTGGAGGAAATCATCAGGCTTTTCTGAGTTCCATTTGCCTCTCGAGCCTCACAGGAATGATGGCTCAGAGTCACAGGGGTGAAAAGCTCTGTGAGAGCTGCCGTGCCAGCCACCCTCTGTGGACACTTCTGGGAGGTGACATCCTTTCTGTCACAGGACCTCTTTTTATCCTCCACGAATTTCCTCGATAACCACAGCTTTCAGAATACATTTTTTAAGACAAAGACCTGCTGGAATATTAATGCTATCGAAAAATAATGGGAGTTGAAAGTATGTCCTTGATCATGTCTAGACAGGACCAGCTATAATGGATTTCTAGGATCAAGGTAGTAGATATAAATAGATTAATATTACTCAAAGACCTGCAACATCTCTATGCATTACCCAGAGAGGTGTGATCCTCCAGCCTTTCATGAATATCTGCTGCCTAATGGAGAGTGAAGGAATTGTTCCCTGAGAGGGTGGGGAGGTGCTGGGATACAATTCCCAGAGAATCTGTGGCTGTATCAAGCTCGCTATGCTAACCCTCCAAATTCCACTTCCACTGAGAAAAAGCCTCTGTCAGGAGCTGGCAGATGTTTTTGGGAAGGCTCAGCTGGCTTTGAGCCGTGGGCCAAAGCAGCACTTGCTCCCCACCAAGGCTTGAGTCTTGGTGATGCTGAGTATCCCAAATGTTCACTGAGCAGCAGCAAAACCAGGGAATCTCAACAGACCTGGCAGGAGCAAAACCAGGGAATCTCAACAGACCTGGCTGCAGGAAAACCAGGGAATCTCAACAGACCTGGCTGCAGCAAAACCAGAGAACCTCACCCAGACCTGGCTGCAGGAAAACCAGGGAATCTCACCCAGACCTGGCAGGAGCAAAACCAGGGAATGTCACCCAGACCTGGCAGGAGCAAAACCAGGGAATGTCACCCAGACCTGGCAGGAGCAAAACCAGGGAATGTCACCCAGACCTGGCAGGAGCAAAACCAGGGAATGTCACCCAGACCTGGCAGGAGCAAAACCAGGGAATGTCACCCAGACCTGGCAGGAGCAAAACCAGGGAATGTCACCCAGACCTGGCAGGAGCAAAACCAGGGAATGTCACCCAGACCTGGCAGGAGCAAAACCAGGGAATGTCACCCAGACCTGGCAGGAGCAAAACCAGGGAATGTCACCCAGACCTGGCAGGAGCAAAACCAGGGAATGTCACCCAGACCTGGCAGGAGCAAAACCAGGGAATGTCACCCAGACCTGGCTGCTGAGCAGCAAAACCACTCAGAGTCCAGGATCCTTCCCTGTGCTTCAGCCAGGCCCCATTCCCACTGCTCATGTCCACGGGTTTGTCTCCCCAGGAGCAGCACAGAAATGCTCATCTGGACCCAGAAGTGGCTGGGTAAAAGCAGCAGAGTGAGTGCTGGCTCAAGAAGCATTCACACTTAGCCAGGGTTCAGCAACATGATGACCACAGTTGGCAAGAAAGAGGAAAAAATGAGAAAGGAGGGGGAAAAAAAACGAAAGCACAGGAGCAGGTTCATCGATGAGTTAAGGCTGTTTTAGGTATAAGCCTGGGGGAATTAGTTTAACACTCCATTTCAGCTTCTTTTTCCCATTTTCTCTTGCACCAACTCGCATCTCTCTCCTGTCAGACTTTGATGGCTTTATGTAACTGTTTAAAAATTGAACAAGCTTCTTAACTTAGGTTTAGGAGAACACACTTTTTTGCTTCTCTGTCTCGAATGCACATTAAGAATAAAGATTTCCGGAGAAAACAAGACCTTTTCCATCCTCTGACATCAGCCACTGGAGTACACAAAGCCAAGTCCTTGAGGAGTGGATATTTTGTACATTCTGTTCCAGCACAAGCCGGCGCATCTGCGGCCCCAGTGGGTTTTACAACGGGTAGCAGGAGAGGAAGACTCATCCCAGAGAAAATGCACGGGTTACCCATCCCAGCAGAACCCTGCAGTGGGGGAGAATCCTAGAAAGCAGGAATGAGGGAAGAAACCCAAAATTTTGGCAGGGAGGTGTGGCAGCCACAGCCCTGAGCAGCACAAGGGGTTTGCCCCATGGTACAGCCTGAGAAACAGCCTGAAACCTGCTGCTATTGTGAGAATCATCTTTCTTTTTTTTTTTTAACCTTAATACAGGCTGAAAATATTTCTGCTCTATGTGACTGGCAGTAAAAGCTTGAGAAGAGCCTCCCTCAAGGCTCAAAAAACAGAGGCAAATAGCCCCCACCCTTTTCTGTGTGTTTGCATTTCCTAATTACACCAATTTCTAAGCCAGAACTGTATTTGTTGATGCTTCAGGTTGGCAATGCTGATGGAAGAGGCTTTCAGGAAAGCCAGTAAAAATATTCAACGGCAAGATTTGTAATTAAAGCTTTTTTTTCTTGTGTTTTGTCTGCTAGAAAGTGTTTGTAGTGTGGGCTCTTGAGGGCAAATGCTGCTTTTCTTGCTGTTTGCACAAGCTCAGAACAACAGAGCCAGCCCAAATCAGTGCCACGAGCTTTGCCCAGCCCAACACACAGCGTGGACACCTCTCCATGGGCTGCTCTGCTTCCAGCCTGGAGCAAAACCACAGGGCCAGGCCTGCAAAAGGCACCAGGCATGGAATTAGCCCAGCTCCACGTACGGGGACAATGGCAAAGTGCACCTGGTTCATGGGATCCTGGAGTGGGTCAGGCTGGAGGGACCACAGAGGGCATCTGCTCCCACTCCCTGCTCCATCCCAGAGCGCAGCATCGTGTCCAGACAGCTCTGGAATATCCCCAGCGAGGGAAACTCTCTGGGCAATCAGTGCTCTACCACCTGCACAGAAAGAATTGCTTCCTCCAGTCAGGTGGAGCTCGCTGGGATCAGCCCCTGCCCCTTCCTCTGGTGCCACTGCTGGGCCCTGCTCTGAGCCCTCCCTGCACACAGGCACAGACTCATAAAATCTTCTCAGCTGCCTCCTCCCAAGGCCAGCTCTGCTCCTGGCCATCCTCTGCTCCCAGACCATCCTGCAGCAGCCTTTTCCAGCATCCCTGGGCACGGTGATGCCAGCCAGCAAGGCCAGAGCTCACCTCCCCAGCACTGCTGTGCTTCCCTGAAGCCACAAAAACTCCCCAAGGGACACGGCTGCCTCGAGCACCACAACCCCAACAGCACAAACCTAATGAAACACCTGGCACCCAGCATCTCTCCATGTGGAAACTGGGACGAGTGGAGGCCGTGCTGTGCTGCCCCTGCTGGGGGTGGGAATGCCCGAGTACAGCAAAAGCTGGGAGTTCTCCTGTATCACACAGTGAGTCAGCAAAATCCCATTAAAAAGCAGCCCCGTTTGCTGTGATTATCTGCTGTTTGTGGAGGCTCCAGCCCAGCCCTGCCCACACCCAGCACCGTGCAGGGTGGGCTGGCAAACACCAAAAACGAGCTGCTGGAGAGTCTGCCAGCCACGAGTGAGCTGGTGCTTCCCCCTCTGCTGCTGCTGCTGCCACTTCCCACGCCAAGCTCCCACATCCCCTAAGGATGCTCAGCCCTGCCAGGACCCTGCTTCCCTGGCCTCATCCCTGCTAGGACTCTGCTTCCCTGGGCTCATCCCTGCTAGGACCCTGCTTCCCTGGGCTCGACCCTGCTTCCCCAGGCTCATCCCTGCCAGGACCCTGCTTCCCTGGGCTCGACCCTGCTTCCCTGGGCTCATCCCTGCCAGGACCCTGCTTCCCTAGGCTTGTCCCTGCAAAGGACCTGGCTTCCCAGAGCTCAGCCCTGTAAGGACCCTGCTCCCCAGTTCAGTCCTGACAGGACCTTGCTCCCCAGCTCATCCCTGCCAGGACCCTGCTCCCCACCTCAGCACAGGCAGCTGCAAACCAGAGCACAACATCTCCCTTCCAGATCAGAGCTTAAAATGGCAAAACCCTGTCCCCAAACCAAGCCGAGGTGCTCTCAGCCCCCATTCCTCACCCACCCCACGCAATTCCCCGAGGGATCAGCACCCCTGGGAGCCCGGCAGAGGTGCCCAGAGCTGCAGGATGTTATAAACCCACATGGGAGGCAGCTCCCTTGGCACCCCAGCAGCTCCCTGGTCACCCCCAGTCCTGGCAGCCCCACGGTGCCTCCAGCAGCTCTGCTCACTGCTCCGTGCCAAGCCACACTTCCCCAACTTCTGACCTACTTCTGCCTCGTGTTCCTCTCCCTCCCCACTGCTGCCCTCAGTCCCCAATTAAATCTGTGTGAGATTTCCTCAATTATCCCCTTCCTGCTAATAGATGTGGAAAGAGGATGCCATAACAATGTATTCCCCTGGCAGAGGTTCAAAATACATCTCCAAATTAATGTTGAGGAGTGCAGGATGTAGGAACACTTTAATTAAACACAAATGTATAGGAACCAGCAGTTAGGTTTAAGAAAGCTGATCTTTTGCTGCCACCACAACACTTCGTCTCAGGCATGCAGTAAGAATCCTCGTGCTCCTCTTTAACTGACAGGCCAATAAATCAGCACTAATCTCCCCTCTCGGTGTAGCTGTGCATGCTGATGTTCAGCTATTTTGGAACACAGCAACATTCCAATGGCACAACATGCACAGGAATCCTGCATGGAAAACACTCCAGGCAAAGCATCCTGATGCTTGAAACCTGTAACAAAACTTGGAGGGGGACCTGAGCAATAAAAATCAGTGTTTGGGAAATTTGGCAGGAGAAAGACTTTTTACACACCTTTGGAAAGAGGAGGAGCAGGAATAGAGAACTCCCATCTGAAGCCATGAAGATGTTCTGATAGGCACTTGCAATTCTGGATGAATACAGAGATAATTTCAAGACGATTTCTAATTGAGACAAAAGCTGTCTGTGAGGAATAGGGAATGAGCCTGGGAATCACTTTGCCCATTACAGGAGGCATCAAGCCTCTGCTCAACTTTATAGCCCCCTTCCGCCTCATCCCAGAAAAGTACTGGGAGATAAGAAATTGCAAGTCTTCATAAAAAGGAGGCTTTCATCCAATGGAAGCTACATCTGCACACCTACAGCTGCATTTTCCACTGCTGAGCTCCTGCTTTATCTCCTCTCTTGGCCCAAAACAATCTCCTAACAGCTCGATAACAAACTGCAATTAAACACATCACTGCAAAGGGAGCTCTGCGTGGTGATGGTGCAGAAGGAAGAAACAAGATTATTTTAAGCCTGCTGGAGAGTAACTTGCAGCACATTAAAGGAAGCCAGACCCCAGCCCTGCTGCAAACACCCAGGAAACTCCCAGGCAGCAAATCCCTGAGTACACAGCAAACAGCCACGGGGGTGATCTCGAAATTATTTAGGGCACTGCAGTGCTGGATGAGGCTGAAATGAAAGGAGATGAAGCCGTAAGCCCAGGCAGCAGCTCTGCATGAGATGTGAAGCCAGCCCTCAGAGCCCACTCAGAATCCCAGGAGAACACAGCAAGCACCAGGTTTTCCCTGTGCTGGAGATGGGCTGAGCAGAGGAAGGAAAGAGAACATTTTTTAACTCTTCTCCAGTATTTCTTCATGCTCTGCGTGGGACCTGGACGTTAAAATTACCAACACCTCTGGGACCAGAGTGCCACCACCCAAACCCTCAGTCCCCTTTATCTGAAAGGAAGGGAATAACTCCTGTCCCACTGAAACCACGAGCAGCAACACTCTGCTTGTCTCTGGAAAACACACTTGCTCTAAATATCTCTGGAGAGGCTCTAAACAAAAAGCTGCAGCTTCCCCTCTTGCCCCCCTGCCTGTTTGCTCTATGTACACCAAAGGCCTTCGTTTCCACCTTACTGCACATGTACTGAAGCTATTTCTGGCCAAGAGTGACGTGGCTTTGTTTGCATAACTGGGTTCCCACCTCATGATCTGCCGCTCTAATAGTTTGCCAAATAATAGCTGGAAAATGTCTGATTCCCAAAGAAGTGCTTGCAAAGTTCAGTTTGCCTTTATCTCAAGTCTAAAATAAAAGGGAAAAAAAAAAGAGGAAACAAGGCTTCCTGCAGCATCACTTATAAAATGCTTCAGCAAGATGTAAAACAAATTATTTAGTGATGACCAGCTGGGATGTGGGGATTTAATTCTGCTTCTGGTTTGGATGAGGGTATTAAACCAGAGAAGACAAGCCCAAAGTCACACAGGAAGAAAACCATTTTACACAGTGGGGTTTAACAACTCACGTCAACCCGAAATATCATCCGCAGGAAATGCAAACTTATCACTGATGGCTAAAAACAAAAGCACAGCTCAAAATAGCAGCATTTCAGATGAGGCAAATACGTCGGTTGGACTATTCTCAACTGTCAGAACTGAGCTGCAATCACAGATCTCTCTTGAGGAATATTTGGTATTTGTCCAGTATTAAAAATAAAATGTGAGATATCTTAGAAAAGAAAGAGATGGCTCAAATAAAGAATGTATGGAAACAAATCCTGCATACAGAAGGATCCAACCACTGGTTCTTCTTGCCCAAGTCCCAACTCCTGGCAAAAGAGGGACAAAATCTGTTTCTACAAGCATTTTGTCACTGCAAAACATTGTAAAGGTGAACACTGTCCTAGTCTGCACAGCCAACTGGGCCAGGGGAATTGGCCATTTTTGTTGGAGCACATGTGGTTTAAAAAGTACCAGGTTCTTCCTTCCCTCCCAGGATGGCGCTGCCCAAGCGAGAACTCCACATTCGAGCAGAATTATTGCTCAGTTCCACTTGGGACATCTCCCCTCACTCCCTCACCCTCAGCCACCCCTGCATCCAACATTAACAGGGCTTGAGGCATTTGACTCCCCACTCCCCACACTCCCTGGCTCCAGGGAAGTCACAGAGAAACGGATGCGTGGAGTCCCAAGTTCCTAATTAATGAGGGGAAGCCACACAAGAGCACGAGCAGCTCAATCCCCCGCGAAGCCCGGCCACAGTGAAGAGCAGGGACAGAGGCTGTGCTGGGGAACAGCTCTCCCTCCTCATTTCTAGGAAGGAATTTCTCACCTGCACAAACCCCTGAGAGCTGCCAGGGGCGGGAGGAGAGTCTAGAAACATCTTTGTTACCCTGCACTGGAAGGACAGGGTTGTGCTGTGCTGTATTCCAGCAGGGAACATGGAGCAAGCACCAGGCAGACACCTGACAGCACACGGTGCAGCAGCTCTGCTGGCACCAAACACCTGCTCACAGAACCCTGCTCACAGAACTCTGCTTCAAATACCTGCTCACAGAACCCTGCTTTAAATACCTGCTCACAGAGCTCTGCTTTAAATACCTGCTCACAGAACTCTGCTCTAACACCTGCTCACAGAACTCTGCTCTAATACCTGCTCACAGAACTCTGCTTTAAATACCTGCTCACAGAACCCTGCTCTAGTGTCTCAGCCTTTCCATGGGGTCGCTGTGGGGTGGAAGCCTGCCAGTGCCGAGCCCAGGCCTGTCCCAGGGGATCTCCAGAGGTGGCACACCCAGCTCAGCACCTGGGAGTCCCCAGAGCATGGCAAGGTCCTTTCAAAGGCAGACAAATCCCTTCCTGACTGCAGCGGGACACGTTCGTTTCTCCAGGCAAGGCTAAACCCACCTAAAAATTTGGGACCATGTCAAGAGAGAGCTAAGGAGCACCTGCCACGCAAGAGTTTGTCTTGGTCCTGTGGTGGCAAATGGGATTTCACACTGGCAACAGCAGCACTGCAGCCAGTTGTTATTCCACCTCTTTTCCAGTGGCACAGCAGTGCAATCTCTGATCCTATCACAGCAGAGCTCCCATGAAATGTCTATTCTTGTTCAGATAAGATGGATCTCTCAAGGTTTTTGGACAACAGGATAATGTATTTCCCTAGATATTAGAGGCTGAAAGAGATTTATTAGGGGAATTATTCTCTGTATTCTGTGCAGTCCATTAAGAGATGAAGCTTTCTCTGCTCCATCGAGGAGCTCATAGCAGGCCATGTGACTGCACTAATATAATAGCCAAGTCCCCTCTGCAGCCTCTTATCCTGTTCATTTTCCACTCCTCCAAGTACAAGCACAGTGCTGGGTCAATATCCCAAGTTCAATTCACGTGTGAAAATCTCTGTAATTCTGCAGGACAAAACCAGGGACAAAATTAGAGCCTTTATTCCTACTTTTGGTACTAGGGACAGCTCGTTACCAAATCCTACTTCAGCTTCCTGAATGCCAAGGGCAGAGCAAAACCCAGTCAGAGCAGCTGCATCTGCTCTGGGAGCCCAAATTTTCAGGTGCCAGCACCTCAGCAGTGTGGGCAGCTCTGAATTTGGGGTTTATGAACACACCCCCTCCAAACTGCATGAGGATCATCCCATTTGAGCAGCTTGGGGTGAACAGCAAAGGGGACGGTCCCAGATGTTCCTTCCAGGTCATCAACAGAAGCAAACCCGTGCTCTGGGCACTGTGGGATCACAGAGCTCCTCACAGGAGCAGGACAGGGCTCCTGCCTCTCCAGGCTCCCAAGGGAATCGCCCTCAGCCCTGTCAGGCTGCTGATGCAGTGAAGCACTCAGAGCTCATCTCAGGGTCCAGGGATGCACACACATGGCAAGCACTCCCCTTCATCCCTTGGTGCCTTCCTGGGTGTATCCACCCACCCAGCGGCTTCAGCAGCACTTTCATGATGCATCTCCAGCCTGATGCATCTCAGAACCCAATCTCAGCAGCTACAGAAGACATTTGGGAGCTCTGACCTGTGCTTTTGCCTGTCCCTCCCAAATTCAGCTCCCTTTCAGCTAAATGCTGGTGACACCGCAGCGGCCTTGGATCACGAGCGCAGCCAGGGCTGAGGAAGAACTACAAAAGCAATTGTTCAATATTTACTCAGGGATTTTTCATGCTACACCTACCACGGACTTTAGTTTATTGGGAACATGGTGCACTGGGGAAGGGCAAACCACAGAGTCTATACTGCTGCCAAGCAAAATGTCATTAAGGTTTTAGCAATGCAACACAAATTGAGTTTACATTAAAGCTTCTTTTGTATAAACCATATCCCAGAGTGAAACACAGTGACAGAGCTGAGTAATGAGTTGAAGCAGAGCAATCAAGGTGGAACTACTGAGCAATAGGGAAAAGGAGCCATTCCAAAGTGCTGTTTAAAGTTAGGCTGAGAGCTCCGTTTGAACTGTAGAAGTGATTATGTACAGTCACCACTGCACACACATTTAATGCCATGTAGGATGCAGTACCTACCACCTGCAGCTGCACAGAGACACCCCGAGGTTCAATGGCACTATAAAAACCATCACCAACTGGAAGCTGAGATTCTTCTTAATATAGACTTCCACATAACTGCTGAAGAGCTGAGAAGTCTGGAACTTCAAATCTCTCTCGTGCTACCCAGCACGTAAACCCACAACTCAAAGGTGACCATTTGGCATTTCAAACCTCTCCTCCCTGTAAGATTCAGAGTCACTGTTTGTCCCCAGGAGTGCTGGAAAACACCTGTGTTTTGGCACTGCTGGAGCAACACCAAAGCCATCGAGGGTTATGTCCCCCCAGCCCTGCTCTGTACAGAACCACAGCACTCCTGAATGTTTTTCTAAACAACCAGAGCACGGCAAGTTTGGAAACACCACTCATTTCTAGTTCCAGCCTTCCTAAGGTGTGCTTTGCACAGCTCCTCGTGCCAGTCCCTGGGGAGTGAGCCCAGAGCAGGGCCCGTTCATGCAAGGGGGATGCAAACGGGCTCGGGGCTGAGCTGGAGGTCACCCTCAGCTCTGTGTGCTCTGCCCAGCTCCCAAACCCAGCAGCTCAGACCCAGCTCAGCGTGAAAAGGCTGCAGTGCTGCAAAGCCCAGGGGTGCAGGGACCCTGGCTGGGCACTCCTCGTGCAGACAGGCAGGGCTGGATCACAGCACTGCAACGTTCTGAGGCTCAATCCCTGCTTCCCCCTCGAAGGAGCAAGCCAATTTTGATTTATTTCAACAACAGTGCACGGACAGAGTTTTTCAGAACTTGCAAAAAACATTCAGAAATGGCTAAATATATTAAAAAAAAAAACCTCCATAAAGACTTCAGAGCACTGCTAAGTAGAGCAACATAATAGGTTTAGCAAGATATAAAGCAGCCCTCCCCAAAATATATGGCTGAGACATACTCTGCCAGCAGAAGTACTCAATGTTTAAGATGAGGAAAGAGCAATTCAACGAGGATTTGTTTTCCTGGCAGCCCTCCATACGTGCACATAAACCTCTTGTAGCAGCACACTGATATTTAAACTAATTAGCACCAGGAAAGCCACGGGACTGTGCTTTTCTCCCAGCCTGCTCCCAGGGACACGGGGGCTCCAAAATGACTGTGATCACATCCTGCTCAGGCCCCACGATGCTGCAGCCCAGGAGCCCCAGCACACCCCCCCTCCTGCACAAGTACACAGGAACACGGGGCAGGACACTTGGCAAAGGGAAAAAAAAATCCCCCTCTGCCCAAAGTGCCCACTCAGCACTATGTGAGAGGATAAAAATAGCAGGCAGGAGAGCTGGCCCTGAATATCAAGCAGCATTCTCACCCAAATCAACTTCCCCTTCGCTCTACTCTCCCGCAGGCTGCACGTTGCCTGAATTTCCTATTCCTCATAAACACAGCCAGTGGGGATTTAGCTCTGGGGAGCTGCAGACTGGCACATCCACCATCATCGCTCTGGCAACCCCCCACCAGCCTCTGGAAAGAGCTCCTGACTTCCAGAGGGGAAAGGACAGGCTGGGGGGGTGGGTTCTGTGAATATTCAACACCTCTGCACAGCAGGCCTGCCTATTATTAGTATAGGAGATGTCAAAGAAGCTCCTCTCATGCAAAGTTTCCAGTCTAGCTAATTAACAGTGCCTTCCTCCAGCATATAAATTTGGGCTTTGGTCCCTTGTACACGCAGGGCAGGAAGGGAGGGAGGAGCAGAGAACAGGAATGGCTGCAGTCATCTTTAAAGGCTGGAAATTAAATCTCTCAGGTAAGACAGAAAGAACTAACACACCTCCACACATTGAGAGGAGGCTTCCCGTTTTAGGAAGGGCTGTACCTCCTCCTGGAGCACATCCCCAGAGCTTTTCCACCTGTCTGTGGAAAAGCTGAGATGATTTTGACTGGGCAGCTAACAAGAAGCCAAAAGTTCCCTCACAAGGGGCAGCACAGGCCAGAGATTTGGGTCAGGATGGGACTGCCACCCTCTGCTTGTGACATCCACACCATAAAACATCTCCCAGCACCGCTCTGGGGCCGCAGAAAGGAGCTCACTGCTCCCCTTGCCCCACGGTTCAGCCACGTCCCAGCTGCCAGGACCTGCCTGAGGGTAAATCAGAGGCATGAGAGATGCTGAGGGTCCTGGCAGGGCAGCCTTTCAGGGCACTCTTCGGGATCTCTGCTGCAGCAAAGTCTGCAGCTGGGGGCACCTTGAGGTCTCCTGCAAGTTGGTCTTGATTGTGCCAAACTGCTCCCATAAAAGCAAAGGCTCTGAGTGACCTAAGTGCTAAACCAAAATGCTCTGCACATAAACTGCTTCAACACAGAGCTTCCTCCAGGAAAAAGAAATTAAAGACTGAAAGCTTTTAGAAGTCTGACCCCTATTTATTTTTACCTGCTTCTTAAATTAGGAGAGAAATAAAAAAAAATACATGGTACGGCTCCACAGGTACCACCCTCCCTCCAGTGCTTCAGTTTCTTATTCCCAGCTGCAAACTGGGAACAATAACCTTATCCACTCCATAGAAAGCTGCTCCAGCTTGTGCCCAGACTTCAGACACTCTGGCTTGAAAGGATAAATCCCTGCTTTCTGCACTGCTCTGCCACCTCACTGGTGTCAGCTGTCAGTGAAAGCACCTGACAAGAGACACCCAGGCTCACAAATCTCACCCCAAATTTATACATCTTGCCAGAGTAGAAACTTCTTTCTGGCCAAGAGGTGATTTGCAGCCCTGCAGGTCTTCACTGAGCTTGGGGCAGAGGCAACACATGAGTTTTCCAGCACTGCTCTTGTGAGCCACATTCACATATCCTGCTCCTGCAGCACCTCTGATTTATAAACACCAGCACAGGTTTCAGAGCTGCCTGTTTGCCGTAGTTTAGCAAAAAGCTGCTTTATGAACAGACCTCCCCAAACCCAATCTCTGTCTCAGTGGTGCACAAGTCTTTGGCATGGCCACGTCTGAGCCAAACAGCACCCACAGACTGTTTGCCGTAGGAGCAGCTCACTTCCCTTTCCAGCTCATTTCCCTTTCCAGCTCCACGTCCTTCCCAGCTATCACCACAGGAGATGAAGTTTCTTAGCCAACCTTTCCCAGACTTCAGCAGGGTGTTTGGTTTGCTGAGGTTTCAGTTTTCCACAGCCCTCTCTAAGGGTCTCTGATGTCAGGCTCTGTTTGCAGCCTCAAACACGCCTGGCTTTATCAGGATGCTCAGGGCACAGAGAATTCAAGAGCAACTCTGTGTCAAAACAGCTCCTTGGCTTCCAGGAGGGCCCCCAGGACAGCCATGAAAGCTGCAACGTTCCTCTCCAGGGATTAATAAAGTGATTAATTAAGGTAGACCAAATACATCCATGCACTGGTCAGGAGCAGATCCTGAACATGGACACAGCTAATGGATAACACACCTGAGACATTCCAAGGCAGGGCCTGCACACTGTACAACAGGATATCCCACTGCTCTGCTGCTCTGCACTCACCTCTCTTTATCCCAGCCCCAAGGACACACAGCTTTATTGGCTCTGGATCATTTTATCTTCCAGGAAAACTTTGTTCAAAGCTTTGGATGCTCAGCTTGTCTAAAACCAGAACAGCCTTCCTGAGTTGAAAGAAGCAGCTCATGTCTGGGCAGCAAGGTAGGACCCAAAGAGAAGGAAGAGAAAAAGAAGGGCTGAGCTCCTTGTCTATCCCTCCTCTGCCTTTGTACCTCAGCCCACAAAAACTCAGCAAAGAAAACAGAAGATGGAATCTCAGAAAGTCACAAGCAACCAAAAATCCAGCAGTCCATCCCTGCACACCAACAGCCAACCAAGGAGGATGGAGAAGTCAGCCTCACTCACTGCCAACTTCTGCTCCTCTGATGGAAAAACACACAGAGGCCAGGGCCCCTCTGGAAATCACATTTCAGGAAGGCAGTTCATCAAATATCAAAGGGGAAAGGAATACAATAAAGGTCTGGTAAGGAAGGACAGCAGTGGGGTGGGAAAGAGCCACAGAGACACAACAGATGGTCAGTTCCCCTCTCCACTCCAGCAGGGAAATTCCTGGCTCCCAGGTCATCCTTTGTTCACGTGCCCTACAGGAACAACAAGGGCTAAAGCTCTTCTGCCATTCTCACTGGAAAACTCTGCCTGCATCACACTGCAAGTTGGGAAATCTTTTGGGTTTTGGACCATCCAGCTATGTTGGGTACCAGCGAAACCAAACTCATGAGCACTACAAATCCAAAACACGACCACCAAATAACCAACCAACCAACCAATCAACAATCTGAATCCAGATTTCAAACACAGGGCACAGCAAAAAAACCAGCCCTCCACCCAAGCAAGGAAACATATCAGAGAAATTACACCATTTTTGCCATCTTTTCTGAATTTTTCCCAGAGACAAACATGAACATCCACAGGCCCACAACAGCTTTTACTTCCCCCATTAGAAGCATCATTCACAAAAAAAAAGAACCAAGTGGATTGTGCCTATATTTGCAAACCACTTTGGGAAAGAAGCAGTGACGAATTTGTCACTGAGATAGTGCTGGGAGCAGCACCAAACCCAAAGGACACGTGGCTAAAAAGGGAAGGAGAAAAAATAAACCCATCAAAACCAGGGAGCAGATCTGAAGGCGATGTGAAACGTCACAGTTCCCTCCACCTGCAAGGAACACTCAGCCACAGGCACAGGAGGCCCAGTGACAGCCCAAAAGCCTCTGCTACACATTGAAAGGACACTGATTTGGGGGAAAGGACAATGCATCTGTGCTTTCATTGCCACAAAATAATAACAAACCAAAAAAAACCCCCGTCTGCGGCCGAAGGACCCAGGACTGAGGAAGCTGTTAGTCAAGCTTATTGTTATAAACACAAAGGCCAAAGCAGGCAAATCCCAGCCCTGAAGCAGGCAGAGGCACGTTCCACACAGCTCCTTACCCGGCTGATCTGCAGCTTCTCAGCTCCAGGCTTGAAGAGGTTCCATCGACGGCCACCGTTCCTGCAGTTCCCGCGCACCTTCAGGGTCTTTGAAGCCTGCTCGTTCTCAGCTGCCAGGAGAAAATCCACGGGAACAGCAGGAAAAAAAAAAGGAATGACAAAAGATAAATGCTGTGCTTTAGCTCAGGCTGGGGGCGGAGGCTGTTCTTTTAAATGAAAGAAACAAAATTGTTTGCGAGAGACTCATTCAACCTCTCCTTTAGAAAAAGAGAGCACGGAGTATATTTAGGTGCTTTATTCAGTGCTCTTGGGATGCAAGAGAAATAGTGCAGCTTGGATACTACAAAAAGGCAGAGCCGGGAGCCACACGCCGAGGTGGGGTCAGCCCAGCTGGGTGTGGAGCCAGGAGCCTCTGCCAGGAGCAGGAGACCCTCATCAACCTGCACAGGGAGCAGCTCCCCGGGTCAGCAGCACCTGCAGCAATCCCAGCTGCACACTCACTGTGGTCCACAGGATGCCAGGCCTTGGAAAAAAACCAGCTCCTCCAATTTACACACAAAACAGAAACGGGTAAGTCCATAAAAGCTGGTTTTTTAAGGAAACTGGGCTGGTTCTCACCCCCAGTGTTTCAGGCCAAGGCCCCACAGATGCAGTTCTGCTCTAGCTTTGAGTGATACCACTCACACCAGACTCCAGCCTGGCCTTGCAGATGGCACTAGCCAGGCACAAAGCAGCCTGTGAAAAAGAGGCAAATGAGCTCTACTTTTCCAATCAACCCAAATTTTCAGCTCCACATCCTATCCCTCTCTTTTGGGGGTGAAGCTGCTATTGCTGTGTGAGGCCAGAGTTTTCCCTCCCACGTTTGGCAAGCTTAGATCTTAATCCCTTCTTCCATCAGGCTCTTCACATCCTGGCCTGGCCTGGAGGGAAGGAAACAGAGCTGAGCACCACTGGTGCCCCCACAGCAGCTGCCAGCACAGGTACACGTGATCCAGGCAGTGCAGGTATGTGGTACACGCATCCCCACAGGAGTTTCCAGCACCTGGAGGCTCCTCATCCCAGTCCTGGAGCAAGGATCTACCAAAAACAGCCAAATTCTGGAATTCTTCCCTAAAAGATGCACAACGCTCAATTTCTATCTCCTGACGTACCTCTAACCCAGGCAGAAGTTCCAGACTGTGCCAGTCCTGAGGGGTTTGAGACCAGAATAAAGGGTTCCAGGCTCTGGGAGAGTGGAGACCCCCAAAGCAAACAGGTGGGGGCTCTGCCCTGCCCAGGCCAGAGCGCAGCAGGGCTGGGATGCTGCTGCAGGCTGCCTGGGCAGCCATCCTGATTTTCTTCCAGCGTTGCTGGGAGAGAGATTGCACTGAGACCTATTTCCTCAATGCTGATGCAGGCAGCCTGCTGCTATTTTTAGCAGCCCACGTTTCACTTTGGAGACTCTTGGAGAGCCGGGCTGCAGCACGGTGCCCGTTACAGCAGGAGGCTGCTCGCGGCTCCGGAGGCGGCGGCGATGGACGGAGCAGCGCCGGGAGCGTGCAGACATGGAATGCTCACTCTGAGGGGGCTGTGCGACCCCCCTGTGCTGGGAACCACTGCACCCCGGCAGCAGAGCCATCAATTAACAGCACGGGCAGCCAATTGGCCCTGTCCTCCCTGCTTCTTCTGAGGCCTGATGTGCTGCCACCATCCATCAGCCGCCCGCATCCCCGGAGCGCCCCGAGCGATGCCAGCACCATCTGGCAGCACTCCCGTGCTCGCCCATCACTAAATCACAGGATTCTTCATGCCAGCAGTGGCCCTTCAGGAAATAATCTCCTTTCCCTCATTATCAATCTTTTTAATTAGGAGGTTCAGAAAATGATGTCATCTATTCAGCCGTCTGCCAATTTACCTGCCAGCACGAGGCCCTGCCAGCAAACGCATTCCGTGGTGCTCTCTCTGGTGTCACTGTGAGCAGGACAAATTCAGAGAGGTCACCCCAGTCTTTGGCTCACGAGATTCCCTCCTTCATCATGAAAAGTACCCAAGCAAGAGGGAAAAAAACCCTTCATTTCTTGTGTTTCCAAACAAACATCAGACTTGAGTTGTGATCTCAGTATCCATCACCACTCATCACCTCTGAACAGTGAGTACTTGATGAGTACTCACCACACAGGATTCTTAGAGGACAGAAATCCAAGAGAAAACCACCAAATATAAACCCACGCAGCAGCTGCTGAGCAGCTTTTACACCTCACGTGCCTACCCCGTTCATCCTCTCGTACCCAGATTACGGGGACTGTGTTCAGAGACATTAAAAAGAGCAAACAGCCTTATTCCACGAACACACTGTGCACAAGAAGATCCTATCAGCCAGCAAGAAGCTCCTCAGCACGCGGCTATCAGAGCTCCCTCACCTGGCATCAGGGATGCCACCAGCACAGACACAAGCCCCATTCCCGACTTTCCCACCCCTGCCACCCTTGGCTGGCTCTGCAGGATGGGCGACACCCAAAAAACCAAAGCTGGCAGAGGAGAGGAGAGGAGAGGAGAGGAGAGG